>SJOL01007024.1:56316-208927 GCA_004794785.1 Opisthorchis felineus
TCCCGGTGTTAATAGAATAGAAGGTGTGAAACTGGCAAGCGTGTAGAGAACGGTTTTGGATTAGTCGAGTTGACACTTGTTGGTGTGTGGTCATCAGAAGGAGGAGAAGTCACCATCTGCATTGCACTTAACCTCACCCACCTTCCCTGCCCCCAACTAAATTGCCGCAACACTCACAAGCCCACGAAGACCAACGAAATCTACCAGTGTGGCACCCGCGGTGAATCATCAGCTGAAACACCTTGAAGTGGAAGATTAAGGAACAAAAACCGATCGGAACTAATTCGAAGCTCCCCCAACCCATCAACGGAAGATTTTGGCAACCACACAAACCGACAAGAACCGTTAATTGGCCGTCAACACCGATCTGGCGTGCTAGTCTGAAGCCGTCTTGCTAACTGGTTCTCCGTCTGCCTGAAAACCTGGCCAACTTAATGGCCTGCTCACTTAGGCTGATGAAGTGAAACGCTGCCCAGTTAAAAACTACCGACTGTTTACCAAGCCCTTCTCAAACGAGGACTGTACAACACCACTTTCCTGGTAAAATGCCTTTGTGCATTTCTTCAATTGTTACGTCTGAGAAGTCACTCTCAGATCTTTCTCCTGATACCTTGCTGAAGTCTACTCAAGCGATCATCGTTTTCAGACGAAAAATGTAGTGATTTAATCAACCTCACCAATTCAGTTTATTCAATACTACTTCCTTTTGGCCTGCAAATTTCACCAACTATTCGGGTAGGTCTAATCAAAAGATAATGATCTAGGTTTTATTTATGAAAGAACTGTGGTCATTATCCTAGTCTCCGGCTGGGTACTACTGGACGTCCTTCAAGGATATAGGCTATTGGACGGTTACGGTAGAAAAGGCCATGATTCAACACCTCAGTAAAGAAAACACTTCGGTTACCCGATCCCGTTATGGTGCACTAACAGGACTAAGTGTCCTGAAACCGGTACAAACTGAAGTGCTGTTAATCAAACCACGAGAGCTACAAGTAGTTGAACAAGGGCAATCACTGGTTTCGAGCCTCAAAACCTTTTGCACTATTCCTTTGGGACTAACAGACACATGATCTGCCAGTTCAAGTCTCACTGCAAAAAATCGTTCTGAGTGCCACACTGAATGCTAGTTGACTTTACACTTGGTCACACTAATAAAAACAGAGGCTACTAAATCCAACTTGTACACAGACAATAGCTTGTGAAATACTTTGATGCACCCAACCAAAAATGAAGTCCATAAATTTATTGGTTAGAAGCATTTGTGAGCCAATGTGTTGTGCGTCTCTACTCTCTCTCTCCTGGAAGTCTAAAATTTGAGCCACAGATAAACTCAACGCGTTCAGGTAACCAACACTGACTAGATCGGTTTAGGTATTGTAGTCCTTCCAGTAAGCAAGCTGTTCACACATAAGAGACCCTTTGTGGGGAATGCACTTCAATAGGAAAACCCCTGGCCCATCAGCAGCGCTGACTTGCAAAAAGGGTGTGCTTTCATTGTCATCTATTACAGCCAATCTGGAAGATTTCCATAAAAATAGGCTTTTGTCTACAAACTATCGGGTGAAACTGCAGTTGGAATCCAGCAGAGGGAGGCCTATAGCTGCGACTACCGGAAGCGTACCCAAGGCTGTTAATCTCGTGGATGGAATTAACCAGATAAACTCATGATAACCATCTTTCTTTAGGATGCAGATTACCGAGAATGTCGCACTCATGGGGTATGCACTGTTTCACGGATAACAGACTGTCTTAGCTTCCAGTTTGAGAATTGTCTTCACTCATTAGTGTGAAGGCCATTTCCAAGCTGTGCTACTAGAGCGTGTGCTTCTAACGCCGGATTCGCACATTGGTGTAGCATACGTGGGTTATTGAGCTGAGTTCAGCCTCTATTCCATCTCTTCCCATCAGCAACCTGAAAACCGTCTTTCCAAAAGGAAAGATTTGTCTCTCGGTCCACTGTGTTTCTAAGGTTTTTTTTACTCGAGGAAGACTCAATTTCTTTCATGGATCTCGTAGCGTTTAGCAAAAAAAACACTTGATATTTGAATTTATGACCTACTTACAACCGGGGAAAATTGCCCGTGCAGTTTCGCCGACATCTTCAGCAGAAAATAAAAATGTATCTCATTGTAAACGTCGGATTCGAATGGAACTCGTCTCTGTGATTTTTTGTACCCAGCAATACAGTGTCCGGTTGAATCGATAACCTGTTAAATATACATTTTCCTAGGTAGTTCCACACACAAGGTCATTGTCGACACTAGTATGGACAATACGGAACATGTGTGAAACCCGATTTTCTCAAAGAGGTGGTGCGCAGGCGGAGCAGACCGGTTTCCATAAATTTGTGGAAGACAGTGATTAATTGTTTAAAGGGCAAAAATAGTCGGACATCCCGATGGTCACCCAAAAGGGCAATAACCTTTCCTTGAGCAAAATACAAAGAGAATCTTGAAGGAGATTCATTGTTTGGGGACTACTCTACGACAAACTCTACAAATCTGACGACAGATAAGATGTCCAAAAAATGTTAGGACGTTTTCTTTGGGAGTAGACTGAAAACACTCTGTTCTTATTACAAATGCACAATGTAAGGGATATTTTCCTATGACCAATATGTTAGAGAGAAACACACCCCCTGATACTTTTCACTTCTGCCCTCCGAGGAAGAACCATGTGTAGAATAGGCCATCCTATGTTGGTCTAATCCTCTATTTGGCCGCCAGGAATGAGCCTCCGCATGCTCAGTTTTTGGTCATGAAAAATTCATTGGACTACAAGCACTTTTTTCCCAAAAAAAGATTGGTCATCCCGAACAAGTTACATCAATGATAAGAAAGCCATGCCAATGGGACGCAAACTATCAGACTGCGCCGTAAAAGCAGGAAAAGGGAAACTTACGCAGTCTGAAAAGAATAGTTCCAATAAAGTTCTTCCCTCGAGGGAGTCGGCACTGTATATAGCGGCATTCTTCCGCGTAGAAACCAAATAAACTTTTGTTCATGGCTGAAATCGGGTCAACAAATTTTTCAAATGTCCATGAGAGAGACTCATCCGTTACATTTGTTTATCGATCGAACAAGAAGGATAAATTCGTTGTCTCATTGGTACTAAGACAGATGTCATTGATTCTCACCAGGCTGTTGCTCTAAACGCTGAACACATGGAACAGTTTTGGGGGTTACGTATCGTTCGATGCTTGCAAAATACATCCGAGAGTGGCCGCTGCCTTGTTTGCCAAATTTGGCAATTTGAGTGAAAACATCTCACCACCGCGTCGATTGTTTATGAAACAACTGCAGGCGCACTGTTCAGCTTAGCGAATAAATCAATGACCATGAGTAAATCCAGGACGAACATTGATCTATAAAATGGCACTTGATGTATAAAATTGTGTTACTTCGTGAACTAATTTGAATAGTTGCACTCGAAGAAACGAACAATGAAAAACCATAATATGTACCTCGCGAAATACACTCATTTGCGAACAAATTTGGTTTTGACGGGAGACTCACCTGGAAACCAGCTAAATCTCTCAGGTATGATGTTTTAAAGCAATTGAATGTGCTACACCAGGCCGTCTCGTGTTTCAGTTGGTACGGCATTCGAAATATCGCGATGCATGTATAGACGTAATACACTACTCATAAGGTTCATAAAAACATCACAAACGAGAGATTCAGCTGGGTTCCAGCTGAGTATTCCGTAAAAGCAAATTGGTTTACAAATCAGTGTATTTCGCTAATTTCGTCAATTTGGTTTCAAATGGAACATAAGGTTGACGGAAACTCGGGGACTGCGCCTACCTGATGAGCCCGAAGTGGGAGGGCGAAACCAGTCGTGGGCTGTCGAAGAATTTTCAGTAGTATATTACGTCTATACATGTATCTCAATATCTCGAATATCGTACCAAATGAAACATGAGGCGACCTGGTGCAGCAGCCAGTTGCTTAGAAAAAAAAACATTATAAAGGAAAGATTCAGTTGGGTTCCATGTATAACTACTCTTCAATCTATTGAGAGTAAACTATTTGTCTTAAATTTTCCAATTCACTGCTTGCGTTTGAGGGTTCATTACCAATACTAGCCAGACGTCCACTCACAGAAGGCATGAGGGTGTTTAAGTGTCTTGTTCCGTACAAATATAAAACATGTACAAAAATATCAAAGGGCTTTTGCGAATGCAGACAGGGTTTTAGTTCATGGGTCCAAATCAAGAATGCGTTTGTATGCAAAGTCGTAAACAGGATTAGCTGTGTCTTTAGTTCTGCGTTTTCCCTGAAACCTAGTCATCACGTTCATTCTTTGTACCGGTAATTAACGCTAATTCAGCTAGCGCGAATCATACACGATGAATAAATCAATCAGTAGGATAAATAATGAGGTGAGTAGCAATCATATATCGGTGAATGCATCACCAGTTCATACTACTCTGTGGGCACATATAGTAAACACATATTTCATAAGCACTGAGTTTAGTGATCCTGTGATTCACGTACCGAAAAGCGACTAGGTTTAGGACGAGCTCAAATTCAAAAACTCATTCTTCTATGGAGACCATTTCCTTTCCCTTCATAGAAAGACTTCGTACGTGGTCATCGTAGTTTGACCTCTGTGAATACTGTCCACCAAGTTCCCTAGACTAAAGACCGGTGTGAAAAATGTCTGGTGGGAAAGCACCTTCTACCGGTCACCAACTACCTACGATTAAGTGAGAATTGTTCAGCGGGTTTCAGCCGTCCATAGCACTATCCGACTGGGAAATATCGATAGGCTGGTTAGTCATTCGACAGAACCAGAGAGTCACCACACCACAGAGACTGATGGCCCAGGCGGTGGAAATCCCCAAGCATCTCACTGTCGATAGAATAGAAAGCGTATAACTGACAAGCGTGTGCAGGATGGTTTTGGAACACTCGAACTGACAAGTGATGGTGTGCAGTTGTCAGAGAGAGTAGTCATCAACAGAAGTAGCATAGATCTGAAGGTCACTCAATCTCACCCACCTTCCCCCTCCTCCCAAATAAATATTCGTAGCACTTAGAGACACACACACAGACCAACGAAATCTACCAATGGCACCCAAGGTGAATCATCATTTGAAGCACCTTGAACCGGAGGATTAAGGAAGTAAACCCGATCAAAAGCAATTTCAAATTCCCCAAACGCATCAACCATAAGATTTTGGCAACCACACGAACTGACAAGAACTTTCACTGACATTAAACACTGATCTAGTGTGATAATCTGAAGAGGTCTTACTGATTTGTTCTTCGTCATGGTGACCAACTCACTTGGCTTGCTGAAGCTTTTGTGTCAAAAGCGAAACGTTGCCCAGTTACAAACTACCAAGCCATTCCGACACAGAGAGTTAATTGTTTGTCCATCGAGGCTCCCAGCTTCCGCTGGGAGATTGGTGATAACACCTCACATCACATTTCAGATGTCCGTGGTTTGAATCCGGGTGTGGCTACGAATAGGCACTGCGAAACTCGAGTCCAGTACTTCCTTCCCGTATTGTTGGATGACCAGAAAGATTTCGTCAGGATAGAAAAAGTGCTATTCAAAGGACATTGATGTAAATACAACCCCCGCAAATTCCATAAATTCACATAAATTTAGCCAAAACATTGTTTCCACGGTTAGTTACTCAATCACTTGGTACTCACAGCAGTCGTCTGCCTTCAGTGCTCTGTATGGCGTCACAAGACACAGAAATGCAAGCCATGTTGAAATGGACCAGAGGGTTTGCATTTTCGCCTAGCCAGATGCCACTCATCCCTATTCTACAAAAGCCGCTTAATATATAACACCTACGGAACTCTTTCTGATTTCGTCTAATGTCAGGCTGCCTGAGTATCGTTAGGAGTGTGCTCTGTTTGTCGTGCTCACGATGAATCGGACCTCACACGGCAAGAAAAACTATGTTGCATTTTGTTCCCTGTCTACCTCAAATGCTTCGAACACGTAAAAAAATTTTGTTTAGGTAAATATGTGTGTGAAAACAAAAGGTTGACGAAGAGACACTGTACCTTTTCAGGCAGTTCTTTGAAATATGTGAGCACAATGTCGGTGAAGTCTAGCTGAATTTCAGACTGTTTCACGTGCATCTCAATTTACCAACGTTGGTATTCCAGTTGTCAAACAACCCCGTTAATGGGATTTTGAAAGTGGTTCCTTTGTCCAGCATATCCTTTTTTCGTTAAGAACTCCAGTTTGAAGACAAAAGAAGCAGTTTGTCACAGATACATCGAGTGAAAAGTTCCAACCCGTGCAAACAGGAGGGAAAAGTTATTTGCCCCAGACTGTCTGTGACCTCCAGATATCTCCTGTGTCCCATAAACCACGGACAATTCACAATGTTAGGTGATCCGTTTTTCCCTGAAAAGCCACGAAACTTCCGATAAGATTGCTCGCTTTCTGTCGCGTTATCCTTTTTCTTGCGGCGTTTTCATTACCCGTGACAGTCCGGCAAACTTCTTTCGGGTTCTGGAAACTGAATAGATCATATCATGACCAGGTGGAGCTTCACCAGTTCGTAAGTCAAATGTGGCTCGGAAAACTCCCAGTTCGGGTTATGGCGGCAGTTGTCTCGCTGTACGGCAGTAATAACAAGGTTGCGAACAGGGTGACCGCGGTTGTCAATTATCAGTTGCAATGGACTTAAGAGATCAGTTGGAAATCACTCTGGAGAAAACTCGTCTGAACCTTATGTTTGCACAAGCAAACACATACTCTCATTTGCTTAAAAATTTGGTTATGAAGGGAGACTCAACTAAACCAAACTGAATCTATCGTTTACGATGGTTTTCAACAACCTTGTGAGTAATGTGTCACGTCTAGGCAACACACATTTAGCCTCACTGGTAGATTTCACCTTGTGAGTAAAGCACATCCTCAGCCTAAAAGTTGAAAAAAATGCACTGTCTCCACGAGAACACACACACCTGGAAGATCCTCGAGTCTGGTTGGCTGTAGAAATGAGCCACAGCTGACCAAGCAGTAGCGCAGTCAACTTGCAATTAGGTAAGATATGGCGGTACAATGCATCCTTCACGCAGCGTGGACTCACGCGGTCACTTACCGGCTTGCTCCAGAGCCAGGTCTTCTACTGAGTTACCAGTCAACGACCAGTATGCTAGCAAAATGAGTTATGACACGATCTGACAGGCCATCGAATGAGAAATGAAGGCTCGACAGTATCTCCCCTGTCACGCCATGCGTACATCAACTTATGGCTTCAAGAACTAAGGGGAAAGTCAAACTTTGTGAGGAGATCTGCATCACAAGTCCATAGTTTCTGGTGTTTGCGAAAAAGAAGGCAAAATATTTCCTTTAGTGCTTGAAGCTATTCAAACCAAAATGCGCAAGAATTCATCTAAGAAATAGCATTCCGACACGGTCGAGAGTTACACCAATGCATTCAGACGTTTGAATTTACATGTGTAAAAAACAGATCATTGAGTTAGTTTTCTCACTGGTGGTTGCGAAATAAAAGCATTCTTTTGTTCCTTTACGCAGACTCATTTCTCAACATTCAGGCTACTTTTACAATACACTGACTTCCACTTTTATTCATTCATCATAAAAAACTATATCGCTAGGTCATACGCGTGTTTGGTCAGCGATTTCTTACTAGTCTAAAGTCGAAAAACTACTTATGAAGATGATCAACTATGCTCATAAAATTTTGTGTTCCGACTGTGTTCTTTAGTCCCAACCTAGCTACTCCCTTTAAAGAAAGTTAAATCTTAGAGAAATACACTCATTTGCAAATAAATTTGGTTTTGCGAGAGACTCATCTGGAATTCAACTGAATCTTTCGTTTAGGATGTTTTTAAGCAACTGAATGTACTGCACCAGGCTGCCTCATGTTTCACTTGGTACGATATTCGAGATATCGCGATGCAGTTATGAACATAATACACTACTCATAAGGTTGATGAAAACTTCAGCTGGGTTCCAAGTGAGTCTCCTGCAAAACCAAATTTGTTTGCAAATGAGTGTATTTCGCTAATTCCGTGCAATTTGGTTTCAAGGAGAACATAAGGTTGATGGAAACTCGGGGGACTGCGCCTACCTGATGAGCAAAAAAGAAGGACGAAACCCGTCGTGGGCAGCAAACTTATGAGGTTGTATAAAGTTAGATCTTGTGAAATTGCGTCTACCCGTCTATCTTCAGCTTTCGTGGTTTCTTAATTTTTTTGTCTGATGTCTTTCATTCCGAGAATAAACTCCGGTTTGTCATCTTGGAACTGCATTCTCTTAACCATAATGTGCTAAATCACCAAAGGTTTATAACTCTTTGAGTCATTCCACATCGATAACAAAATCCTTCCTTCAGCTGTCCAGACAGCTATTAGGGATAAGCAAATTGTCGTAGCATTCCCAGGCCCACAGAAATCAATATAATTTACCAGCGACCTCCAAGAATAATCATCATTTGAGGTGCCCTGAACCGGAATATCAAGGACCCAAACCAGATCATTTTTAACTTAAACCCTCTCGGAACCCGCCGAAGGTAACTTTTAGACATCCACCTTAACCGACAAGCCCTTTTAACCGACATTCAACACAAATCTAGTGTGCTAACTGCAAGATGTCGTATTGATTGGTTCTTTGTCTGCCTTAGAACTCGGCCAACTTGTCAACCTACTCGCTTGGTCTGTCAAGGATATTCAAGCTGTTTGAAGTGCCTTCACACCGATCAAACGATTGACTGGTTGTCAGGAAACGCCACACGTTGAAGTATCACGTAGGGGTTTAACCTTATGAAACGATAGTCTAAATTTCATGTCTACATCACCGTCGCATGAATCGTCCTCCCCACATCCTGTCTCAAAAGTCGAGATGTTAGTGAATATTTCTTCCTTCAAGGGAAACCTATCTATATTGAAAAGCCCAGAAACACTGCACAGTTGCTTCATCCTCATTGAGAATCATCAGCAATGAGCATCTCACGAAACTCCAGGAAGTGTCAAACCCGCGACCTCCCGGCCAGTTAACTGGTCGTTCACGAGCGGCCGGTCACCAGTGTGATTAACTCGCAGATAGACAGAACCTAGCGCCAGTCATCCTTAAATCACGGGAACCATATCACCTGTTTACATGTGCTGACTTGCTGCTCGAGTGACGACTTTTCATACGTTAGCTTCACTTATCCGCTCAATTTTATTGTTCTCCTGGGTGTAAAGGGTCCAAATATTGTACTGTTGGTGTCCCCCGGTTTTTCTAAGCGCTTGTAGTGGACCCTGTAAAGTGTGTGTTCAGACCGATCAATGACACTGTGGGTACTCAGGTTTGCAATCTATCGAAGTCGCTGAGTTAGGAATAAAACAGCAACACAGGGTGTAATACAGTCATGATGTACATATTTTTCGTTTTTTTTTTCAGTTTTTTGCTGCGTTTTGCGTTCACCTAGCAATCACCTATCTAATTCGCTATCCGGTGTTACTTTTAAATACAAGGATAGGTAACTACATACATTTCATACAGCTCAAAGCTGACATTTCGACGGTACAAAATACCTGGAAGTCAGGTCAGGACGGATGAATGCTGTCAGAGTGATGTTGCTTGGCATTCTGTGGTCTCTATGTTCAAACAGTTGACAAAAAGTGTGGCAAAGTTACAGTTGGGTTGTGCTACAGCTGGTCTTATTTAACGGAAATCTCCTAGATTTGTGCGTCCTCTTGCCCTATTTATTGATTCCACTCTCCGGACATATTATACGCCGTCGCTGGAGTTTACTGATTTTTCTCTGGGAAAGGAGAACGTTCCAAAACTCAGCTTTACTCTTCTCAAATTTTTGTCGATAAATTGAGCAGAAGTTGGAATGTTCCAAAAGAACCGGTTAGGTTCAAAGGGACGTATGGACTCTCACACCAACTTTACGACAGCACCACGCTTCGTCTCTATGATTGCACGTGATAGGTAGTACTAAGTTGAGTTTAACTATTTTCATGAAGGAAACTCCTTATAAGGTTGCTGAAAACTCTTCGATAGTCTTCAGCAACCGTGTGAGTAGTTTCCTTCATGAAAATGTACTGCGATATCTCGAATATCGTGCCAACTGAAACATGAGGCGGCCTGTGTGCAGCACATTCAGTTGAAGAACATCATAAACGAGAGATTCAGTTGAGTCACCCGTGAAAACCAAATTAGTTTGCAAATGATTTTAACTAACTGCAATCTAAGCGCGGTTGTTAACAGTCCTTCGTGTGTAATTTCTCTACTGAAGAGCAGTCAGCCTGCCGAGTGAAGCCCTTAAACACTGACGGTTCTGGAAAGTTCTCATCAAGATAATCCCCACTCAACGAGAGTAAAAAATGCCTGACAACTCTATAGAGCTGTACTGGAGACATTTTACATTGTTGATTGCAAGATTTACTTAAGAAACGGAGCTCATGTGGCAATCCACGTTTGCTTATCGCACAAGAACAAATGCCAAAAAGTGGTGGAACTGACTGTCAAGATGAATGTGCCTGAGTTTTTGGGTCTAATTAAATAGTGTTTCAGAATTTCACCTTTAACCTGACAACAGGTAAACTGTCTGTTTCCCTTCCCATCACCGGCACTCTCTGCGTCAGTCTGATTCGGGCACCGAGGGGTCAGTTTCATTAAATGACAATATTTGATCGGATTTGCATAGTTGCACTTCAGCGATAATTCCAGCGTGTGTTACTGATGAATCTGGATCACTGGATGGGTCTAGACTATAATATTCTATCGCAGGTTATTAATAGTTCTCCTGTGTACTTCCGAATTATCGAAGATGAACGCAGTTTTCCAGAAAACTAACACAACAACAAAATAAACAACAAGATGGGGCGCACAAACTCCAAAATGCACGCAGTACTATAGTTTTTATTTGTGTTTCAGTGGCACAGTCTGATCGAATAAGTTGCGCTTACAAGAATACTCAAAGTATACCACACTGAATCGCGTTTCTGACCCACCTAATGTATTGGCAACGTGGATAAACTGAATAAACTCCATTCTGTTGGGCGGCACACAACTGGAGAAAATTCAGTACAAATCAGTTGCTGTCAGCAGTGATCTTTCCGCCTGAGAAAAATGCTAATCAGCTGTTGTTTGGTAGTGGACATTCGTGCTATCAATAGTTAGACATTTGTAGAACAGAATTTCTCCGGGACTACTCATCCAAAATAAGTAACATAATTTTTAACTTATTCTCAGGAAAAAATAGAGCTGAACCTAGCATTTCGGCAAATATACTCATTTGCAAATCACTTTGGTTTTCACGGGTGACTCAACTGAATCTCTCGTTTATGATGTTCTTCAACTGAATGTGCTGCACACAGGCCGCCTCATGTTTCAGTTGGCACGATATTCGAGATATCGCAGTATATTTTCATAAAGGAAACTACTCACAAGGTTGCTGGAAAATCTTCGACAGCCCACGACCGAGTTCGCCCCTCTTGGGGCTCATCAGATAGGCGCGATCCCCGTGTTTCCGCCAATCTTATGTTCGTGGGTTGTCGAAGAGTTTTCAGCAACCTTGTGAGTAGTTTCTTTATGCACCTAGCATCCTTGGCTGCATACTAACGATAGCAGCCCCACCGACAGAGCACTTAACCGCTACTTCCAGATGATGCTACCTCAAAAGGTGGTAAAATGCTGAGCTCAGCCAACTATTCAATTGTCAAGCCAGGCATTGCAGTTCGGTGTTCTTCCTAGTGGCTCTCCTGCTGGGAACGACTCATTGCAGTGAAAATAATGCAGTTAAATCTACCTGTGTAGTGCCACTCACTGCGGTGTAGGTACCACGATGGTGCATAAGCCATCTGAACAGACAACTGTTTCCCAAGCTGGGATCCTAACACGTAACGGTTCACTGGGCGCCATTTATTGTGCAATGGGATTTGCCAAAGACTTTCTTGGACTCGTCCTCTTTTCCTAACGCAGCAAAACAGTCAGGCACTTCTTCACGCACGTATACCTCCCATTTTTTACAATGTCTCCCACCAGCACCTTTAAGAGGATACCTGTTGCTATCGCCGAATTTAGTGCCTTTTGTGAGAAACTGTGGGTTGATTTATTTTTACAGAAAACTGACCCACAAAACCTGAAAGCTCTTCAATAGACCGCAGCTGGTTTCGGCCTTCTTTCGGCTCATCGGATAGGTCCCCGAGTTTTCGTTGACCTTTGTCCCCTTGAGCAGGAAATTGAAGATAATTGACCAAACACTCTTTTCGCAAGCTGAGTTGGCGTAAACGACAGACTTATCAAAATCGCTCATCCAATGTTATTCGTTGTTGTATGGGTTACCCACTGGGTGTGTCCTCTCGAATGGTTATGAAACACATACAAGCACTCTAGGAATCTTGGCTAATGGATCGATCGCCACGAAATTAGCAACCAGCAAGTTTGCTTAAACAACCACACCATTGTTCCGCATTACGTAGAGCTGCATATGCGTGTGCATTTCTAGAGAATGCCCCGCTTAACAATGTTGACTACTAAATTTACTGCTGGCTGTGGGCTGCAGAAGAGCTTTCAGCAGCCTGATGAATAGGGTGTTACGCACAGATAGTGCTTACAATATTTCGAAGTTCGTACCAGTTCAAAAATGTGGCAGCCTGGTACAGCACACTCAGTTGAGGAAGACCATTATAAACAAGAAATTGAGCTGAATTCTGTTAAATCACGCCCCTTGTCCTCGCTTTTTTTCTTTCGGTTCGCACAACTGTGGTGACTTTTCACGTAATGAGCATGCCCGTTGTGTTGTAACCTGCCGCGTTCAGGTTGTAACGACCCGATCATGCCTCAATCGGCATGCTTCGTACAAGTTGGAAAATAAACCTATTATTATTATTATAAATTCGTAAGCAAGTGAGAGTATTCGGTGGGTTCTTTTAATTTTGGTTACAGTAGAACATGAAGATGACTCGGTGACTGCACCTACCTGTCAAGCCCCAAGAAAGGCGTATTCGGTCATGGGCTGATGAACTCAGTAACCTTATGAGTAGTGTGTTAGGTAATTGAACACAGTGCTTTCACAACACTTTGACATAGCTACTGGGCTCACGGGCGTCATACGTCAATTTCGTGGAAAGGTAGTAGCTATTTGAGTTTCAGGTGAGCGTCCAAAAACGGGATGGGTGGGTACTAAGTTTCCTCAGGTGAAACTGGGGTTCACAGACAACCCCACACCAAATATTCAAAATCAGCCTTCATCCCTTTAGCAGCATCTCATTACTCTGCACCACTTACTCTCCTAAGATTACAGTCCTAGCCAATGGGCGTCGGTTCCTGAAACCCAGTCTATAACCTGGGGCTCAGTGCGAGTTAACTGATGTCTTAAATGCTGACGAGTTGTAACACTTAGATTAGTTGTCTTTGACCAGTGCAACTGATGTTAGAGAGGTGACTGCATACCGAGACACTAACCTGGGACTTGGTCATTACAGAACGCCTTAAGGCTTTTCCAGAATGTGGAAACTAATTGTTTCCAAATATACAGGAGAGAGCTGCTCGCCACTTTAACACTCCTATATGATCAACTTGATTTTGCAGCTCTAGTCCTTCTTCCTGTCAGTAAGCTACTTTGGGCTTCTGTTCCAGGGATCTTGGTTGGGCTATAGAAGTCTAAAGTGGAGGTGGGAAAATCTGGATGAAATTGTTACATGCCACTGACCCATCGTCAGAACTGAGATTGCCCTGTCGCCTTTAACCTTCTTAACCCTAACCAGAGAGTTACTAGCTGCACACATTTTCAAGTGCCTCAGGATTGAGCTATAGGGCAGTTGATTGCCTAAAAATTTCGTCGCCCAAAGAACCAATCCACACCTCCTCTCTAATCAGTAAATCTAGAGTGCTAACTGAGGTTAAAACTTATAGACGCCGTTTTGTCCACTGAATCATATCTCGCTAGGGTTGAATTTAACTATTATCCTCGTCTTCTGGTGAAAAGATTTCACCATAAGTTCACGCTACATTTGAAAAATCTCGTTCCTTTACTCCACTTCCTTTGCTAGTTTCATAGGCTTTTTTATGAAACATAGTCCGCGTCTTAGTGGCTGTTTCTACCTACAGAGTCAGATACATCCGATGTCGCTTCCAGGAAGTCTTTGTATTTTTTCATGAAAGGAATGACCAACTGGCTTAAAGGGCACATACTTTTGCAATGTATCGAAGATACCTGAATGAGTCTACCCGCAAGCGTGCTCAAAAACAGGTACAAGTTGGAGCTGAAGAAGTCTACCATGGCGATCAACACCGTTATGTTTGAAAGCACTGTGGGGAAGCTGCTATGCTACTGTTCTCCATGGATCAAGTTGGTAAGTTTGCTAGCTTCCCTTTGTAGACTTAAAGATTATTTCGTCATCACAGCACACGCAAAAACGAGATCTGTGCAGTTAGGCCGGCCGACTGTACGGGGACTCCTTCAGATAAAGTGCGCTTCTCTGTGTTGGTGGAAGGCCTCAGAACCTTCGAGCATAAATGCCACCGTTCTTGCAAAGAGCAGCCGTATCAAATAACCGTTTATCCGAAGATACTATTAGTAATAAGAAGATTTGAGATTGTCACATTTGCTCATGTCAACGAGAAAGGGATTATGGATTTTCTAAGAAGTCTCCACGGCACATAGGATTTTAGTCAAACCTTCAAAAGTTTGCGCACAGTCAGCAAAACCACCTACGCGGCTGTCAGTACTATTGCTGGAGGCTTGAATCAACCCACCCATCCGTGAGCGTAGATCATTTTGGACATCCGGCATCGTGGTGGCGACTACCAACCTTGCAGAAACTGTCACTGTTCGTCGCAATTTTCCATGTGAAGCCATTTTGGCCAAACTTCTGAGGAAATTCATGTGGACATTTGTGATTTGTGATTTGTGTGCGGGGTCGTGATTGTGCCATCAAAATGTATGCTTTTCCACGTGTTTATTTCTCGTTACGTTTTTATCGCAAATTCCCACATACAGACTCGTTGGCCTAAGCAACCGCTTTGTTTATATTTGCTTGTCGTTTTTGTTTTCATTATTGGGCTGCGCAGCTACCTCCTGTTTTGTCGACCCTGCATATTTTCGCACTCTCATCTGATTGCAATTGGGATAACTTTCGAGGTTGGCCTTCATTTTTGTTCGCTCTACTATATTTAAAACCATATTCAAATTCGCTTACTGATTGTATCCTGGCGATAACACCAACTGCGTCCGTACAACAAGCTCCATGCTAACATGCACCTGATATCAAACTCAGAAAACAATTCGTTAACGGAATTTAATATGGTGCTAGGTGAAAATCTAAGTGAACTTCCAACGTGGCTTTACGTGCAAAAGGGGAGATACAAGGATACGTAGCGAGGACACAACCAAGGGTTGCCCTTCCCCAAGTCAAATAATGAAAGCAGAATACCGGACCATAAAGCTCAGGGATTTGCGGTACTGCTCAACGGGGGTGATGGAAAAGAGGAGTAGGCCAGTTAAAAACTGGACTGGTGACGAAGTGATAAGGTGCATGTGAAGATATACTTCGCGTTTATTGTTCCCGCTTAGCTTCATAAATCCATGAAGGCCTTGCCCAAAGAATATGCTAGGAGAAAGAATTTTAAGAGAGAGGCACAAGCTGATTATATGTGTTGCCTTGTGCTGGTTTCCCGGATAACATGCCCCCCAAGCCTCTGAGATTGCGCTTGGAATTGCGCTGGGTGTCAGGATGTTGGGCACATTTGCTTCCCAATGCGATGGATTCGAGAGCTTGTAGCCAGCCTAATTTTTTCTGGGTGGTCAGGCAGGCTCGCTCAACAACAGATATAAATCGGATGACCTCCACTATGCACATGCCCTGTATCCGGGCTGTCTCTTTCTGGTACCACACTCATCGGGTTGCTTCCGGTTAACTTCGGTGTAACTCTGCAGGGCGGGGTACCCCAAGTTCATAGGCTTATAAAGTCACCACATTTGTACAATATCCTACTCATAGGGCTAATTCGGAGGATTTATAGGCACCGAGATACGCAAATTTGTATCACAGAAGTGGCAGGTTCCCTGTGACAGATTCTGGCAAGAAATAAGACCACAACAGTACAAGCTACAATGCTGCCCAAACTCTCCACCGACCACTGGCTCGTAACAACTCTGAGTGTTCCCCGAACTTGAAAACACAAAAACGTTCCTGTCCCATTCCAGATAGAATGTGCGTGTGACTGGTGAGTATTCAAGGCACCCTGGTTTACTCCTCCTGTCAAGCAGCTTCTAACGGTGCACTGAAATGGGACTGCACCTTCAGCAGTGTCCTGTAACCAGTGGACAGTGTACAGTAACTGACGGCTATGGTTTCAGGAGCCCACCTGTACATAAACTGTTCCACGGAGACTTTGCAAAACCGGGCAGAAAAGGATATAAACCCTTTATCTCGGGCTATTTGCTGATTAAATGCAGATGAATAAACCAAGCAGTGGTCAGCGTCGTGGTCTACTCAACCGCAGGTGAAAACTGTCTTTTGAACTAGTAAAGCTCAACGCTATTGTCTGGGTCAGTATTCACGTCATAAGTGCAGCCCCCCTAAAACTAGGTGTTGATTATGGCCTTCATTACATGGGACCAATTTAGATCCATGGCTTGAATGAACAGCATTTTTTGTCCCATATTTCTTTCCCTTGTTGTGGAGCAACCCTACTCTCTTGATATGACCTACAACCAGCCAAGCGATAAGTTTCTCACTCGTTACTAGGTTATGAAAACACGGAACGTGTACGACATGCTACCCTGTAGGAAATCAGCTGGAGCGCAACAGAAGTTGGTCTGCTACTTACTGTCGAGCCACCTCTAACACAGACCACGAAGTTGCCTGCACCTTGGGCTGCCACATCGTTGTTAAATTTGTTGTTTGGTAGCGTTACTTGAAAAGTCAGAGAAGCCCTTTAAAACTTGCCATTCTTAGGATGAACATTTTAAATTGAAGACCAACTCTGCAAATATCGGTGGATCTACGTAAACAAGAAATTGCTGACTGACACTCATTAATTTTTATTTCCCACAAAATTACAAACTGTTATCCGGACAGGTATTGAAGAAGGGGGCACTGCGGTGGCTTCCCTCAGAACCAGACTGCAACGATCCAAAACAGTGCTCTCTAAGAGGAGGTGAAAATTGAGTTGATTGAACCCAACAGGGGCTTAATGTCTCATATAGGCTGCCGACGACTACAAAACTTTGCATCAATTTTGCCCACTAGGATAAAGGATTCACCAAATTAAATCCCACACAACCGTTGTTCTTGCAGCCCACAACCGTTTGTGGGGTGTAGCCTTGCCCACAATAGTCTATCTGTCACCTGGTACCTTACAATAAGCAAGTCGAGCCGAAGATGCGGATGCCGCCAAATATTTCGGATGCGTAGCAGATCTCATCGTGATAGGCAACGACCCATTTTTCAACAACTTTCGAACAACGGAGTTCACTTAAAAAGATCTGAAACAACCGCAACGCAAAAGGCCCAAGTGTTCAAACAGCAATCTTATTACGCTAGTGGAGAGAATGTTCTAGCACACTTGAAACCACTGACAGTGCTTTACTGTCACTCACATGCAAGAGATATCGTCTCAAAACCCTGGGAGAAAGGAGTCATTACTCTCAGTTGCTATAAAGGATACAGAACTTGGAGGTGTATCTGAGGCCCGGTAGTGCTCTTAGCATGTGTCATGAGAAAATTCTGCTTGTGAAACGACGGGCAGTGTTTTCCGTATCAAAGACTGGCTCCAATTCTTGAAGTAGCAACTTTTCAGGTGCAGCATTTTGCGCCCAACCGTGACATGCATATCAGTC
The DNA here is from genome assembly GCA_004794785.1 of Opisthorchis felineus. NCBI lineage: Eukaryota > Metazoa > Platyhelminthes > Trematoda > Opisthorchiida > Opisthorchiidae > Opisthorchis > Opisthorchis felineus. The sequence continues at coordinate 74,111 of SJOL01007024.1, forward strand.
CGACAGGTGGCTGAAACCAAGAAATGGGCAACAAAAAATGGCAGTAGAGTAGTCTAACATAAAACTTTTCAAATATTTAACGCAAATTTGCATACCAAAAACGCTATGCAGATACAACCTCCCATGCCCCGAATGGCATCTGAGCACGTATTCCATACATTATATGCAATACGTTTTGCTGAAGCTGGCGAAATTAGTCTTGAATTTTATCCTCCTTTAGGCGAACAAATCCTAACAGTGTTAAGCTACAGGACATGGCGGCAGCGGTGCACCAGGTTAGCAGTCTAGTTGTCAACCCCCCGAGCTAGTGCGACGCTCGGTTTGCCCTGCCCCCCCCTCCGCGCTCAACAACCACCACAATGGATGGATTCTGTGGCATTCACGCTCTTTACGGACCAACAAGGGCTAGCTTCAGCACATTCGGTCAAATAAATGCGGAACGTCAAATGCCGCGCTGGATCCCAGTTCGTTCAACCAGCATGTGGTCTCCCAATTTTAACCAAATTAAATCAATATGACCTCCGTTGGACCTTTTAGCAGTGGACATTTCCGGCTCTGAGAGATTCTGGAGACTATTGACGTCTTTCTGCCAGGCTACCGCTGTTTCTCGAGAGACCTAATGTTTACTTATGCATTGTTAAAGCAGGATCCATCCAGTATCTTTTACTCTTGATCCGATTACCAGACTGCAGGGAGACGAAAGGGGGCCTTGCAAGTTCAGTGCTTACGTTTACTAAACAGCAAGCTTTCCTACATTTTTGGCTATTGCCTGTCAAGGCATTCCTCTTGCAGCTGTCTGCACCACATCCAAGACACATCACAGTTCGCTTTTGTACACCTAATTGCTCGGGCACTTGTGCGGCCAGAACACTCCACAATGATGGTGCCGAGGAAAAAAGACAATATTGTGTCCGAAACCGCGAGAATCCGGAGGCTCGTGATCGATGGTCTGTTTGTATCGTGTCTGTTCAAGTTCGTGTGGATTGTTTAGAATAAGACGGATGAACCTCATTTACCGAAGCACCGGGTTTGTTTGTTACTTCGATGGGTATGAACAGAGAATGCTGCACAATATCTGTAATAACGCATGAGCGAACAAATGTATGCATTTGTGAACGTTTGAACAACAATGTGGTCCCGCAGTTGCGTGCGGACCGTTCGATGAATGCAAGAGCATGGGCTTGAGGGAAATCATATTCACACGTGAAGGCTAATCCTTAGTCGGAGCTTAATTAGAACAGGGAGTTTTTATCACGTGAGCATCTAAAGGTCTTGAATGTGATGGTCAAAAAAGTAAGTTTTGTTAGCCTATTTCGCAAATGACCGGCCATGGAGGAAAAGGGGTTCTGCCTGGGGTGTGTCGTAAACCGCTAGGGAAATGTTCTTTCAAATGGCCGTCAGGATAGATAGGACTTGAAGTCCACAAGAACATCATGAAGCATTACCAGAACGTGGTTTTGAGTGTTCAAACGTTCATATGTAGCAATATTTCGAAATATACCGGGCCACAAAGCGGTCTGATAGTTCTGGTGACAATTTGCTGGAACTCCCGGACTGAAGATTTATCGAGTCTCCGAAGCTGGACAAAGGTATATTGCCGTATAGGAGGGTAAACAACTAATGAATAGTGATAAAAGTACGTTGATCAACAAAATAGAGGGAATTCGCGTAGATGATGAATCCTCATGGTAGTACGTTTGGATGAATGCAGGCACACAAGGCGGAAAAATTTGAATCTATCCAGATACCGATCCTTGTATGTCGTTTGTACCGGAGGAATGGGTAAGAGTCCGTGTGACCTAAGCAAAGTAAGGTCATCATCAACAGTTCACCGGAAAGTCATCGGGGAAAGTTTCCGGGATTTGTAGAGCACTGGTTGCCTTTGCACCGCTGAAATCAGGCATAGATTGTCCCCCGGATATGAAGCTGATCGACAGAGCAGTCACCACCAAATAGCCCCCTGTGCGAGAAATGATGGAAGGATGTGGATAAGTACAACGGACAGAGTGGAGCCAATGATTGTTTCCTGAGCGGCACCAAGGCCGCTGAAATTCTGCGGGAAGATTCGTTTACCGAAGATCAGCAACCGTCGTTACTGTACGCTGGACATACTCATCATAGTAACCACCATAAGCTTCCCGTTTGGCGTACTCCGGGGTATCGGACTGGGGCGTTGCCCGCAAAATCGATTCAGTATGCTACGAGAACTGCGAGTGACAAAAGCCCGGGCACAATGGCGGGCTAACTTAAACCAGGCAATGAGGCTGCAAGTCAGTTACGTTCCATGTCGTGTGAAAGGCCCAGTCACGTACAGGCGTTTTACAGGTAACATTTTACTGGTGGCTTTGACGCGGTCTTACTCAATACTTTCTCCCAAGGCCAGTGAATATGGACAAAATAGCGCTCCGAAATTATCGGTTCACATGTGCGGTTGTGCAACAAGGACGCTAAACACTTGCTTTCCTCAAATCAAGCCCTCAGCACCTACACTGATTAGGAAAACAAAACATCCCTGGGTAAATTTCAGCCGCTTGAATACTGTTAACCCAGAGCCTAACAAAAAACAGCGCGGATGTCCTGTGCATAAGAACTTATCCTCGCCATACAGAGGTTTGTCAGTTTGCCAATTTTCGAGGGTTTGCCGAACACTTCAAGCCCTCTTCTAGGCATTTCACATTCAGCTGCACCTTGGAAGTGATATAATTTTTGCACAAAGGTATAAAAGTCAGGCGCGAAGATTACTAGCTCAGCAGAATTCCTGAAGACATATGGACCCAATACACACACCAGCTAAGGAGTCCAGGGATTAAGCTCTATGTATTTCACAGTTCTGTGACTTTCACGGTCAAGAACGTGGTTCGAGAGGAACATAGAACTAAAGGAAGCTTGGTAGCTGCATTCACATGATGGGCACCAAGAATAGCAAAACCAATTCGGCGTGGTCAAACTGTTCATCAAATCTATGAGTAGTGCATTTTGTGTAGACAATGGAAAAATACTTTCCACGCATCAATTGAATATCGTTCCCATAAAAACGTGTTGCGTTCTGGAGCAAAATGCATGCCGTGGAAGGGGCTTTGGGCAAGAATTCTTCTAGGAAAATGGTTCACGAATTTTTTGTGGTCAAAATGTGAGAAGAAACCTCACGAGTCAAGGTTTGGTAGACAGGGACGCATATCATCGATATCCACTGAGGTTTCAACTAAAATGTTTGCAGCAGTACACTAGAAGGGTCTCCTTTTGAGGACCATTGTTCACGGTAAAACACCACATGAACCGGGCAGTATAAGTTTCTTGATTCTTGGGGCTTGTGAATATGAATGCGTAGGTTGCTATATGTGTTGACTCTCAGCCTCATGTGACCAAATATAAAGTCAAAGAGTTTGTGGTTGCACCACAAGTGGACGTCAACCGTTCTGAATTGGTCAGCAAGCGTGGTTTACACATTCAGTCAAAGCATTTTGACACATCCATTCGCCTATTCACAAAAAATGCTGTCGTCCAACTAGCCGATCACCTAAAGGGGTAACAGCTAGCCTTCAAATGTTATATAAACGCACGCAGATAGGCAGGAGTTACCCACCCAACTGCGCACTGATGATGTCTCCTTGTACGGTGACGGACCGTTTGCAAGTCAGTTGCCAAGCTCGGCGAACAGATCAACAGCCACCTGATCAACGACCAATTTCCTCGTGGTACTTCGCCGGTTCAGCAAAAAACAAAAAAGGAATAAAAGTGCCATCACTGTCATCCATGCTTCCCAAAAGCCAGATTATTCTTTACAACTTGGCTGTAGAATAAGTGTCCGATTAAACCGATTGGTATGGAAACAGAACAGCGGACGAGTAATTACAGTTGCGGCGGACGACACTTCGATTACTCGTTTTACTGTGGCAAATACTGACTACCTATTGGGTGGTTGTCGTGGTATGAAAAACTAGCTGGATGTTAAATATTTGTTTGTAATATAACTGTGAGCAAACATCGTGTACCCATTCACGTATGAGCGACGCAATCCGAGGCAATGTGCACATGGTCGGCCAGACAGTAACGAGCAATTATGGGGAAGAAACCTGCCTAAAAATCCAAGTCAACGATCAATGTGTGTTTTGCTTGCGTAAGTCGTGATGTAACAATGGGTTCCTGGAAATGTTCAAACTGACGACTAAGGTACCGCCAAGCCACATTTTCCTCTGACACGTCGCATGCAAACTTCTGCGCTGTGTTATATGAAGAACCAAATCTATGGTCGGAGGTCTCCAGAGACCGCCGGTGCTGCAAACTCGAATAATGTGCTTAGATCCCCTATTCTAGTTCCGGAAACGTAACGCCTCTAAGGCAAGCTGAGGACGTCTGCTGGTTAGTTTTCCTTGGGTCCAGATGACTAGAAAGAGAGGAGCGAGATATGAACGGCGGAAAAGAAGCTCTCAACTGAAAATTTGAATTGACCGCGGCCTTACGGTGTAACAACCCATGGAGTTTCAAAGCGAATAAGTAAGCGTGTGAGTTACACGATTCTGGTGAGAGTTGCGGAGCCGTGCGAGGCATAATCCCGACTAAAATGTGCTCACCAACATATGGATCAACGTAGATTTGGAGGCGAGACCTGTTTAATCTGCGTCACCAGAAGCGATTCCGAGTTAACATTAGCATATTGTTTGTTTCAGGATATATCTCGTAAGACTGCTGAGTTGAGGTTGGCAGCGTCTCTCTTGGAATGACAGAGTGCTCTATTACCAGATGTATCCGCAAGCCGGCGACAGTGTCCTACGCCGGTTGAAACGATGTTCTGACTAATCTTTTAGTTGTGAACGAGGCCATCAATTTTGACTGTACTGGATGACCTGCTGCCGCAAAGGAGATTGGTCTGTGATTTAGGTTTCGTTCTAACAGTCCCTGAAATCACGTAAGCGTCTAACACTGATCAGCTTAACGCAGGCTCCAAGGCAATCACTGAAACTAAAGTGCCTTCTGGTTCCGGTCCGCTTGAGTCACTACGATGTGACAGCGCATCTGCAAACCCAAGGCTGGCTATGAACTGACGCTTTGATCCAAGCACAGAAAGTGGCAGCGTGTGATAAGCCATTAAGGAAACTTTCTGGTGGTACACCGTCCTATGGGGTTTACTGACGGTAATCCTACTAGGCTAAACGGCTTTTTCTAAACTGTTGTGACTGCGGTCCTTTGTGAGCGACTGCTCCGGTGGGAATTGAGGCTTGTAAAACGGTCCGTGATGGCTTATGAGGCCAAGGCGTGACCCAAGAGCTTTCACGCCTCCAATTGCCGACACACATCCGGCGGAATCGATGATTCCCGTGTCCGTCCACCGCCAAATTTGTCGGTGTTACTGCCTACATTCTTTGTTGATCGCGTAATCAAAGTGCGTTCCTCTTGGTGAACTCTGAGGCCACGCTCCTGAACACTGCCCGGGCAGGTAGTCCAGGCGATATCAGAATTTGTCAGGACAGAACACGAAAATTAAATACTCCTTTTTACGGTAACACCTGGGTACCTTCGTTGTTGCATCAAATTTTCTTAAAATATGGCTGGCACTGGCTTGACAGCAAATAGCTGTCGAATATAATGGAAAAAGGCCGCCTCGCGCGTTGATGGTCAAAGCTCTCATTGAAGTCCTCCGCTACTTCAATCTTCGGGTATGTCCAAGTCAAACTCCACTTTTCAAAATATTTGTTCCAATTACGTTTCGTGAAAAAGTTGTCCGGAAGGAGGAGAGAGCGAAGAGAATCTGTTTTCGCCTGGCAAGTTTAGCCATCATGTTCACTGTGGTCCGTGCCGAGTAGTTAACCGGTTGGAGGACGCCAGGTTTGCTGTTGGTCCAATTCCTGGCCTACACTGTGCAGGCGTTTTGGCCTGAAAATTGGCCCAATGTTTAAAAGGGGATATGGTCTGGCTTTCGCTTGTGAGCGCTGTCGCCACGGTTGGTGAACCTTCCTTTGTGGGGCTGCACGGTTGCATCCGACTGCTGAGCACGTGAGGTTGCGAATGGTACTAGTGGGCGTTTGCGGTAGATCATGCCTGTCGATCCAATCCACCCCGGATGAAGCATAATCTCAGATGGCTTGGGCCCTTCGAGCTTCTGAAACCCATAAGAAAACTAATTCAACCAGCGAAGTTCCACTCAACTCCAGAGCCATGGAGTTTACATTGTTCATTCGGCTCCACATGAAGGTCACTGAATTCTCTTCCACATTCGTCCACCGAGAAATGTTTTATCGGAGTCCGCCTGGAGCCGCAAGTTAGGTGAGTGATACTGACACGCCGCGCCAGGTACTTTCTTCAGAAGGCAAAATCAAGCTGAATGTCGTGGTCACTAATTTCGGCCGATATTTGGCATTGGTGATGAAATGGCAGCATGGGCCTCTAAAATAGACACGAACCTCCCTTGTGGCCACAATGAGATACCTAGCCTAAACCGGCAGTAGTGAGCGAAATACCACCCACCGCAGTATCGGCAACATATGGAAGGTTTGGTCAATCTTCAGTGGAGCTTGTTATAACGATGTCCAGAGAGTGTTGAACTGGCTATATGCATCTGGCTGCAGGAAACAGTCGACGACTGGGAGATCATAGCCACGTCACTAATCTAGTTGATGGGAACTTGACATTCGGTGGTTGGGTTCTGCAATGTCACATCGTCATCTAGTTAAATCCTGTTGAAAAAGCGGCTACTAATGCATCTGTCTTGAACGGGCTGGAGACAAGATGCAACACTGAGGCACTTGAACGGGCTCTCCCTGATCAAGCTGTGGCTGAAACGCTAGCAGTACCGATTAACCGAACCGGCAGACGCACCAAGGTAGTCGCCGCTACTCCCAAAGCGGTGGCATTGGATGTAGAACAGCGCTATTTGATCACTGATTTTCCGCGACAATGTTTCGATCGTTTCACTAGGGCATAGACGGCGAAGTAGCCTCCGAGGAACGAAGTTCGCGTGTCGGCCATGCTCCGGCCTGCCCGGCTCTCTAAAAGAACCGAGTCATCAAGCTTGGAAAAATCAGTTCTGCATGTGATTCCTTAATGCCAGGAGTCAAAAGTGTAACAGGTAATAATGCTGACTGTGGACTGTGTGAGTGAGGCCGCAACTGCATTGCCTAAATTAACGGAAATCACACAGCTGCTTGTGGCCTGGTTCCGGATACTCAGCACATGAGTCAAGGATTCAGTGAAGTTCATCGACTCCTTCCAAAGCTACCTTTGTAACCGTTTAAATAATTGTTGAGGTTGAATTCAGAGAGTATTGCGGGTTTCTTTTTGAGAGTAGACCTAACGATTATGCCTAAACTCAGATCTCTTTGATCATACCTAGATGATCTATTCAGTAGAAGGCCACGAGCGACGCATGGAGTATGTTAAACGCCCAAACCGAAAAGCGCTGCATTGTATTTCTAATGTATATGTACTCTGGAAATTCGGATGACTCCTGCTGTCTGCACGCGTCACCTGAGGTCTACAGAGAGCACTGTGCAGGCCTATATTCAGCCCCAGCTTCCTCGTCACATTAAATTTTGTCAAGGAGTAGCTACGAATGGCCTCTAACCAACCTGTTATTCATGGAGGACATTCGTCAACTCTTGCACAAGACAAACGCGTTCTGCGCGTTTTGGCCAGATGAGGTCCATCCAAGGGTTTTGAAAAAAACGTCGTTCACACTGGCAAAGCATATCTACTCGGTGTTTCGTCAGTCGCTCGGTGAATGTAACTTTCCCTCTGCTTGGAAGGAAGCGATTGTCACTCCAATCCGCAAAACTGGTGACCGACTATCGCCTGGGAGCTACAGGCCTATAAGCCTCAATAGCGTGCCGTGCAAGGTGATGGAACTCATGATGAAGCGAGCCATCCTAGACCACCTTACCAGCAACAACTTGATATCTCCAGTTCAACACGGACTTCTCCAAAACCGTTCTTGCGTGACGAACATGCTCGTTTTTATGGACAGCCTACCCCAAGCCAAGGACGAGGGACTCACATCAGATGCCATATTTCTCGACTTCTCAGAAGCATTCGATCGAGTCCCACACGTCCCGCTGCTCCACAAACTTGAGTCTTACGGGATTAAAAGGAAAATCCTACACTGGCTCAAGGCGTTCCTATCAGACAGAACATTCCGAGTGAAAGTAGGCTCGACCTGCTCTTCTCCAGCGCCGTTCTCCATTGGAGTTCCTCAAGGCTCCGTTCTGGGACCACTGGGGTTTCTGATATACGTCAACGACCTTCCACACATTCTTTCAAGTCCATGTCTACTTTTTGCGGACGACTTGAAATCCTGGAGTACCAATGCCAGTGCCCTTCAAATGGATATAGACGCTGCAGGGCAGTGGTCGTTGGGCTGACGCCTTCCTCTGAATGACGAAAGGTGCGTCCACATGTCATTTGGAGGAGACTCAGTGAATGCTAATGTCGTGCATGGTGAGAATGGACCAGAAGACATCACGAAGATAGATACCAAAAAGGATTTGGGTATCTGGCTCTCTTCAAACATGTCCTTCTCAATGCACCATGAGAAATCGGCCCAAAAGGCATTCGCCGTTCTACGGATGATTAGGCGCACCTCCTCCCGTATTACTCGCATGGACTTCCAAATACTCTATGGGGCCTACGTCAGACCGCTTCTTGAATACGCCAACCAAGTTGTCTACTCAGGGCGCACGAAGGACCTAAACCTCACTGAGCGTGTCTAGCGAGCGGCTACGAAAATGGCTGCCGGCCTTAAATCCGTGGACTACGAAATGCGTCTCACGGCGCTTGACCTCTTTCCCCTCGAGTATCGCCGCCTCCGACGGGACCTAATTCCTACTTATGCCCTGTCTGAACAAGGTTTGGCCAAGAGGTTGTTCACCGTTGACCCAGAAAACACACGGCGGGGACATAGTAAGAAGATTTTCAAGCTCGGAGCGAACACTTTTATTGGGCAAAATTTTTTCTCATTCCGTGTGGCAGCTGCGTGGAATTGCCTTCTTCCGACAGTTGTCCACGCTCCTTTTAGAATCCTCTTTTTAGAACCCAGTTCAAAGCACTATTAGACACTTTCCTATGCAGGTCCTCGTGCTGGCAAACATACTGCCCCGCGGTGAGAACTTAAAGAGCAGTGCTACACCCTTTTTTCGCTTGTGCCTTTCAGGTGAACGACACTCGCTGAACGACAAGAACAAAACAGACCCGGGAACCTTGGGCAAAATCCTCGATCCTGTGTATCAATCCGTGAATCCGTGAACATGCGGCGGATACTGGAAAGCTATTGGCTATTGGAGCACACTTTCGTCTGCGCCTTCCAGGTAAACGGAAGCCGATACACGGCCCTGGAATGTCGAGCGAAAGCCTCGATCCTGCGTATCAATCCTTGAATCCGTGTGTCAGTGACGGGCTCGCCTTAACGCTGACCGACCAGTTGTCCGCACTTTGACCAATCACATGCCAGTTGGGCTTCATGACCGTTGCAGCGCCCGCCTACGAGCGGTAAGTCGGAAGGTCCTGCCTGGCATTTAGGCATCGAATAAGACATGATCCAAGCTCCAGCCTTTATCGTATGAAAATATTTTGCTTGTGTGTTCTCTGTTTTATGTGACCCGGGACATAGCCGGTATGCTTAAACCCGATTAGGGTCCTCTACCTAACTTTTTGTCCTAAAGACCTAACGGCAAAACTGTGGTTGATGCAAGACCGCTAAACGAGTCCATCATCTTTTTAACGAGACACGTAACATCTGAAACCTAACCTGGAGTACGAGAAGACCTTGTTTATGAGGACTCCAGCCACCAACCTTCATAGTAGAGAAACTGGATGTCCAGTTGGTAGGATAATGAGTTGCTCGGTCAAAACCGAAAGCAGAAAATAGTCCCGTAGAAAGTTCCCTCGACCAGTGTGGGGCTATTCCGCGCAGACCATCAGGTCCCTAGTGGGCTCTGTTGACATGCACAATGATCAACTTCCATCGGTCGTTTGCACCAGAAATTTGTCTAATTCATTCAACTCCGCGCCCACAACCTCATCAGGTGATATATTTCACTGTTTGACCACTCTTTGACATTGACCAACGGATTCAGACGCTCCTGGATAGTCGTTGTGTCATTCAGCACTGATGATGTCATCTCGACTGGTGATGGAACGTTTGCCATCAAATTACCCAGCTCAGCGAACAAACCAACGACCATCTGCGCTACCTGAGCTACCAATTTCCTGGACTTATTCAGCTTTAGCCGATGTTCTCATATGAACGATTCATCAGCTGTGGGAAGAAAGTCTCTCAGCTATTCACCTAGGCCGCCAAGTGTAAATTAGATCACTTTTATGCCTCCTGTAGGTGCAAACCCAGTGAATGCGACAATGGTGTCTGTGGGTGTCGCAACAGCATGAGTTTTTAGGGTGAAAACCTTCGTACTCCCAGTTGCACACCGTGGAAGACTAGGAGAACTCGCCAGGAAGGTGAGGTTTCCGAAAATGGTCCCAGGCTGTTAGAGGTTATATAGAAACCCCAGAATCGCGCCAGAACCACCACCAAGAAAACTGGCTGCGGATTGGAAACTCAAATGGATAATATGCGACCAGTGATAATGCTGGAGTGCTCTGGTACGTCTTAGAAGGAACGCCAGTTAATCTCAACGCCGATCGGACCGCTCGGATTCAAAGCCAAAAGTGAGCTCTAAACACTGATATTCCCTGTAAGTTCTTACTGGCTTGCCCATAAGAATGCTACTGTGTTCCTGGCTGGTAAGCCTCTTTCCGGCACCAAGCTACTCGAGTCGGGATCGCAGTTACTTACAACGCTGTTCGTCTGTCTTCAAGGCATTTTGTGGGTGTCATAGCTACCTCCCGAATAACCCAGCGGGTATATGCTGCTGTTTTCTTCGAGCCTTTTCTAGGGCTGCCGGATCAGTAACTGCTCTTCAACAACCTTTCTCGGAGAAATTTCGTTTCGATACCTCCGTCCCGTGCGGAAAACTGATTCCATGGTCGCCCAGCGACAACGACGTTCCATGTACCATCCTTCAATCGATTCAGACAAACTGTTACTATGCTCCAAGTCGCAAGCTATCTTTCGGAGTTAATCACCATCTAGAACAATACATACGTGACCTTGGAGCATCACTAGTTGAACCCTGAGCACTACATGTCCCGATTACAACTCAGCGGCAGTCTTGGTTGGATCAGTGGGGTTTGCTTGTTCAATATCCAGACTGATAGTTTAGCATTTCAGTGTAATCTGCATCATGGTCTACCATAAACTTAGTAAACAACTGTCTTAAGAGAAACTTATAATGTCGTGATTTGAACGGGGGCGGAGAAAATCAGAAAAATAATTCGTTGCAATAGCATTTTGTATATCACACTCTGCTAAAGTGTCGGCCAGGTCGAATTAGGTCATGCCAGCAAAAGGGTTGTAAGACATTGAACTGGCAGCGCTAGTGCCATTGGCTGGTTTCGGTCAATCGAAGTGCGAAGTACCTTGCTAAGAACAACCGTTCAGCTGTAGCACCTCAGTACCTAGCTGCCATGTCACCCAAAGGAGATATATAACTGCTCGAACTTCCTGTGTCCATGAGGGCTTAAGCGATATTCCCTTTACCTTTATGCTGGTCACCGTGCGGGACAGGCACTTCGGGGCTGCACCAGTCAACGGGGGAGATAAGGCAGAATCTGTCGTGCAATTTGAGTGATTTTTGACATGTCTGGATCGACAAACACGCTGAAAATGGCCTGTTTTGCCACATGATTTACAAACTGCTTCTCTTGTTAGGCATTTGGATCGTGAATGGCTGGAACGACCGCAAAAATAACATATCTGAGAATTGATTGACGAGAGATAAGGTGTGGAGTCAGGGGAGATTGAGTGTGGAGGGGTAATCGTAGATGTCTGTAAAGGTACTGCAGCCGCAGAAAACGATATCGGCTGGTTATGCGAGTATGACTGAGCTTGTTTGTGAGCCAATTCTGTTGACCTAGCCAATTCATGTGCTTCATCGAAAGTAAGTTCATTTTAAGCCAGAAGTCTTTCTCTGATGGTAGCAGACTGAAGTCCGTTGATCAGAGCATCGCGTACACTTTCGTTTTGGTGGTCAATGGCGGACACCGCCTTGAAGTCACAATTTTTGGCCAAGGATTTAAGCCTCTGAACAGACTGATCAACATCCTGACTGGTGTCTTGTTTGCAAGTTTGTACAGGGTGGCGAGCATGAATTATATTCTTAGGACGAACGTACAACTTTTCAAGTGTACTGATAGCGGATTCGTAATCGGCACAGTCAGCGATGTAAACGTATACAGGTGCATCCACAAAATGGATCAAGGTTTCGAGCCTGTTTAGATTAGGCTATTCGACAGTGCCCGGAAACGTTTGGAAGGTTCGGAACCAATGATTCCAACGCGTTGTGGCGTCTGGAAAATTTGGATCTGTGTCGAAACACTTGGGTCGCAGCGACGGCTCCATTGTATCCTTAGACAAGTAAATGGATGGAGTATGGATCCTGACTGAGAACAAGACTAGCGTAGAATAAATAGCGCTTTACTTGTCTAATAATAGACGTACATAAGCTGAAAATAAAGACGAAAGCATGGTTAGTACGAAACGACAATGTGAACACAAAGGATAGTCATGACACTCGGGCTCATTGACCTATCATCATCATCATGGTCGTGAAGCGCTAATTTCACTGGCCGATCTTGGCAGCCATTAGTGCATTAGGCTGAACTTCAATGTTATGTTTGTTTTGTGGCTCCCGAATTCCTTACGCACTACAAAATCTCAGCCGCAACCACTGTGTCCTCCGTAATCGATTTACTCCGCTGTTATACCACTTATCTCCATTGAAGCACGAAAATCCGACAGTATGAACCAATGCGTGGTTTATAGCTTGTTTGTCGCTAGTGATGGGAATCCTCTCCAACGATTTAGGGTCCGGCACAGTCCAATTAGACTTCGATAGTAGGTGATACAGGTGTTTGTCTGAAGACCCATCTAATTCTCTTCTTACAGCCGGTTCTGTCACATTACGCCTTCCCATGTCGAATAAGCGACCCGCTTACCGGCCATTATTCTTGAGGCCCCGAGAAGACGTGACGAATAATCGGTATCCTAACAGATAACCCGACTACACCACTTATGAAAGCCTGCAGATGTCGCCGACCTCTCTGTACCTGGTTGGAGATTAAGCGATAGATATCGCCAATGACTGGTGTCACTTGGACGTGGCGGGGCGTCCTGGTCCGAAAAATTGGTACCCACGGACTTGTCAGCCTACCTTTACTCGTCCTTTGTTCCATTTCCTGCTCCTCTATTCTTCCGTCTGCTAGTTGCTTCTGTTTTTTATTGCTTCTATTTGCTACACTTCATTTGCATTTTAATGACAGCGCAAGCTTCTATGTTCATTAATCTGGTGGAAGACGACGACGGTAGTCAATCGCAAAACCCATGTATGTCGTAATTGTGGTTCATCGTCACCACCGTCGTCGACGGCAGTAGCGCAAACGTCCCACATTGAAGCCTCAACGTGAGCCTCCGGGTGTCTGCTTTGTTGGCACATTTCACAATTCATGTTTTTTGTTGTTGTAGGTCCCCAAAACTCCACGCATCATTCCACTGATACCAATTCATCTTTATTTTGTGGGAGTTTGCCATTTCACGCCCGGCACCTCGCTATGTCTAATTGGTTCCACCGAAATCCGCTGAAAGCGACTTCAAAAATTACTTTTGACCTGGGTGTCGTTGCTGAAAGTTTGCCCGCGCGCAGTATCTGCCAGTAAGTTTCCATTATTTATGGGCTGTCGGTCATGTTATTCTTCTGATGCATCCCTAACTGGTAATTGGGATCAGGGTGCGGAGCATCTTTTTAGGAGTCGTCATTCCCAGAACACGAGCCATCGAGTCTAGTTGAGCGAATGCAGCACTCATTCATCACACATGTCCGAATTACCCCATGGTACAACGCGTACTCCAAAGCCCTTTTCATAATCCTATGGGGACTGTAAAGTGCGGCGCCGAATGTTACAGTCAACAATCCCGACTGTGGCGTCCAATGAAAAGGGCATAATGTCATGTTTTTAGAACGTTCTACATTTGTCTTGTTTTTTTTAGAGCGAATACCAATAAGAGTGAGGCTTAGGTAATACAGAGTAGATTTGCATACTTATGAGCATGATTCGCGGTAAGAATATAGAGAACCGTAACACTACTGCAGTATCACACATAAATTCTCCAATAAGTTAACCGTAGGGCGTAATTTTGCGTAAACCAAACGTGGTAATCACAAAATAATACGAGCCTTCCTTGCGTTGGAAACAACGCGTCCATAAAACCCACTCGTTTACCTCCAGACGACCATCCGGAACATACAGCTGTTCCTCTCTAGAAAGGAATTCTCATAAATGAGACCGATTTCTTTTGGTCCCAATTTGTTTGCTACCACACCTTTTGGGAAAAGTATCCCTACTTAAAACTCACTTTTTCCAAATAGTGGATTGTTTTCGTCACCCAAACTCCCCAGACCTAACAAATATGTCCTAGGTGCGCAGTCCAGCCAACCAGGTGATCGTGGCCAAACCCCCTTACAGGGACCACTGAATAGTGGTCACTTCCAGTCTGTCCCAGACCATGTCAGTACCCAACGTTCTGGATAGAATCATCCCCACTTTCTCTGAATCCTGTAAAATAACACAAACTACACGCTATACCTCGCGGATGGACGCTTTGTCGCGACACTATTCGTTGTTTATCTCTGTATCTTTTTGGACCAGACTCCGGTCGTCCCTGTGGAGGGGTTCTACTTTACGACTGCAGTGCACTGGCCTAACATTTGTTTCGCCGAACACACTGAATATTGTAATCCATAGATCATTAGACAGTGTGTCGAAATACATTAGCGTCAGCGTTTTGTTATTATTCTTAATCAGTGGGACTGAATTCCTTTTAAGGAAAATTTTCCGTCCTGGAGGACGACGTTGGTTGTTCTCATAGGTATTCTTTTACTGTTTGAATTCCGTTTGCATTCCCTTACAGCTACGAGCCTTCTAATGTCACCATTACCATCGTTCACATCGATTGTTAAACTTATCCCTCAAAACTACCGCTTTCCGTGGTCATTAAACTAGCTTTATGTCTTCTAATTCTCTTCCATCCAGTGATCTGGCTACTAATCGAATGAACCTGCTCAAACTTCTGGTTGATCCCGCAGTCACCACAGAATCTGTGTTGGGCTTAACACAGCAGTACATTTCTTTGCTGATGGGATTCATTGAACCGCCGTCTAATGAAGAGTCCGAAGATCCAGTTGCCTCTAACAAGCTGAGGAGTATGGTCATGTTTAAATGGTCCAATAGTGCGGAACCGAAAAATGCATCACCCATGTATGCTTATTTTCAATTCCCCTCATGATTCTGTATTGCTTTGCTTCTTTAGTATGGAGCCGGATGCTTTGTTTGAGGTTTGCTCTATGTTGTACAATGTGGCATTGTGGTTAACCAAGCATGCGGCAAAACTGTCCGCGAAAGATGAGTGAGTCTATTTCTTGTCTTCGCATGTTTCAGGGTCTGATGAAAGTTACACCGTAATATCTTATTTTGGTGCTGTTATTTCTTGCAGATGACAATTTCCTCATCAACTAATGAACGGTCTATAAGCACAGGATAAAAAAGAATCGACCTCGACATAGGTGCAGTGTACACTGCTTTTCAATGGTTGCTCTCCTAACCTAATGAAACTCCTACATAGCGACTGCTTTTAGTCGGTCCAGTCAGCTTGGTGGTAAGACCGTGTCACTTTGTCGTTTGAGTAACAGTTGTTCTGTCCATCTTCTTCCACTGTAAAGACCACATTGACACATCAGCGTATGCATACCTGCTACGAGGTAAGCTCCATCACTGGCTGATGTGACATCAGCAAAACGTCAGCTTTATCTGCCGTGTGGCATGAAAATATGGCAGCTGTGGATGGTTTCAGTCAGCTTGTAGTTCCATCCTATCTCCACGAAAACCCTCAAGCAAAGCGGCCGGGGGGAAACCATTCTTTTACGAATACGCGATAGTTAGTGAAAACCAAACTAGTTACGCACACCGGTACCTGACTTTTCCAGCTTAGGCTGAAATCAAGCAGCCAGAGGATCTAAGGGCATTTCACTTTGGAACAAATTGTGGGTTTGGACTGGCTCGGCACGAAAGATTTCGTGTGGTCGCAGTTGAACCACATTTTGGCCAAAGTCTCCCACAGCTTCCGTAATTTTTAAGCTTATCAGTGACTTTGTAAATCCAACTGACCTCGTTGTCACTGTCACATCAAGAGTTCATAATTTTACCTCACGACAGACGCGTCGTTGTGATTCACACACGATGATAGGTTGGACGGGACGGGTGACAAATCGAAAAGACCTTTGTAGCGGAGAACAGCTTCGGCAAATTTGTTCCGTCTTCACCGGCCATGTTTTTCCTTTCCTGAAAGTAAGGCACAATATTTATGTTGCGCAGTGCTACGTTGTATTCATGGAAGGCGCCGTGTTGCGGCACCCCTGTCGTATTCAGCACTTCAGAGAATCAGCTTACGTCATGCTGGTTGTTCTCGTCTTTTTCAGAGTTTCCACAGATGAAGCCAAAGAAGTTCACACCTCCCTCCGTCATGCTGCTGGGCTTATCCAACTCATTCGAGATAAATACGTATCCAAGTTAAATTCGTCGCCCAAACCGGGAGATGACTTGTGTGCGGATGTGATGGAGGCCTACATCCACCAGTCGGTTGCCGAAGCACAAGAAGGTAGGCTCACCGAAAGTGTACTCGTTTTAGACTTGTTGTCACCACTTCTCCATACGCAGCCATTATTGAGAAACATCTCACCCTGAACAACAGACTTTGGATATGGAACCTCTCGTGTCCCCATTTAATAGAATTGGAGTGGAAAGTTGCAGAAAGGCCATCGCACACTAGGCAGTGTCATGTATCCCAACCAGAGTATTCTCCCCGGCTACCTGGAGGAACAGTGATCAGTCCATCTATCTGCCGCCCATTTGGCATCCTGTTTTTGGTGTCAATTGTGACCATTCAAAAAGTCTCCAACTGGGTTCCAAGAAATTTCTCCTGAACTCCGTTTGTGATGGTGTGAACCTCCTCTGAGATCTCGAAAGTGTTTCTGGTTTACTCTGGCCTTTGCCCATCTTGCTGTAGCTGTGAGAAACAGAGCTAACACAACGTTTTCTCAGATCTACTGGGATTACCGATACCACGAAACTTTTAGAAGACAGTCGTTAAATTTGTTATAGTACTACTGCTTTCCGAAATTGCCTGAAACGGATTCGCGGTCGATTTGAATCATTTCCCAATCCGTCGAAACCTCCACTACTGTTAATTATGAAGATAACATATTAGTTTCGGGCAGACATACACTAGAAAACAACCGTCTTATCTGCTTTTCATATCCTCGCCATGTGCAAAGTACTGAGAGCATTCATTTGGGTTTCGTCAAATTGAAACATGCGCAGTTTTCAACAACACTGTTAGCAAGCACCTGCAACATCCCAGGCATTCTGTTTTTCCAGATAGTCTGAAGTTTGCCGCAGAGATTGCAATGCTACCTACACAGGAAAGAAACGACAGTTACCATCAAGGACAGCAACATCATTGTTGAAACTGATGCTTCACTGCCGTACGGCCACAAAGTTTATTTAATTATATTTCCTTAAAATGAACAAAGAAAAGACTGAGTGGGGAAAGGACCTGCCGCATGCATTCTAAGATGCCTACGCATCACCATCATCATTGATAGCAAAACCAGATAAGAACACTGGCTCTTCACTGCCGTACAACTGTGTCAATTTATCTGAATAAAGCCTTATAATGGTTGAAGAAAGAACGGGGTAGAGAGTGGGACCTAGGGCTAGTCTGTCACAGAAATACGAGGTACCGACACCTCCAACACTCAGTCAGACGACCTCGATAGAAGCTGGCAGCATGAACGCCACTGACATCCGTTAGAGGTCATACCGTTCAGTGTTTGGTTGTCAGTCTGTTCGCCGAGCTTGGCAGTTAGATTGCAAATGTTTCATCACCAACCGAGGTGACATCGCACTGCCAAGCCCGGCGAACAGACCAACAACCAAGCAGCGCACACGAGCTACGTATATTCCACAACATTGCCAATCGTTCAGTGTCTCCAGTCAAACAGAGGAATGGTCACGTGGACCCCACCCTGGAAGGCGAACAGTGCCAATGGCACCCAAACTTCTCGTAATATCCTTCATTCCCTTCTACCATATCAGATTCTCTCCACCTCTAGATTTCCACCACTCCGAATTAGGTACGGAAAACAGTGCTGATCTCGGTAGGCGGTAACTTGGAATGCGTAACATATGGCCAAGCCAACTTAGCTTGCAGTGCTGGATCCATTCTTTGAGGGAAGTACCCTCGACTTTACCAAAAACCGGTTTTCTGATCGTTTCATCCCGAATCCGTTGGTTCCAGCTGATTCCAGCTATATTTCTGAGACATCGATGGTCAAGACCTGAAGATGCCCCAGACCCTCCACCCGAAATAGTCAATACAACCCGCACTGTAGGCTGGTGCACACACCCTCTGAGACCCAGCGATTTACTCTTTTGGCGCTACAAGTGGCGCACACTAGCGAAGGTAATTCTCGTCTTAGTGATCCTTGCCTGGACTTCGTCTATCACACCACTGTCAGAGCTAATACAGCCATCGAGGTATGTAAAATTCCCCGCGATATTCAGTGCTTCTTGAATTGACAGGGGCATGTTCAGAGATTGGACGTTCTAACGCATAACTTTGCACTCTGTATGTGCAGCAAACATGCCGAAAGATGGTTCTCTGGTAGTTCCGTCACTAAGAGACTATGTTATCGTGGTGCGACGGTCCACGTACCTCAGTAACCCATGGAGCTGTACTGGAGGATGCGCGTTCAACATCCACAGAGGCTCTCTTACCGGGTTAGTCAGTGAATAGAGCTCTGACAAGCACAGTCTCCCGACTATCCAGGTTTGGAGTTGGAACAAATGTGGCAAGTGATAGTAATAAATATAAATAGTCGTTCAGCTGTAACACCATTTCGGTGCATAGCTGCCATGCTCCTGAGAGAAGCACAAGGGCCGAAATACTGTCAGGCCACCAAAACCTAGAATGGGACGGTGGAGATTTTGTGATTAGGTTCGATCCACTAACCTGACGGCCAGCAATTTCGTGCCTCAACCACCGAGTTATCTGGAGAAATCGCACGCACCAACGCTACCTCGCGGTCAGGCTTTCCGCCAAGTGTATTGGTTGAGGACGCTAGTCGTCCTCCTATGTAAGCTCGTGCGCACTGGCAATACTTCAGTCCACACACAACCATGAACTTAGTGGTTAAAAGTACCTCCATGCCACATCGATTGTCACATGGTGACATAAGCCGGTTTCCCTTATTCACTGCATACAGAAGGGTGAATAAGCGAAAGAATGCGAATACTAGCACATTCAACCTTTTTTCATTTTCTTCTTAACTCCCGTCCTGTCACATTTGGCAACTACTGTCATTCAGAACCCTGCTATAGGTACGTCAGTCAGGCGCCTAGGGAATTGGCACATTGCACACCACCGCTCCGCACCAGCTCTTCTGGCCTCGTTCTCCTGTTTTTATTATGGCCTTTAACGTGGAAACGCATAGGCAGATCGACCAACAAGCTGTTCTTGCGCTTACTCTAGATACTCTATAATTTGACATCTGACGGATCTCCGTAACTCGAATGCAGGATCCAGATACAGTCGTTTATGCCACTCAAGCGTCACTATGTATTACTGGCTGTCAGCGTGATAACATTGATGATGATGATAATGGTTAGTTTACTCAACGGTACTTGTGCGTTGTCTTCGTCTTCAAAGATTAGGGTGATGTAAAATGTTCTTACCAGCTAGAGTTTTGAAGACTACTTCCTTGGAGAAGTCGAACAAAAATGGAGCGAGGTAACATCCTTGCCGCACACCACTTTCAGGGAAGCTTTTAGAGAGCTCCCTACACATTCAATCCCGTATGTGAACATAAGTTATTGTTATGTTCACAAACTTCTGAGGCATCCTTTGTTGAGCAAGGGTAGTTGAAAGTACGAACGTATCGTTGAAGCCAAGGCAAACTAAGATTGTGGATCGGAGTGTGAAATTGTGGTCGATTCAGCCTCTATCCGGTCGACATCTCTCTTGATGCTCACGGATCAAGGTTTAGCGTGCCGGCGTAAAACGCCAAAGAACCAGTGACACCAACAGCCTTGTTACAACTGGAGTCGAACTGACGTCTCTGTGGTTAGCGCAATCACAGCGAGTACTCCTTTTGAAGATGGGCACTTTTATCAACTCACCCCAGCTGTCTGGGTCGAAAAATAATAAGTAAAATCGTTCAGCTGTAGAACCCTTTCGGTGCCCAGCTGCCATGCCACCCGAAGGAAGCACGAGGGCTGGGATACTGCCAGGTTGCCCAACTCTAGACAGGGGAAGTCGAAAGGCAGAGGTCGGGTTCGAACCACGGACCTTCCGGTCAGTAAATTCGTGCTCTAATCACTGAGCCATCTCGCCTGGGTCTCGTCCGGGTTTCTTATCCCATATGCACTCAGATAGGCTAGACAGGCACTGACCGAGGAACTCTGCCGTTTCTGAACAGAGCATGTGGTAGGTCATCAGGACAAGGAGCATGGTAACGCCTAAGTAGGGATTGACAGTCGGACACTTCTCAGGCCGAATGAAGCCCCATATTTACAGTGCACCTTTCAATGATTGGCAGCCCGTTTTGGAAGTAGTAGGTGTCCTGCCCAAAGGCGCAAACGTTCTTCTTTCTTGGATATCACAGAACCATGGTGGTTTCTGATTGTTTCGCTGACAGCAGGCTCTCGAGGACCTGTTGAGGGAATCAAGTTGAGCAATTTAAAGGCATTTCCAGCATTGTTCTTCGGCCCTTTGGATCCATGAAGCCTCCCGGTCTGGTGTCGGAGGTTGGCAAAACAGGCAAAAGCTGAAATAAAACGTGGCCATTGCCTGCGGCGAAAGCCATCCATCTCCTGGACCTTGAAGAATCCAACAGCTTCTATCAGGTTCTTTCAGACTTTTGATTATCCACCATTTTGGGGATCCGAATGCGCCATCGTGGTCAGCGATTTCTGGTATGACTTTTCTGGCAGCAATAAGGTCTGCTAGTCCCGACCAGTGTTCATTTGGTCGAGTCGGATGACTTGTACAGTCTGTCGTAAAAGTTGACAGCATAGCTGTCTTCACTCTGTTCTATCCATTCTCCAACCAATCTTCGCCATCTGTACTTCCAGCGGCTCTCCAACGATATTATTATTGTTGAACTGAAGTTGATGAACGAAATTGCTCTGCTTCGACACGCGTACTGCTGACGGAGAACGAAATGGCAACTGACCCACCCCCACTATGACATGATAGGAATCAGGTTGTGTAACCCAGAAGGAACGGCCACCTTTAATTGAGGCTCCGTCGGTAACTGGTATCCATATGATCCGACCGAGTCCATATCTGGCTTGAGATTGCTGGCCTCCAAGTAACTGGGTGTGAGCACCTATGGTGAACGTTCGTACCGGCCAGAAGCAGAAGTTCAGCCGACAACTGAGGAAACTGCTTTTCATTATCCGTGCGCTGAACGTCGACTTTAAGTCTACCACTCAACTCTGCTTCTTTGGAGCTCATTCGCGTTCATATCACCCGATAGGCTGGTAATACCCGTTCTTCCTGTTTAGCGAAACAAATTCGATATAACCCATCTTTCCAGCTTTAGAACTGCAGTCTGTCGGGGCCTATGCCGATACGACAAATAGACCCGGTTTACCTGCATTGGTCTTAATGGATCCAGACAACTGCACAGCGCATTGACGGCTGTTTACTTGGATTCAGTCCATTAAAGTGCTTCCAGCCTTAGGGTTGGGTGCAACTCCAGCACCGTAGATACCATGAGTCATTGAATCAAGTTCGTCAAAGAGTGAAATGTGGAACATCCGAGCTCACTCTAAGTGGCTTGAGGTGCACGACTGAACATTGGTCTTGTATGCGTGTTTCGGAGTCACAACATATATCAACAGAGAGGGGAAGCAAGGTTTCACAGACACGTCTGTTGTCCAATTTAAACGATAGTAAAGACATTGAAATCTGCAACATTGGTCAAATCGTTTAGGTTTATTAAAGGGTTATATCAATTTTGTTGGTCGGTAGTTCGGACACCAAACAATGATTAGAGGACTGTCAGATGGGTTGACCGTTTGATGGACAGTGAGAGGGCGTGGGTGAGGGACGGTTAGAGAGGAGCTGCAACGACTAATGACACTTCACGGTTGCCCATGCCGACTTAGGATGTTTGGTTGAGGTTCCCTGTTTTGAGTCTTTGACTTAAAATCTGACCAACAAGGCAATGGGAGAATGTACGGATCCGGTTCCATATCTGAACCGTAGTCTTTGACTCAAAAGTCTCACCAACAAGACAGCGGGTAGTGGGGTCTTGTTGGGGACCCTGCCCCGGGGCCAATGACTCGATAACCTGGCCCGCTTGGCTGAAGGGGTTCGGCATAGCCTGAGGTGCAGAGAGTAAGCCATAGATGTCTTACTCCTGGTGCCACTTCACATAGTAGGTGCGTTTGTAGCCGCTGTTGGCAGATTTCAAACATTTTGACCGTATTGGACAATCGCCGGCTTTCACGGTCAACCACTGAGTAATCAGAGTGTGCGGTTTCCAGAACCGACTTTTTCTATCCCACTGTTCCTCGTAGGAAGGTAGCATCGCTGCTTAAATAAATGTGGGTATGCTCATTGTCTGAGGAAGCACCTTACTTTCTTCGCACTCCCATAGGAGAAGGCAGTGCGACTTTACCTCCAGACTGCCTCGTATTACGGTCATTCGTAGTACGGTGACTCGCTGCTCTTTGTCCTTGCCACTAAGGTGAGCAGTTGGAAGCGGGGCAGCCAATTCATTTACGGTACTTGTATCTTGGATTCTTACTTTCGGCAGACAACATACATCAATACGTTGAGCCAAGATGGTTCAGTGGTTAAGGCGTGAACTTAGTGACCAAAAGGTCCGTGGTTCGAACCCAACCTCTGCATCTCGAATGCTCCTGTATAGGCTTGGGCAGCCCTCGTACACTGAAAGGGTACTACAGCTGAACACTACTTACGTTGGGAAATCAGCGTACGAGCAAGAGCGGCTTGTTCCGCCTGCTTCAGGGTGTGAACATTAAAGGCAGGTTGGTACACCGGATTTGAGGGCTTGGAAATTGCCGAAGAGGAGCAAAGCTGCCACTTGTGCTGGGACTTGCAGGGACAGTGCTCACAGTGGGGTAGGGGAAGGGAGAAGGAATTCGTGAAACTGTGAGTAGGAAGGCGTTAGTGTTAGGCTGTTTTCGCATACTTGCCTTGTCATAGTTCACGCCTTCCCAGTGCCGTCTATGTCTCGCCGTGTTTTCGAATGCTGTGAGTGGATGAAAGATATAGCGAGGTTGGCGGAACATCAAACGCATAAAGATGTAGAAAGTTACAGCAAAACTGGCTACTTTTGGTCAGTCGCGTCTTTTGGGTTGGGGGCTCAAATTCCTTGGTCGTCGTTGACTGGAGACATTACAAGATATGGCGCAAAATAGAACTACTGACGGGTATGTTTAAAAAGAGGCCGCTTTGATCACCGAAGAAATATGCAGCGGAAACCAAAATGTTGCGTTTGACGGCTCCCTTTTTTCTTCGTTTTTCCCATTTTACGTACCTTCATGCATTTGGCAGAATGCCTGTTATCAGGTCTGTGTTATGTGTATGCGTGCATTTCTTCCACCTTTCAGTAACGTTGGCGAGGGCCATTGAACTCAAGCATGATCCTAGCCTCATCGCGGGCCTGGCGAAAGAAACTTCCAACATTTACCAAAAAGCAGGTATGTTGGCTTCTTCCTTTTGTAAACGAATTTGCTTGCCTACACCAACAACACAGGTTCTTGCTGACTCTATTTTGACCCTTGTTTGAAAAGCATTGAACTGCGAATAGGAGAACAGCAGGGTCGCACAGCTAGGCCCACTGTGGTGTTAGTTCATGGTGAAAGGCTTCGCTCTCTGAGTCCCCAACCATGACGCCTGACTAAAGTGACTGTGAATTGAATTGAATTCAAGTGCGTCGGTCACAGGTTTTGTGTTCTGACTGCTATTACAGGATTAGGCATGTGTGCTCGACGCTCACCGAGGATCATGTTTGGTTGTTAATATTCCTCAGGTGCTGGTGCGCCTCCGTACTGGTTTCGTTTTCAAGTGCCACACAGATGAAGACCTACGGTTCGTAGCCATAATCCGAGACGAAATAGTCGCTTTCGATATGAAGCCAACACTGATTTCTGTCAATATGTCATAATGGAAATGTGCGCCACATACCACTCTCCCGATACCTGGAGCTTGGAGATAATGTGACTCAACTTTACTTCATACTGATTGACTCAGTTAACAAGATGGACCGACTTCAAACTGTTAATGCTTACGAATGAGGCATGGCCCACACAGACTGGGGTGTGGTCGTGATTCCAGATTTTGTTTGGGGACCGAGCCACACCCTATCTAACGTGACCCTACTGACCCAGGTCTTTATGTATCCTCCGAGACAGTTTGTCCAACCTCAGCCTTGTACGGCTTGTTTGTGACGCCCTCCTTTAGGTTTGCGATCAGTGTCCTTGAACTTTAGGTGCTCTTGTCCGAGTACATTCTTGGGATGTTGAATACGTCTCACCACCGAGTTGGGTATTATGTCGTAATTTAATAATGCCCGGTTAAAAAACCTCAAGTTTAGAAACCCAAGACTAGCTTTCTACACTGGGGCTGATCAGCGTGATCGAAGTTTTTTTAGAAGACCGTTCAGTTGTCGTAGTAGCGCGGGCCACTGGTGCGCATCATCATGTTTCCGAAACGATAGCTCTTATGCCGCGCTGGGTGTTCTTTCGGCTGGCCACATTCAACCCGTGATGAAGTTCACTGTTGTTTGCCATTTTCTTTTTTAGCGAAGCCTCCACACCTTGATTTTGTGCTGATCTCCCCACCGTCCTTTCCTGCGGTTTTTTCTTCAGGCGAACCTTATGTGGCAACTAATCTTTACCTCGTTTCTTCCACCGTGGTCGCCTATCGACGTAGTCGTTCTGACTCTGTTTGAGCTGAAAGATGATAGGTGTTCTCAATTGTCTCTAGGTTCGCTAAGCCGGTGCATTGGTGTCAGCCATTCACAACTGCATCACAGTGACCTTATCTCGATGAATGAGGGTTTAGCTCCTCACCAGAGGGTCCGCGGCTTGATTTCATTCCTCAGCTATGTATTGTTAATGTTCCAGCCTTAGACTTAACCAACTAAATCCCACAATTTTCTTGCTATCTAGTTTTTTATCCCAGTAGACGGAATCCACTGTTGGTTCCAGTATAATCCTCCAGTACACAAAACCATTGTTTACATGAAGCCAGTTCCTATGGTCATCAAACAGTGGTTTTTCAAATAGCGCCCATTGCCTTTGCTCAGTTGTGTGGTACAGCTTCCTCAAACCAGTGTTATTAGCAGAGAGAGAAAAACAAATCATCTTAAACATGTAAAAAGTAAACTTTATGGAGCGTACCGTATCTAAAATGTCTGTACTCGAGCCAGATTGAAAGCTTAGACTGCCTCTGGAGGTTCGACTGAGACAGCAGTGTGCAGCAGTGAATAAAATATGACTTGTTTCTGCGCCTGCAGCACAGATCAATCAGACTTTGGCTCGACACATGTGCGAGCTAGGTTGATCAACCACAAGCGATTAGGGCTGACTGATCGGACATGCTGTTTGGTCGTACACACCTGTCAGACAATTGTACCTACATAGGCAAAGGAATGTACGGTGTTTTATTAAACAGTACCAGACGGAGGGGCACTGTGGCCCACCTGTGATAGCAAAAATTAGCAAATACTATTTGCAGCTCGCCTGTGAAAGAATGGTTAGTGTTAGCAATGGAATGCTAATGGAATTCGTGGAAGTCGGGGGTTGTCTTTACTTTGCTTGCTCACCCAGGCTGCCCCCTTCCCCCTCCGGCAAAAAAAACTCGCTTTCGCACCCGAAACTGCTATGGCGCTGAAAATTGTCCAATGGCTTGGCAAATATTTTAGTTGTTCTCTAGTGTGTGGCTGGCTAGTCGTGTAACGTCGTACTTTGTTCAAACCGTACCTTTCGGAATGATGAGGTCGGATGGGTCTTCCACGGTGAGGTTGTTGGTCTATCCTGTGCTGTAGCGTCTCTTCTATGGACAGCCGCACACCAAGTCCTGGTTTGTAATAACCGTATTTTTTCAACTTGGTTCTCGGTCTGAACCTTCCAAGCTAGCCTTTTGTCAAAACAACCACCAAAGTTTCATAACGTGTATTAACGCCCAAAACCGTGTCAAAAACACATTTACAGCGTGTCATATATAAAATGCATGCGGCGACAACATTCTGGAAATTCTGACTCCTGGATGCGCCATTGGCAACCGGCATTCGTCAGATACTGGATCATGATTGACCGTTGGGGCCGCACTTTCGGCCAATCAAAGGTTACCTTGATGCTGCACCGGCAAGTGGCCCAATCTTCTGGCCAATCGCGTGCGGGATAGGCTTCCTGGCTGTAGCAGTGCCCAATTGCGAGTGGTATCGGTGCGGAATACCGCCCAACATGGTTGGTGGGGAATGCTGTTATGAACTCGAGGGGTGGAGCTTTTTCTGAGTTTGTCAAGACATGCATATTATTCAAACCACCGGTATGGCGAGAGAGTTGTCTAAGCCTTTGATTAGTCCTACAACTGTCTGAACAGTTTTCAACTGATTTATCCAAACTCTCCTTCGTATCAGTAAATCAACCTGCCTTTTATTCCATTTATCTTACTAAAGCCCTATCTCTGAAGCTTTTGGATGCGAAGGTCGTCGGGAAGTGGCTGAAATATTTGGAGTTCAAAAAACACTGCTATGAAACCTGTGTAAGTTCTACCACCTTTTCGGCCCATGTCCCCCGTCTGCGATTTTCACTGCAAGTTCAGAGGAGGACGCTGCTCATCTTAATTTCTAATAAGACTTGGCAACAAGCGATTAACTTGTGCTCCCACCTATTCTGGCATTGTAACAGTGATCGGTCAGATAATCTTAGCAGCTCACCTCGTTATCATTTACCAGAGATTTTGTCGATTTTTATACCAGATATGCCAGATATAAGCTGTAGCATATCTGGTTGCGTTGACCAAATCTTCACACTCCGTCAGGTGCTAGAACAACGCCATACGTATAAGCGACCCACAATTCTAATATTCCTGGATTTCCAAGGCGCATTCGACTCGGTTGACCGGTCTGTTCTTCTTGGTACGCTTGCCCACCAAGGAATGCCCCGGAAGTTCGTGAACATAATAAGCTCTTTGTATTCTCAGACTTCCGGACGTGTAACAGTATACGGAGAGCTCTCCAAAAGCTTCCGTACACAAAGTGGTGTCCGTCCGGGGTGCCCACTCTCTCCATTCCTACTTAACTTCTTGATCGATGAAATCAAAAGACGAACGCTGAAAGGTCTCCAAAACCCCGGTGTTCAAATGGCCTGTGACGAGAACCTTGTCGATCTGGAATATGCAGACGACGTCGTTCTCGTCTTCGAAGAGGAGGAGAAGGCACAAGTGTTTTTGGATGAACTGACCAAAGTCATCCTTTGGTATGCACTTTGCACCCACAAAGTGTAAGGTAATGCTCGTGGACTTTCAGTCACTGAACACGCCACTTACAATCCAAGGAAAGGCACTGGAAGTTGTGGAGCGTTTTACATATGTTGAAAGTTGTATTAGTTCGGATTGTAGTGTGACAGATGAGGTCAATGCACGAATCTGCAAGGCCCGGGTTGCGTTTGCTAATTTGAGACATCTATGGCGTCAGAGTGGCGTATCCCTGAATCTCAAGGGATGTGTTTATCAAGCTACAGTTCGGGCTGTTTTGTTGTATGGCTGTGAGACTTTGTCTGTTCGAGCAGTGGAACTGAGACGTCTTCAGGTGTTCGACAATCGTCGTCCCAGGACCATAGCTCGTGTGGGTTGGTGTCGGCGAATCCGTAACGAGACAATTAGAAAGTGGTTGTGCAACGGTACTTCTATTGAAAAATGTGTCTAACACCAGAAGCTGCGTTGGGTGGGACATGTGTTGCGTATGCCGAACCATCGTTTTCCGAAGAGAGTGCTGTTTTCCATGCCCAAATCAGAGTGGCGGAAGCAGAGAGGTGGCCAACCCTTTGCCTGGCAGGGGGGTATGAAAGAGATTACGAAACGTTTTGGTGCTGTCGGTGCTACTCGCCTTCCAGGATGGGGACCGCGTGATCCCCATTGCGCCTGGTTGGAGACGCTGCAAGTTATGGCTGCCAACCGATGTCAGTGGCGATCTTGTTGTCAGTTTCTATCCAGATTGCCTGAATGAGTGTCTGGAGGTGTACGGACCTCGGAATGATTGTATTAAGCTAGCACTAAGTCCATTCTCCGTCCACCTTTATTCTTTCCTTCACAATAAGGCTGTCAAATAAATCATGGTTGCATGGCGGTGAAGCATCGGTGTTGAACACTGATGTCATGCTGTCGATGATGATGATATTCCGGATAGAGAATCCATCAGCAGGTTGTCTCAAGTGTTCGGGTGAAGGAGGGTCCCGATATCCGGATGGCTTGATCCGCCTTCATCTTTCTAACTTTCTCCTGTTGTTCTTGTCCACCAACTAGCTAGTCTAATTTGTTATTGTGTGGCACTGCCAAACGCGTTTCAGTCTGGTTGGGGTTAATCGATGAAGCTCTACACGGATAAAAAAGCATGTTGTGGGAATGATTGGTTGGACTTTGTGAACATTTAACCAACTGTTCCCGTTCCTAGGTTGCACCCACATGAGACCGGAATGCGTTTGCGGAACCAAGACAGTCAGTCGGAACGTTATAGAAAAAGTGGCAGTGATGCTCAAATGAGTTCACGTGTGAATGTCAATTCTACAAATCCCGCATCCGTCTACAACTAAATTTTAATTGGTCGAGCCAAGGTTAGTCTCAGCGATACCATCACCAAACTTCAAATGATAAGTGAGGGAAGCCTGACGACGAGCAACCGACGCAGTTTGAAAACTACAACGCATTGTCACCTACTCAATCCTCGACTAACATGGGATGATGTTGATGCATAGCCCGACATGTTGCTTGCTCAACTTGTCTTGCAGCCGGACTTAATCTTGTCATACTTTGTCGGGTTAATCACTCGACGATGGTTGGCCCATCACTATCACCCCCCGAATGTTGGCTTCGCGAGCGGTGTCAAGGTTATTCTTGGTAAATTGGCAGACCAGCATAAGCTATTCTGTCCTGTTGCATGTTTCAGAGACCATTTCTTCGCTGTTTACGTCTTGGCCGTTGAGAGAATTGAAATCTCATTTCACATTCCATCCATGACAGGCGGTCAATAACCATTACAGTAATAGAGGGAATTCTGCACGAATGCTGTCACTACCGTACAAGTTTGGAAAGTGATCATTGGTGGTCCATGGAAAATACTCGTTCAGCCGTAACACCCTTCCAGTGCCTGACTGCCATGCCACCCAAAAAAAAGCACGAGAGCTGAGATACTGCCAGGTTGCCCAAACCTAGACAGGAGTGGTCGAGATGCAGAGGCTGGACTGGAACCACGGTCCTTCTGGTCAGTAAGCTCGCGCCTTAATCACCGAGGCGTCTCGAGCTGATACGCACGGAGACTTACAGATGTTTGACCGACCGAATGGTAATAGCTCTGCGATAAACACTATCAACGCGTTAAACAGTGAAGTTTGTGTGTGATTGGTCAATTTATTTACGTTTCGGTACGGTGCTACAATTTCCCCCAGCACAGTGTCCAACTGTCATACCCACAGGGGCATACCGCGACTTTGGATCCCGCTAGCGCATATTATAAATTAGTATACGTATTCCGGATTGCTCTGCACACACACCCGGGGCGGCCAACTTATCGGCGTATGATTTATATGTATTACGGTCTAATTATGAGCCGGGCGACACTGGGTGACACGCTGTTGGGTGTTTTCGAAGGCGAATACTTGAAAGGATCAGACTATCGTCCGGACGAAGTTGTGTCTGTTGTTCCTCGTTGTCAATACGCAGTATTCCAATTGAAACTTTCGCCTGGACTGATGCCGCCCGAGCCAAGCCTCTTGTTTGGAGGTTTACCTCTCCAGCCAGTATGACAATACCAAATACCACTTCAACTGGACGAGTGTGTGATGAACCGGTTTATTGCATGTTTCCAACGAATACAAGTTTTCCATCCTGGTTCTATCAGCCACGACTGCCTACTGAAGGATCTTGGTATTTCCCGTTTATAGCAGTATGGTTTCTTCGTGTGGTTCGCTTCCTAAGACCTTTACCTAACGTCGCTGTCCATATTCATTCATAGCTTGCTTTCTATCCGTTATCACTTCCATTCATATTAGCCTTTTCTCCCTAGTGGTGTTTAGGACCAGTCATGTATCCCAGTATAATTCTGGCTTGTTCCGTTTCTCGTTTGTTTCTCTCTAGGCCTATGTATACTTTGCCGAGCAACAACTGAAAATAGAAAAGGCTGGTTCCGGTTTGGCTGTTATTGCTGAAGCTGAGAAAGGTAGGCCATGCGAGATTTCATCCGGCATTCTTTAACGGCAGTTTTGATTTTCTTTTGCGCGTAATGACGTTTGAAGAGTTCGACGGTCACCCGCCATCGATTGGAATGTGAAAAACAGTGTTTTGATGACCTTGTGGTCCTGATCGTCTGGTAAACTATCCTGAGGATGAAGAATCTTGTTCACTGTGCCGTTTGAGTTTTGGCCTAACCTCTTTATGAGGTGACAAAATGACTTTCACAATTCAGATGCAAGTGGAATGTTGTGGAATGTTAATCGGATGTCCGCGTCAGTGCTGTCAACGACATTTCCAAAACAGTAGTCCCCACCCTAATAAGCGAACTTTCCTCCAGTAGTCAAAAAGCCTCCCAAGACGCAACGGAAAATACCTTATGAGGGGAATCTGTCACACGATATGAAGTGTTTCTATATCATTGTCCAAAACACATCTTTCGTCTACAACCACCCCGACAGTACTATCACGCATTGGAAGAGCGCAGTGAAAACGCATCATTTTTAGGAACTAGTGTGTACCTTCCGGGGGGGGGGTCGTGTTTGATTGTGGGGGTACATTTTGCCTAAATGTTCTATCTGAACGTAACCTTACCCTCTGTTAGCGGACAGTATATTCGTAACCCGGTATCTGTGATACGTCCATTCAGAAGGGAGGGCCCAGCTCTTGAGCGACCGACCGGGTGCCTGCGCAAGTTAAGTGCAACCTAGCCTTGCTTCAACTCCGGCACCACGCATGTGGGTTATTCACACAGCATTTGCATTCTTGTGCGGGCGAAAGGTTTAGTCTAGATTCGCGTCTTGCTGATGTACGGTGTGAAACCTGCCTCCAGGTATTTTCTTAATAAGGTCGGTGTTTGTTGATATTGCGGAGGATGTACGGTATTTGATTTTCCATGACAAGCTCGTTGGGAGGTGGTTCACTGGCAAGGACTAACTTTTGCTGACCAGTAAAAATAGTTTTAAAAAAGCGTATCCCGAGTGGGGTTGTTCGGAGTCCCCATCATGCAACACCCTCTGCAGGCCATAGAATAAGTGTTTCTAAAGGCCCTTGGTTTTCACAGGGGATGTCGTGCTTCGCTCGATTATCTAGAACCCGCGTCATCAATTTTTTACTGTGTTTGGGTTTCTCTGTCAGAGGAGGACAATTATCACAGTGAGGAGAGGTAGTGTTTGTACTTTTGGAGACAGAAGCTTTTGTTTATCATCAGTAAACCCAGATCCGTGGTTCAATATCATACTGCTGTGCCATTGGTCTATTTTCTGGCCCCCCTTGTCTCTGCCACTAACATCCACTGGCTAACGCCCATATAATAATGACGATCTTTCTGACCATGTTTGGACTATTGCATTATTCGTGCTCCCAATCGACAATTTCTTTCATACAACCTCACTCCTTTTCTGTTAGACGAACTGTACTATACATGGTCCTTACTGATCCAACACGCAGTGATTCTAGACTGACCTCGAATTAACGCTGGCTTATTGCTCCGGTGCTTTCAGTGCAGTGCATGTACAACTGCAATTCTCTTGCGTTCGCATTCAGCCGGTTTGTATTATGATAGCATGAAATTATCCAGGTGTACTTTTGGCGCCTTGATTGAGCTACGGATGTCAATTCGGCGATTGCTCATTGACCACACGGCTACACATGGCACTGCTTTACGTCAAGGGGACTATCCCCTGGCTCAGACGGACGCTGCCCATGAGTGGAAGTCAGTTGCCAGGTTTGCACAAATCAGTGGTGGTTCCGTAGAGCACGTGGAGAGCACTGTTCCTTGTCGCTTGTGACCGTACCGAACCAAGACTTTGGTTGTGCCCTGAGGCGACAAGGCGCTACCCTTGATATATAGACGCTAGGGTTTCAGCATTGTTCATGTGTAGCAAGTACCAAAAACGCCGTAGCATGAGTCGAGGTAGCCGTGACAGGTTCTCACTAAATACCTCTGTGTAGTGAAATTTCACTATTCGTCGGAGGCACCAGTGTTTGCAAACCCCTAGTTTCCAGATGTCCTCTGGTAATAGGGGCCTTGGTTTCGCAGGCATGAATCAGAATCGGGCACACCTCGACTTCAAGTTTCAGTTCTGCACGAAACGTCACTCAGCTTTCGATACACCGTTCAATCTCTTCTCTCGCCTGCCAATTGGGTAAACGAGTAGAACCCAGGTAGTTGGAAACACTATCTCACTTTATCTCCTCTGGACAGGCACCATGCATTGGAGAAGAAATTGTTGCTTCCAGTTCCGCGTACTATTTAGCGAGCTGGGATATTCAGCACATTTTGGAATTCTACCATGCCGTCACCCAACTAAATAATGTAATCGTAGCCTAAGCCAGCTCTTCAGGTCCTGCGGCAGACACATTGTTCTTCTTAGTATACCCGGACTTGAGCTTCCATTGGTGATAGACCCTGCTACGATGCTTACAAGTATCGAACAAACTTGTAGGATATTCAAGGCTCATCTAATCAGATGTCGAAACTGATGGCTGTCGCACAGCCGCCTCTCTTGGGTCGAAAGGCCCTCGGTGTGGTTGAGCTTTAAAAAAAGTTGCACCGATGGTCTGGTCTACCGTGTCAGTAAGACTGATTCTGTGGTAAGTATCGCTGCCCTTGTTCGTCTCCTTTTGAGGGAAGTCGGCAGTAATAGTATGGTGCCGCAACCTTCCTGAAGGGATTCGGTTTTCCAGAACAGACAAAATGACTTATGGAGTGGTCCGAGAATCCTCGATACAGACCGCGCCTGAAATTGGGTCGCCTCTGGAAGATTCTATGTTCTTCGGTTGTTTGATGTTCACAACAGTTCATTTAATCCATCAAATGTGATCTCATATAGTGTTGACACCCGACTTTTCTCGAGATTCCGGGTCTGAGCTGGCTGGTGGTTTGGTAGCTATTTGAAGTATTCTGCTCGCCGTCTCATCTTTTCATCATGGTCACTGAAAGGTCCTCAATTTGTGTCACCTAGTCAGCTTTGACGAAGCTGATATAACACTAGAAAGTCTAGCGAAGTCCCCGGCGCTCGAGGCGGATTTCATGTCTGATAGTATGTCCAACCAATAGGAGATGAGATCTCACCTAGCCTCCCACTAGAGCATTCGAAGACAGACTAATTTAGCAATGGGAGGTTCTGTTGACGCTTGTGGGACGTCGTTGCACACACTTTGACTGGTCCACGGTGGCATGTTTTGTAAAAGTCTTCAAGGCTATCCACTGACCCTTTACCGGATCCAGTTGATTTCTCGATTGATTAAGTTAGCGCCTGATCTACCGGTTATGGCATCTGATAGCACCTTTCCATCTCCCGGGTGGTTAAGTTGTACAATGTTGGTGCATCTTGGAGAGATAGAATTTTATTCTGGCTTGCATAAACTTGTGATCCGTACGTGCCATGTTCCAAGCGTTCTCATCTCCGTAAGATCTGTGACCTTCTTGATGGGACATACTATTCATAGGGTTGCTGACACCTCTTCGACAGCCCACGACCACTTTCGCCCTTCTTGGGGCCAATCAGTTAGACGTAGTCCCCCGGTTTTCGCGAGCTGTATGTGCTCTCCTTAAACCTAAGTTGTGCGCAATTCGCGAAATACACTCATTTTCACACTGCTTTTCTTTTAAAGGGAGACTCTACTAGATCCGACTGAATCTGTCGTTTATGATACTATTCTCCCGTCACAACCAGATTGGTGTACAAACGTGTATATTTCACGAATCTGTAACCTTCATTTCATCGGAAATGCTGTGCATGTAGCAAAACGTAATCGATCTCGAAGGTTGTGGCCGTCATTCGAGTACCACGTCGGAAAATGTTTTTTTTTTGAGTGCCGAGAAATAAAGTGGGGCGTTTTATTTGCCTCCTATTATCAAGACATCTCGCCATGAACTCTTGTTGGCTACGTGTGATTGTCCATAGAAGTTGTCTGTCATTGCTGGGTGTGATTTAGGCACGGGATCATAGACAGTCGACTCTAAAGCGGTAGCTTTTAAACGCGCCACAACCAGCCTTGGGGATATTACATTCCGGTTAGTACGCATGATGTTTGCACTGGCAACGGTTTGGAAGCGTGAGCTGTCGGCTGGTTCAGTAAGAAGCACTGGTTTTGGCAACCTGGGTTCACCGTGTAGTAGAGTTAGGTCATTGAGTTCCAAATCGATGGCCACAGACACCACATGCTATTGATTTAGGAGCACGAAAATCCGAGCAACTGTAGGAACGATTCCTTAATTGTATCGTTCTGGAGCCTGATTTGATCGCCACATGTTCGGAGTTTCAACCAGAATTTGCACTCCGCTCCTACTATGCTCCGAGCGTTCGCTTGCTCGTTGGTGTATCCTTACACGTAAATGTCTGGGTTTGGCCCTCCCCATGAGGATGCTCACTGGGTAAATTTACTGCTATCCATCCCGTCATCTAAGCATTTGATTGCCTATTTGCATTTTTGTTACAGTCCTGTCTATTTTGCTCGTTTAGCTCACAAGTTGGCCATCGAAACCGCTAAAGTGTATGGAAGAACTGAGGGTGTTGGACTGTCGGCCAAGATGGCAGAACATTGTTTCTTCCGCCGCCTTGGGATAATGATAGAGAACACGAGACGTAAATTGGAACGAGAAAACAGCATGATGTAAGTTTTTTGTTGGCAACTCAGTTTTATTCCTCCTCAGCGTCGATATTTCCGCTGGTCGTCCAACGTCAGAACTTCTGCTGTTTCTTTTGTCATGTCCTCCCCGATGCTTACTTCTAACTTCGGTCGACTAATAATGTGTGACTGGGCTAGGGGAGTGACCATGATTCACGATCAACTACACTGTCTTCTTCTCGTGAGTTTGGCCCAAGAGTACACACCGAACCATTCCGAAAACAATTTTCCGCTTTGGCGCTGGTCACTTTTCGTTGTGCAGAAACAGTACGCGTTATTCCGTTGTCCGAGCGGTTGAAACCGTTTAAATAGTCGTTATTTCGGTAGCCGATAACTCGATACGCATAGCAACCGACGCATCGGTTACTGTCTCGAGCCTTTCATCAACATATCCACCGGTGGTTCCACCCTACGTAGTCCGTAGTTCCGAAAAATCGCTTTCAAGTATCCTGTGTCGATGCGGAAGTCATGTACCTTCAGCGTCCAAGATATCTGATTCTAGGTCAGTTTGAATTAGCCCGGATTATTCTGCATTACAATGTGGCACTTACATGCAATAATTTTTAAACATCTTGGTCACCCTTTCAGCTTCTGATTAGGGATTTTATACACCTTACTATTCTGATATCGCCGGGTTGAGGGGGACAGCAGTGGTATAGTACGTTTATCTCGCGGTAGGAAATGGAAACACTGTCTCGTCCTGGATACGAGCTAATAATTTCTGGAAACAGATCGAACACACACCGTACCTCATTCCAGTATTCAAGGAGTTGCTGCATGTTACCTGAATGCGAAAGGCAGAAGGGTTGCCCTCTAGGGTTGCTAGAGATCCACCAACTAGTGCTCTTCCTGACAGCCCCTGCACCCACTACGAGTACTTCAGCTAACTCGCTCGATTCCCTTTGTGATGCTTATGGCGGCACTATTGTTTTGGAGCGCATCGACGCGGTCCAGTATGCTATGCAGCGGTCTGACTTTAATGTAGCACCTGAGGTCATAGGATTTAGATTGACGCAATTCCATGCTACCATATCCTCGACCAGGACCAGCCGGTACTGAACGAGGTAGCTTGATGTCCGAACGATCACACACGTTTCTGATGGATGGCCTTCTCTCTACCCCCGAATCACATGTTCCTATGTTGTTCTTTAATTCGGTGGTCTTGGCTTTCACCCGTATAGGATCGTACTGCTCGATCTTTCACTCCGTCTTCCACTCTTCAAACTATAACTGCCGTTTCCGCCATCGCCGCATTATTTCGATCCCCGTCGCCACCGTGAAAGTCTTGCTTGTGAGAGGAGAACATTCTACGTCCTGGCGGCCTCATAATCAAGACTTACAAGATTAATTGAAATCAACGCTGCTAATCCACTACAAATCGATCATTCCATGGAACAGATCAATATAGAACAGTGACCAATAAATGAGCTACCAAGCGCTTCTCATACTTCATATCCTTGTGTTTGGATGTTGTTTGCCTCTAACTGCTGTAGTCAAACGTATATATTGAGCTGCAGAAAATTACGATAGTTGGCCACGTGAAAGTCTGGCATCACCTCATCGTATGATCGCGCAAACCAACCGGTGACAATTTCTGCTAACCTACGCCTGTGTACTCGATCCCCAAAACTAATAGTTTTATTTTAAAATCACTCAAAACTCCTTCATTTTGATCATGACTTTCAGGTGTGCCCGTGCATCGTTTTTTGCTCAACTTGTTTTAGCTTAAGATGTTATTCGGCGGACTGCTGCCATCATCGGTGTCACAAATGATGCTGTTTCCGGGCAAGTTACTTCGTTTTTTTGTGCGCTTACAGGTCCTTAGTGGTAGTCTTTCGCTTCTCGGGATTCCAGTCCATGAGCGAGACCTAACGCTAGCTTCAAAAATCTTCTTACTGTTTTGTGAAGCGATCATGCCGTAGTTCTACGATAATATAATATGCTTTTTGAAACAGTTCATTTGGTACCGGTGCAGTTACTTCGAATGTGAATCTGTGAATCCACCCACCCACTCGGTCATTAAAGCCTTGGGTCTGAAATTGCTTTGAACTTTATCGGTCGAATTTTGTGTTTCTAAACTACTCCGTGTTGTGTTGTCTACTGATTGATAATTTAACATCCGGTGATATATCTTTGTGATTTTCCCATTCTCTCATCTTCACAACCCTAATTATTTGTTTCACTGTTACGAAGTGGGCCCGGTTAGCTTATCCGTAGACCAATTGTTGGTGAAAAATTACAACTGTGACGGTTCAGTCGCGTTCTTTTTTGGCGATATATCTATTAGGCTCATCAGCATGATCTTTGTGCAACCATGAAAGGTTATATTCACGTCCTGCCAGCACGCTCGATAAATTCATGGCAACGGTTCATATTCACGTGGTCACACTTGTAGATTATCGTTGGTTTGTCGGCTGAGCTGAACAAATTGATTGAAACGCTTCCTCACCAGTCGACATGACATCATCAGTACATACATGTAACAGAGTAAATTTGGTTTTCTCCAAAATGAGTTGTTCATTCCAAAAAATCTGTGCTAATAACCACACACTCTGGATATCCTCGACTGCTACGCTTCCTAGCGACGCACTGATGACGTCACCTCAACCGTTTGCAACCAAATTACCAAGCTCAGTGAACAAGCCGACGACCATCTATGCTACCTGAGCTAAAAACGTTCTCTTCAATAGCAAACACTTTTAGATGTATGGTTGTTTCTAGAATTGGGTTCAGTCAACTATAAAATGACCAGAAATGGCTTCCTAGCCGATTTAAATGCTCTGGTTCACGTACCTTCCCGCAATGTCCCCCTTCCTCACAATCGTCTGTAATTTCACAGAGGAAACTCCTTATCCGTCAATAAAGTAAACGAATGGCTGCGAAAATCAGGCGCTCAAATGATGGTAACTGTTGTGGCGGGCGTGTGATTACATGCTCGAAAATGTATCCCCATGAAGACTAAAGGACGGGCCTTTTACTCCCTGCGGTAGATTTGACAAGTGTCATTGTTCGTGCTATGATCGCTATAAGAGAGCGAAATGTTGATTTCTCTTGTGAATCAACGGCAATCAGCGGTTATTTTTCCTATTTGTCTGACTACTCACGAGTAGCATGACTTACGCTTGTGTTTTATAACGCCGTTTTGCTTCCTTGCTGCTCGTCCCCCGAGGTTTTGCTCATGTCTAAGGTCTGCTTACCCTCTAGTTACTAATGTCGAGATTTCGTCGCCTGTCAGTCTTCGCTTGCAATTTCGTGTCAACTCTACCAATTTTCGAGTATCTGCTCCGACGGAAAAGCAAGTCTCCAGGGGTCGAACACGGTGCCCCTCGGATGGCGCTACCCACTGCGCCAACTCGACTTCCCAGGAAGCCCTATTTTTGCACTACCTTTGTATTGCATCTTATCTGACAGTACTCGTTGGGATTTTGCTTTAAACGAGCGTAAGTACGAATTCCGCTTTGTCGCGCGGTATGTGTGTTGCTTCATCACAATGTCAGCTAAAGACTGCACAGAGTTTCCATTATTTCCCGAACGTACTGACTGTCTTCTACGCCGTTATCTCTGTACACTGTCTATTTACACCGTATGGCTTCCCGTATCCAAAGCTTTGCTACCTCACTGTCCCCATTTCTATTCCTACTGATTGAGCTGTTGTCGATTAACACAGTCCTCAATACAGCATCTACTACCCTCATCCGTCTGTGCCTAGTGAATACGAAATGCGTACAGTCCAATAGCTCCAATCGTTCTGTAAGGTCTTTAGCCGCCCGGATCTTACAAGAGGTGTCGCACGAATTATTGAAAATGGATTCATTGGAACGGAACGGCACGTTTTACCCCACAGGTGACGTTATGCCCTATATTCTTGTTGATGATCATCAGCAACTCGCATATCGCTAGCTTGATTAGAACCCGATCCGAAGAGCTTCTAGTTCCGAGTCTTCGAAAGATGCGTTCTGCATCCGGTTTTCTTAGCTGACCCGTCTAGCACCGAAATTGTGGTTTTCAAATTTACATGGATGTCCAGATCGGCTATCTCTGGGACCGTTGTTGCCAGTGTTGTTCGTAGGGACAACGGCGAGCGTCTTATCCATTTATACCCAGGCTAGTAGGAACCTTCGGCACAAACGTCTCCACCGATAGTTTTGTATCTGTAACATACTCAATGGATACGTCTCTTTCCGATGCATACATTCATATTTGCCAGTTACCAATCTCACATGGTTCTTTGTTCATTGCAATTTCCTTCCTTAGATTTCACCAGCGTGTGCCTCCCTCGGTTCCAGTGTTCGATTTGAAGGCCCAGTTCGGGGTGGTTGAACCCCAAGCTCCCGAAATGGATCTTTCAGTCGACCAACGTTGGAAGGAAGCCTATAAAGGATTTAACGAAAAGAAGGTGTCTGAGATGATCCTTCAAAAAGAAGTGGGTTGTAATGCACCGTTGTGCTTAGAGGCCGTGGTTTTCTTTGGTGCAAACCTGACGACATTGTTGTCCCTCTCTTCTGCGTCTGAAACTGAATACTTTGCTGAGTACTTGAAAATGTGACACAAAATCCTCTCACAATTGTCACATAACTAGTTCAAGGAGTGACAGACTAAGTTGTGGAACATTATACGTATATTACGTATACATTATGCGTATCTTGGATGTGGCATTAGCCCTGACGGTAGTGTGACAGACGAGGTCGACGCACGCTTTCGCCAAGTTGCGTCACTTGTGGCCTCAAACAGACACTTCACTGGGTCTCATAGGATGCGTGTATCAGACTACAATGCGGGCTGCGACACTTAGCCACTTTGAGAAGAGGATCTGAGACATCTTCACCGGTGTGTCTGAAGTAAAGCTGAAATTGGTTGGAACCAGCGAATTCGAAATGAGCTAGTTAGGAGACGGGTTTTTGATGAAGCAGAGGGTAGCTCCCTCAAAGAATGCATCCATCGCTGCAAGCTAAGATGGCTGGGCCATGTGTCACACATACCGAGTTCCGTGCCTAATCCAGAGTGACAGAAACCTAGAGATGGGCGAAATTTGACATGGCAAAATGGGACGAAGAGTTTGGATGCTGTTGATGCTGTCAGTCTTCCAGAATGGGATCTCTTTAACGCTCTCTGTGTGCTTGGTTGGAGAAACTGAACGCTATGGCAGCTAACCAATACCAGTGACGTTCATGCTGTCGGTTTATATGCTGTTTGTCTGACTGAGTGTTGGAGATGCCTCACACAGTTGTTCTGTAAAAGTGTAAGTTTTCGGTGTCTTGTTTCGTTGCTTTCGTGGTTTGGGTCGCTTACGGTTGTGACACTCAGAGTTCAAGGTGCGCGCAACTAATGCCGATCGCATGTTTGACTGGTACCTGGGATATTAATACTTGAGGCTATTCAATCGTGTGCACTGATTTTCTGAATGAATAGTTTTTCTGTATCTATGAAACCTACGTGCCACAAACTTTTTCCATTCATACTCGTCTTTGGTCGCCTTCCCCGGTGTTCTTCTCTTTCCAATGCAGCAGCGTGCTAAAGACCATAAGACCAAATCAGATCGCACTGCTCCCGTAGAACCTGTCCATGAAAAGCCAATCTTCACTACAGACAAAGATCCAAAGAACGAGAGTGGATGCGTCCTATCGTGATCGTCCTCTTTTTCGGTTGAACCAACTTGTCTTGTGATAACCTCACATCTAACGATTCTACTCCCTCTCCTCTATGTCTCGCTTCTCATAACAAAAGAACGAATAGAGATAGGCTTTCATATCGATTTTTCTCTGTATCACCCCCGCTATTCATAATATTTTCGTGTTTTTGTGTTTCTTCCTTTTATAAACTCACATATCCAATCGGCTTTGTTGTTTTCGCTGATTTTTTTAAGGTTTCCCCGTTTACGTGACCTGGTCTATCAGTGAGTTGTTTTTTACAAAGTTTTCTTTAGTGAGCAAAGGTCACGGGGGAAACGCACAACGTAGAAAAGGTTTAGCGAAATACACTCATTTGCAAACAAATTTGGTTTTGCGAGAGACTCACCTGGAACCCAGCTGAATCTCTCGTTTGTGATGCTTCCAGGCAACTGAATGTGCTGCACCAGGCCGCCTCATGTTTCAGTTGCTACGATATTCGAGATATCGCGATACATGTATATTCGTAATGCACTACTCACAAGGTTGCTGAAAATTTGACAGCCCACGACCGCTTTCGCCCATCTTGGGGCTCAACAGGTAGGCGCAGTCCCCGAGTGTCCGTCAACCTCATGTTCTACTTGAAACCAAATTGCACGAAATTAGCGAAATACACTCATTTGCAAACAAATTTGGTTTTGCGAGTGACTCACCTGGAACCCAGCTGAATCTCTCGTTTGTGATGTTTCCAGGTTTATTTAGTTTTTGTTTGTTAGGCCAGACTAACATCAATCGATACTTGGAAGCGGTTGTAAAGGAGATTTGGCTATGTGTATTGAGCTTAAGGTAACAAAAATACTGGGGAGTTTGACAAGGTGCATTCTAGATCAAGACTAACTTAGAAGAGTTGTTGATTCTCCTCCGAACACACCTACGGTCAGCTTCCTATGCTAATCACGAGCAAGGTCGTCTCTTATGGAAGTGTGACACCTGACA
Source organism: Opisthorchis felineus (assembly GCA_004794785.1). Taxonomy (NCBI): domain Eukaryota; kingdom Metazoa; phylum Platyhelminthes; class Trematoda; order Opisthorchiida; family Opisthorchiidae; genus Opisthorchis; species Opisthorchis felineus. Next base: position 115,988 of record SJOL01007024.1, read on the forward strand.
ATCAGGTTTCACGTTGTTTTGGTGCCTTCCCGCACAGAATTTATCTGAGTTTCCCCTGGTTTATCAAGCAGTCCATATCTACCAGCACTCAGCTACAAAATTCGGGCTTCTTCGCATCATTCAACGTTTTTGTTGTTTGGCCTGCGTTTCGGTGCGGTATCTGGAGCCACATTGACGATTGTTCATTTCTACCTGCATCAAAAAGGCCGGCAGGGTTCCCTACCCCTTACCGTAAATACGGATACAATCAAGCAGTTTGGAGCTGAATTCACACTGTCCTCCCCTAGAGGATTGTGAAGACAATATTTTCAGTAGGGTTTAGACAAGTTAATGTTGCTGCCAAGGAAAACCGGATTTGCATGTGTCAGACAAACAATTAGCCCCGGGTCTTATCCAGTACAATAGGGGAAGTAATCCATGAGGTTATCCCGATAGGGCTTTATGCACATTAGGAGGCAAGCTTTTGCCACACACCGAATGAATACGATCTCAGAATAAAACACAAACCCTTTCGCATCAGGCTATCGTGACTAGGAGTGTACCTGGTCCAAAATACCGCCCACACGTTCTCACTTTTCAGGTCGGAATTCCCCGTTGGAGGGCTAAACTAAACTTCCTTGATAAGTCCTGTCAGCGAAGGAACAACCGACGGTTGCTCTCCCTTGCCGATTGTTGTATCGTGGGTGGCCGTCTATTGGTTACGCCCGAACTGAGCCCGCCAGGCTACGCGATAAGGAGAAGACAGAGACCCCGGGACACGGCTGTATTGTCAGATCAACATACAGATCTTCTGCTTAAATATATAGGGTGGCTAAACATGGTCATTCGCTTTTTCGTTCTGTCCAGCCACTGGCGACGTTCCTGTCGTGAACATTTTCACACCCACTCCGCTGTTCGCATGCTGCTAAGCCGTGTTTGGTAAACACCAACGCACCTGTTATCCGGAACGTGTGGTACCGATGGTGTCCTTAGGGACGCGTCGTCCTCTGCACAGTTACTTTTCGTGTCTAGCCGCTTTCTGACCGATTCAATCGCAGTTACTATACTTGGTGTTCTAACGTTTCTGAAGGGAATCAATTCACGACTGATTTGCAAACGCTCAAGGACTCCATGCAACACATCCATATTTAAGGTGCAGTTCCTGGATCCTAGCACGGGTTTAGTAGCATTCATGAGAAGTGGATTAGTATGACTTGAGTGCAGCTCAGATGTGAGTCTCAATTGGATTCACGAAACTTCTTGAAAACCAGCAAATTTATGGGATTTCGAAGTTTCTATTCACGAATGCGCCATTCGGCCCAGTTGAATAAATAAAGCAGCAGTTTTTGCAATGTTCAGCCGATTACCATCGGCTCCCATGCATTTGGCGCGTGTTTGAACAAGCATTCAGTATGCGTGGGTTGGGAAATCGACGATGGCTGAAGTAGTTTCTCGATTCCTGCATTTTTATACTCAGGTGGGCGGGATCTCGTCACAATCAGTTTTTGTCAGTGCTGACCTATCTCGCACTATCCGAAGCGCTGGGAATTACTGACAGACCTCATAGTTGTCTCTCCTCTAACGGCAGCATCGCCGACTAGTTTGGCCATATGGTCTATGATGTCAGAGTCTCTTAACCTTTGTAGCATGTATATATTAGTATCACAACCCTTTATAGTTGTTCGTATACGTACACACATCGCTCATTTTCAATGACAGCAACATCGGTGTGAAGACATTGGTGCTTAATGCGCACTCAATGCAATAGACCTGATGAAGCATCACCTTTAAAACCAGCCGTTAGTCAACTGGTGCTGAGCTATGCCATCGATTGTGAGTAACTGTCGGGGCGGCTCGCATTTAAGGCAGATTTGGAAATCAACCAGCTGGATCTCTTCCTATATGCGTTTTGGTTTGCTGCGAATGAATAAGTACCATTACTGGTTTGTTCCATGAGGAAAGGGCATGAAATTGGGGTCGGTAATGGGGGGCTGAAAAAGACGAAACATTGCTCGTTATGTATTCACAGACTCTGTTGTGTTTCTTTATCAGAACCAGATTAGTGTGGTAACCGCTGAGTTTTTGTCTTCTTTGTCGTGGACTTGATATAAGGCAGAAAGCCTCCAATCCGGATTTGGTACCACCTCACAAGCCGTTTTATTGGCAGTGCCGCAGCAAACGCAAACGATGCTGGCTCTCATCTGAAGTCCTCGCAGCCCTTTGCTATTGGAAGAAAATCAGAGCAAGATATCATTACTAATTCCAACCTCCGCGTCTTATAAACAACACCTGTGTTTGACATGTTTGAGTGCGATTTTATCATTTTTCATCATTCTGATCCCATTTATTTAGACGCAGTTCCAATACCTTGTTGCTTGGCCCTTCACTGGCCACGCAGTTGCATTGCATCGTGACTCTGTCTTGCTAATCCTGGAAAGTTCCAGAATTTCATTCCTTAACGGTCCTCTGTTTTTAGTCTGATAGCTTCTACTTGAGGTTTATGGGAAAAGAATAATCTTTGGCGAAATGGTTCAAGTGGTTAGAGCGCGAATTTACTGACCGGAAGGTCCGTGGTTCGAACCCGACCTCTGCATCTCGACTTCCCCTGTCTAGGCTTGGGCGACCTGGCAGTATCTCAGCCCTCGTGCTCATTTCGGGTGGCATGGCAGCTAGGCAGCGGAAGGGTGCTACAGCTGAACAATATTTCTTTATTTTTTGCTGTTTTCCTCATCATACTACAAACACCGTCGTCTAGAAGGAACAAAAAACACCAAGCATCTTTTTATGATCTTCGGAGAAATTATTGGGGATTGCATTGTGACAGGATTCAGCTCACCAAGCATGAATCGTGCTGTAGTTCGTGTATATTACAGGCTGGCGGTTGACCTCAAGGTTAGCTCCAACAACACTTTCACGGATACGGGTCAAAGTAGCCCCGTCGGGTTGCCTTAAATGTTTACGCGTCATATTGGATCACAACCCCACGTGTTCTGTTCAGTCGGACTGCGTTCAGTCAGTGAACAGCGTTGTTTACGCTGTAAAACTACACGTTGAGAAGTCAACCATACCAATTTTCTGGGCCTTGCTTGACCCGAGGTGAATTCGCTTCACAGATGTGTAGCTGAATAACTGAATTGAAATAGGCGCATTTTACTGACTCTGGCATTTCCTATAGAAATTTCGCTATTTTACTCGTCTTTTGGTGGACTCGTTTCAATGTCCGAGCTACCCCAAAAAAGGAGGTACTGTATTTTTCTTCGCTCAGTTTCAGTTTATCCTAGTGTCCTTTCTTCACTCTTGGTACTCCAACTCCGTGTCAGCCAGAGGCATAGGATAGAGCACAGCCGAATCGAACCATAACAAATGATCTTTCTTGCCATCATAATCGGCTGTGAGAACCGCGTACTGGTCGTACGGTGGTTGTAGCTGCCACAGTTCCGTTGCCGATGATTTGTGGAGGTGGGTTAGGTAGCTGCGCATTGGAAGCGGAAGCTGATAATTGGGTGCGTAAGTATAGGACTGTCAATGGACTGTTAAGTGGGGGAATTGGGAAGGGAGCAATAGCTTGGATGCACGAGGGCCATTGAAGGCGCGACTGGGCCATGTCTGACAATGTCTCTAACCATTGATCTGGTCCGTCTCCGGGTCCCCATCCAGGAACACGGCAATGACCAACGCGACTGAGTTTGCTGGTAATGGCTTTTATACTTGGCTGCCAAGTCATTGTTTGACCTCCTCTGGATTTTTCTTGTACGATATAATGTTTGAGGAGACAAGTTGTGGGCTCCTCATGGTGGATAACCTGGTGCGTTTCAACTACAAAAGGGTTTTAATACTACCAATTTCACGTAATTCCCACCCCCAAACTCATGTCACCACTCCGTACCGTACACTTGTCTAGCGACCCGATCCTCTTCTGTTTGATCAACGTCCCATAATTCTGAGCTGTACGGGGGCGATACGTTGCTTTCCCGCAGTGACCACTCACCATAACGACCACTCCTCCAATAATGATACATTTGGAAGACCTCAAGCCCATTAGAAATGCCTCTCGAAAGACCACTCCTCTTGCAGCAAAACATTTCTTTTATATTTTTGAACACAGAGAACATAAACAGCGCATGATCTAAGCAGTTTGCTTGTTTGTCTAATGGTTTCAAATCAATAAAACACGCATAATGGGTGTGTAAAGTAATACCGAGTGCGAATAAACGGGGTGACGAACGGCCTTTAAAGCTCTCGGCATACAATGCCATCAAACTGTGCCCTTCTCTCCCTGAACATTCTGAGTCGGCCGTCTGTTCGAAATCAGCGTATTCGCTCCCCATACACCAACTTCATCTGCGCATATTCATGATAAAAAGTTTACAAAGTGAACTGGACTAGGTATTCAGCACTGGAGCAATTTTGACAAATGACCACAGTGCCGTTTCTCATTACTATTGCGGAATGTCTAAGGATCGACAACGCCTGGCTGGTTTCTAAAACTGACAGGCGTGGCATGAATTTCAAGGTAGGTTGTCACCACTTCACCTACCGGATTGATGGAACATTACGGTGACTTCAGTTTTCCCTTAGCTATTTTTTGTTAGGCCTTCATCAAGACCATATGAATGTGACCTGATGTCCGATCAATCATAAACATCATAAATCAAATCATAAACAAGAAAGTAGTCAGTTCTACCACCTATTGTCGCACTTAGAGTACAACATTTATAAAGGCAGAAAGGAAGCGCAAGCACTGGTAAAATTAAATAGACCGAAGTCAGTGGCATTTAATGTTGCTGTGGCAGACTGCCAAGATTCGGGATGATTTGTCAGCGACCTCAAAGAAGGCGTTTTCTGATAACTATAGAATTAAAACTAATTCGCGGAAAATACCATTCTTTAATTGGGCCCTATGCTAAAATACAGGAACTTCCCAAGTAATCCAATTAGTGGTTGTCCCTCACTGGGGCGTAATTCCCTAGAACGATGGGCATAATTGTCCACTAGGGATGGCTACATTACCGAAAAACTGTACCAACTTCCATACGAAAGGGCCAGCTGAAATTGCCGGCTATTGGTGCTCATTCTGTCAATGAAACCCAACACTGATATGCGTCAGAAACTGCACTTTCCTTCCGATTTTTGGGCGAACCGGGCGTCGACTTACTGATTTACGAATGCATTGAGCTGTATTTTTGGACTAACGTTACAACCCATAACTATATATCTGACATTAGAATTCATCACTATTGTCCGTATGATACAGCTATCACAGTGTTTTCAGACTATTCTTTACATTAAGTGCTCCGATTTCTCATGCATAATAGGGCCTTCATTATCCTCTTGGTTTTTTAGTCCTAAACCTCGCATGGATCTCCCCGAGGAGCTCTTTTCTAGTACCCCCACCCCTAATATACAACAGTAAGAGTCATGAACAGCAAAATAATGAAGAAAATTTTAAATATCAGAAAGGCTAGAAAACGAGAAACAATCACTTGTGTCACTGGAAGATGACGGCGAAGATGCCGAGAATAAATCTCCAAATGGTTTTTTGTTCCAATCTTCAGTCAGGTGAAGGGAATTTCGCACATAGCGAGTAGAACTCTTGGGAGGAGCTGTCTCTTTAACAGCCGGTACCAGCGGTGGGACAGACCTTGAAAACAAAATCAGTGAAATGTCAAGCTACAGTAAGTTTGTTTCTTCAGTAATAATTGCTTGGCCAATTCATTCTCATTTGGATGAGACCAGTGGTTGGTGAGGTATGTGCTGTAGAGTGAAGCTAACTTGGATGTCCGTCATATGATCAAGGATACGGGGTTTTTGTATTTGCGTCCTGTGACAACTTTTATCACCAATTCCCATTCAGAAATTAGGGTGTTCACTCATACATTTCCTCGCCAAATAGCTTGCTAGCTTTTTTGCTTCTTCATTTTTGTGAAGTGCGGCTAACCAATAACCATAGCGTTTTTTACCGGTACATCATTTTTGTGATGATCTAGGGTTTAAAAAGCGTTGCGTTTTAGGTGAGATACTCTAGCCCGGGCTATTTAAGCTCACCAACTCGGGTAAGATACGTCCGAAAGGGATGTTTTATATTCTAGCGTCTTCCTCGATTCAGTAAAAGTTCCTGTTTATTAGATCACAGGAGGCTTCCGTTTTATGGTAATAAAGCCCAACGTGGCAGTCTATAGGCTTTTAACAAGTTAACTACCATATTAACTTTTCCAATGCTGTTTCCATCAAAGATGTTTGATGGAAATTTTTGCCCCGAAAGGTCTCTTTTGTTGGGAGTGGTAACTCTCCAAGTGAGTTCAAGTTCAACAACAAGGTGCGCAACTGCCGACGCATTGTTTATAGACAGCAAAAAATTTTTGGGTTAGTTAGCAGAGACAATCCAGTAGTACGACTCTCCAAAGTAATTATCTGCACGTTGAATCGTCCCACTCAATGTTTTGTTTCGTGTCATGTTTGTTTATCTTGGCCTAAAGCTGTCACCTTGTCGCGGTGGTCGGGCGTCTGTGCTGCAATGACCCTGAGGGCTACATTGGCTGGAAATCAGTTCCTGAGGATTCAAACATGCCAGAACGGCCAACAGGGAGCATCCCGATGAAGAACAACGAGTCTCCGTACTGCGAGAAATCGCATTATGAGGCGTTATGGAGGTAAAGTCGCACTGTTCTCCGCGACAAGAGTGTGACGGCACTAAGGCGTTCCCTTCAGGCGACCAGCGTGTCCTTATTTATGGGAGCAGCAATGCTGCCTTCCCCCGAGGAAGGACGGGTTAGAAAAGGTCGGCCCTAAAAGCCACACACTACGATCTCCCAACGGTTGACCGTAACCGTCGGCGTATTGCTCAATACGGTCGAAATTCTTTTAAAACAGAAGAGTCTGGTGCAGCTCAGAAGGCATCTGCTGTGCACAGCCGCATTAGGAGTGAGACCGTAATGCCTTACTTCCTGCGTCCTCGGTCCAGGCCAGCTTCCTGCAGCCGAGGGGGGTCAGACTATTGAGTAAGGGTTCCTCAAGAAACCCCTAACAAGCGCTGTCTCGCGGTTCAGACTTTGGAGTCGGAGGCTAGGGATAAGGTTCCAGAACAAAACCCTACACCCTTCCACTGGCTTGTGGGTCAGATTTTCGAGTCTAAGATCCAAGATGGGGTACCTCAAACAAACCCCCTTCTTCGCCCGGAGTAAGCGGAAGGTATCACTTGCGCTTACAAATCTTCGTTCACTGGCTCCTCCCAGCACGTCCGTCTCAAAAGTCCTTCCGATTCACTTGGCTGTCAACCACCTAACCGTAGCGTTGTATCTGAGCTCCTGCTCAGTAGAATAAATCAAAATAAACCCTTACTAACTTCAAGCCATCTGTTCCACATTACTGCTTTCAGAGTCCGTACCCTATGTCAAATGTGGCAACAGATAACTTCCCCTCAGACCGTGTTCTTTCTTTCGATCGATATAAGTTATATCTCCGAAACACGTACACGACACCCCAGTTTGGTCATAAATCGGTAACCTCTCTGCATGAACCAAGATTTCTCGCACTTTACTCTTCGGTGTCTGGTAATCCTGATGCAATGGCTCGTGGTATCTATGGCCTGGGAGTTGTGCTTAATCACAAAGTTGAATGTGTTTCACTCGACTGGATTCCAGTAAATAGTCGTCTTTGTGCCGTTAGGTTGGCTGGTTCATTCAAGATCAGTGCATCTCAACGTGACAAACGATGTTTGTTTGTTGTATCAGCATGCGCTCCGGTAGGTGGCAATCCGGAGACTGAGAAAGACAGCCTTCATCTATACCCGTCATGGTACTCCGGTCAGCGAGTACAGGTATCGTGATTCTGGGAGGTGAGTTGAATGCCCAGGTTGGACGGCTGAGTCCTGATGGAGGCCATCTTAGCGGCCGATTCGTGGTTGGCGCCCACTGCACAAATAGAGGAGAGCGAATTCATCTACGTTTTGAGCATCATTTATTTGTAGTCAATAAAAACTTCCAACACGAACACTCACGCCGTGTAACATGGAGGCTACCAACCTTAAACCAGCCGTGAACTCATTTGGACCATGTGACAATCAGTTACCGGTGGAGAGTTTCGATTGAAAGACGTCGTTCATTTTGGAGTGCACCGCTTGAATCCGATTGTAGCATTGCGCTGGCGCAAGTATCTATTAGCTTGCCTTCTGGAGCACGTCGTTGGACGCAAAGAATCTCAGTTCTTCACCCGCAAAACGTCTTTTTGGCCCAACAGTATAGAGTTGAGGTGGTTGAAATGCTTCTAGGTCTATACGACAGCAACGGTAGTTTGGATTACGACTGGAGAATGGTGAAAGAGGCCGTGATCACAGGTTTTACGACTTTCTGCCCGATGCCGCTAGCACACTCCAATGAATCTTCACGATGGATCTCTTCATGATTAGCAAGCCCTGATTGAAGCCAGCAAAGTCATACCAGCGACAAACAACTGTGATAGGGCGCGCAGATCCCTGAGACGCCGAATAATTAAGAGCCTAAGGAATGACAGAGAGCGCTGATCGATCTCAAAATCCCGGAAAATGGAGAAGACTATTGCAGCGGAGAACAGCCCATCCTGTTTCATGTTATCCGACCAACTGGTCAGAGGATGGCGAATGTTAGTGAAACAATCTCCGAAAAGAGTGGGACCTCAATTCATTCGCAACAAACGTCGTCTTGAACGATGGGATGAACTCTTTAAAGAGCAGTTCAGCTGAGCCACTTTAATTAGCCCTCTGGAAGGACGAAGTGAACCCAAGTGGGACATCGACATCAATCCACCACTGGCAGCCAAATCTCAGCGTGCAGTCTCGTTTATCCAACGCAAAACGGCACCCAGACCGGATGGTTTGCACTCAGTGCTGTTCAAAGAATGTAGCGACTAACCTAACGACCCTACTCAAAAATGTCTTGAATGAGGAAAAATTTCAACAAACCGGAGCTCCTCGACGGTGGTGCCCATATTTAAAAAGGGTGCAAAAACATTGGGCGAAAATCATCGGAGTGTCACCCTAGTGGCTATGGCTTCCAAGATGTTCTTTGGCGTTATCCTTCGTAGGTTGATCAGCCATACTGAGAGTCAGGTTCGCGAGATGCAAGTTGAGTTTTGATCTGGGTTGAGTTGCGTCGATCATATCTTCACCTTGTTGCAATTGCTGAAATTGCGCAACTCATTTCGGCGGCCAACAGTGGTCGCATTTCTCAACCTCAAATCACCCTTCTCTTGTCGGAAACTGTGGCAGCATCTGGTTATTAAAGGTATCCCTTGTAAATTTTTGTCTCTTATAAACGCTGCACATGCCTCTCGTGGACGCCTGCGTAGCTACGACAAATTCGCTTCCGAGTTCACCACACCCAGTGGTGTCAGGCGAGGGTGTCCTCTGTCGCTCTTTCTCTTCAACTTCGTAATCGATATACTGCCCCTAACATCTCGGGGATCGAATTTCTCCCGGAGTTTCGCTTACAGATGTTGAGTACGTCGACGATATTGCCCTTCGTGGATCCGTTCGTTATACACTTCGCAGCTGTAAGGTATTCCTGCAAGATTGGTTGAAATCAAACCCAAACCCCACACTTGCAGGTGAGCCGATCGGTGTAGTAGATAAGTTCCTTTACCCTGGCATCTGCAGAGTTCCAGCGGTATGACAAAAGACGAGATCACTTCCAGAATTGGGGAGGCCAGGACAGCTTTCGCTAGCCTTCGATATTTGTGGCGCCAACGTGACGTCAGCTTAACTGTCAGTTCTATAGTGTATGATGCCGAACTCCGGTCTGTCCTACTTAATGGACCATAGACGTGGCCGATGCGCGTGGAAGACCCTCGAGTGGTCTCTGTTTGACCATAGTCATCTCTAAAGCATTGCGCGAGTCTGGTGGGAACACCATATGAGCAATGCTGAAGCACACCAGATGGTTTTCGGGAACGTTCCTTCTCCCTCGATAGGTCGGCTGGTTAAATTTCACAGATTACGCTGGTTAGCTCATGTGCTTCGTATGCCTGAGGATCGTTTGCCTCGTAGAGCCCTCTTCATCCAACCTCGAGTCGGATGGTGACGACCAAAGGGTGGACGAAGCGTGAAAGCCCTTAAAAGTCAACATGGTGGTGTTGGTAAATGCCGTCTTACCGGATGGAGACCGCAAGATGAGGCAAACCAACTTTGGTGATCCTGACAGATATGGCTGCGCCATGCAGCCAATGACGGCCTGGCATTAAAGCTATTTTTCTCACAGCGTTGCTGTCATTTCATGGGCAAACAGATCTATTGTCACCAATGCACACATTTGGCCGTCGCTTTCAACGCGTGGCTCCCACTCTCTTGTTCTGCTTATGCTTGGCGAACGAAGCTGTAGCAGCTGGAACCACTGCATTTCGACGTACGGTTTGTGAACCGAAGAACTGAACTGAACTGGACTGGATGTTTATTGTCACTGGTCCCCTGTATACTCATTTATGACATTGTCAGTTTTCTACCTCTATTAAAATATGACAGCCCAGGGAGCAACGAACCAATATCGGCTGCTTTTTACCACTACAGGTGGTGGCACAATCGCCATCCAACCTATCTGAGGCAGCCACTTTTTAAACAGATTTTCGAACAATGGATAGCTGCAAAAAGTATCAGAGCATTTTACAGACGGGATCCTGAGAAAAGTCGCTGTAGGCTGGTAGCAGCCAAACAAATATGCATTGACCTTGACAAGTGAGCAATCAGTATGGAGCCAGGGCAGTCCCAGACATAGTAAACACTAGTGATATGAGTAGGCTGACTGCGTTCAAAAGGGTGCATATTATGCTAAATACAACCAGTAATAAACCTAACACGATTTATTTTCATTCCAATGTATGTTCTTTAGCACCATACTTAGCAACGGGTGGCACCAGGAGTAAATGAGGATTGGACTACAGACCAACAAAACGGGGATGCGCACCCCTTGCAACTGAACTCAAGGTTATGTAGTGATGACAACGAAACCGGGGAAAATCAATTTCGATGTGCGACACCAATAAGACGCCAATCCAAGTGATAAGCTAAACGTCGCCGTTTGATATAAATTTTGACCAACATCCCTTCCCAACCTTTCATGGATGTCTTCTATCGTTTGTGTGTTGCTCGAGATGACTGACTTGCATTGTTGTTTTTGTATCGTTTAGAGGTGGGGCGCAAGGATACGCTTGATACCTTAACTTTCGAATTTGAAAAGAAGACTTCGCTTAAAATCACTTCACCGTGCCGCATCGTACTGGATTCATCCAGAGGTATCCTTTGGTGTTTGACAACCTCGACCGCTCATCCGATTTTTAGGTATGGCTATTCTGGAGCGTTCTAATAAGCCGTACCACTGTTGAGCGCCACACTCACTTGGTATATTATTCGTCGTAATTACTCTAACCTAGTTTACTAACTACTGGATGCAACATACAGCCGTGCATTTCCTGAAATACAGGTCACGTCGTTCTATAGACCGTGCAAACTTTTGGAGCAACCACTCGACTTAAAACTGCTGTTTTCTGATTAATCTTATGCCTGCTAGTACAGCATGATGGAGCTTAACTGGTACACAACCTATGCTAATTCAAGGTGGCACAAAACGGTAGTAGTATTACCTGTGCACACGGTGATGTTAGTCAAAGCACTGTTGGAAAGTGGCTGTAATCCTACAGGTTAGCTTTGTTTTAAATAAAATTGCTAATGTGTTCAAGGTCCTATCACATGATTCTGTGTCTTCCGACTGTTTGTGTATCAGCCCTGCAATGTTATGGCCTTCCTTCTATAATATCTGAGCTATCGTTCTTAACGGAAGTGGTCACTTCGAATGTATTTCCGAATCAGTTCTTTTATTGTTGGATGTCAAAGTCTCCCACAGTTACGTTGACTCATTTGGTGAACACTTAAACGGAAACCCACTGTCGCAACTTAGCTACCCTATTTACCCCTTAAGATGCGACATTAGCACAGCACACTTACATGAGGGGGAAGCTAACCATTTTTCTGAATGTCTTTCTTAGGTGTGCGCATTCAATTGGTCAAACCAAACAATGTGAACAAGAAATGTTGAGTGATGTCCTTGTCGTTGTCGTCAAACTTATTATGTATGTGGCAGTGACACGCAGACACTGTAAGGCAATGAGCCAAATGCATAAAAGTGACAGCATGCTGCAGTAAGGGATAAAAACTCACAAACTTTTGTTCCAACATAAGGTAGATCTAATGTTATTTCTCTTTTGGACGGTAATGGGCGTTTTCGGGAACGTCATCCGCAATGTGGTGACGTTCGTTATGCTTGAGGCCCTAGAGTTGGACCTCGTGCAGCAAGACTCTGTGTCCTTTGCACTGCTTGATTTTACTTGCTTGGAAAAAGGTACCGTATCTTCGTTTTGGTTTCTACGTTGGCTGTTGATCGCAACATGCCTTTTTGACCTTCGTGCCACGGACTCTGAGAGTCGGAGTCTGCGGTTCAAATTGAGCACTCCAGCTGTGCATTTCAACCCTGTGGGCGAGTCGTCCTTCCCTCGGGATGTGCGAAACGTACACGTGAGAGGAAGCCTTGAGTGGTCTGGTATCCCGATTGGAAGGTTGTTTTTATGGCGCTGCTCCAGATCGGAAATGCTGTTTCATTAATAGCAATCCGAAAACCTACTTCTTGAAAGTTCTCACTGTGGATTCAGCAAGTTCATTGAGCAGTAACTGCGAAGAAGATATACTATGTAGACACTGAATCCGTTAAAAATCGAATTCAAATCGCACCTGTTCAAATCTAGTCGTTTGTTCTTTCTGAATACTGACCCATTTCTGAATAGTTTTTACCAGCGAAATGATGGTTTGTGTTTCTTCCAACTCTGAAGGCGATGCGAATTGAGTTATCCGAAGAAGATGTTACCAGAGGAGTCGTCTATGCCGTTTACATTTGATTTACACTTCCATGACTGTGTATCCTAAATAAGGAGAGAGATTATCACCACAGAATCTTAAAGCAACTTGTTCAAGATCGCTTAAAATGAACTGGATTTCAGATAGAGTTTCTCTGAAAACAGTTAATACCATTTTGAGTTGCAACGACAAACTTTATTTCAGTCTGGAGCTGCTCAGTCTCCGCATTATTATGGTTGTTTTCACTGTCCACCGTTTCATTCTCCGCGCCATCAGAATTCCATAACTTCCGTAAAGAGCTCCAAAACAATTGACTCTGTTGACTTGGAAAATACATTCTATAAACGTACATCTTCGTTCTGACTTAAGCTCAGGGTATCTTCGAATTCATCACGAGAAAACAAACTGCTGTTTGTAAGTTGTGAGCTTGTTCTTTCCAACGGCCACTTTTCCTGAGAGCTTGAACGCATGGGTAGAAAAGAGTAATCTGATCCTATCCGTTCGCTGCATAGGTAATTATGAGATTTTCTCCTACTTACTCGGGTTGACGACGGGGAAACTCCACGCGCGGAATCTTGAAAGACATTTTGAATTCACCGGGAGCTAATCCCAGCCGCGCGCCAAGGTCGACAGTGCTGCTTCAGGACGCCGCTCACTATTCGCACAATGGAATCGATTTCTCGAAAGCTACGACGTTTTCAGGGTTGCCACTTCATAGTGTAGAATGTGTATGTACAATGTACATTTACATGCAATATGCGAATTACCTACATTAGTGATTTGTTTAAGTGTGCGAATCTTCAAGGTCAATAACACCACCGACTGTGAATACGTTACTTCATGTGATAAGAAATTGCGAATAGCGGAAAAAGATGACTCACTTACAGTGGACAGTTTTTTAAGATATTTTTGAAGCTGAAATAATTTTCTGAACATACCAGAATCTACATGGCCATTGTGGACGCTAAATATGCGAAGGTGCTATTACTGTAAACAATTTTTGCTCGATAATTACTGTTACCAGTGCAACCTGCGTAAGCCGCGATCAATATTGGCGAGAAATCGTTGGAGATTTTTCCCAAACAGCACCGAGTTCCAACACAGCTTGCAAATTATGTGAGAAAGATCATGACGTTGATCAAGTAGCCCCATGGAACCTACTTTGATCATAGCTGACAGCTGAACGAACCCAGCTGACGCACACAACTAACATGCGGCTAGGGGTCCACGATGTCTAATCAACTAGCCACATGGAACCTACTTTGATCATAGCGGACAGCTGAACGAACCTAGCTGACGCACACGACTAACATGCGGCTAGGGGTCCATGATGCCTAATCAATTAGCCACATGGAACCTACGTCGATCATAGTGGACAGCTGAACGAACCTAGCTGACGCACACGACTAACATGCGGCTAGGGGTCCACGATGCCTAAGCAGCTGGCCGGAGCGCGCCCGTCCATCTCTACCGGGGAAAAGGTCCAAAATGGATGACATAAAAAGTTTAGTTGTATTGGTCATTGGACGTGTACATATATCCTGTCGGGAGGCGCATTGACGTCTTCGTGCGGATCGTTCATTTGGCCATTGACGTCCTGAAAGGAGGAAGATATAAGTTACGTTATCGAAACATCACCATGAGACACGCGGCTGCAAAACTGGAAGGAATACTTACCTTAAAATGGGAGCACTTTGGCGGCTATAATTTCGTAGAGGCTTGTTAGCACAGTGCCATCTTCAGCGGCTATTTCCCATGCCTACTTACTGTATCCATCAATAAATACGAAACTTACATGATATCTCATTAACAGAATTTAAATGAAATCATCTTCGTCCCGTTCTTCTAGCTGGCGCTCTAAAGCGTTAGTCGTAGTAGTCAGATATTTACTCACGGCTGTCTAGCAGTTCCTCCTTGGACCCGAAAACGCGGACACACACAGATTTTCGGGACACGCTGTGCTGGGTTTCTGTGCATCGGTCCAGATCAACATCATAAGACGGCCTCTTGGTGGACCGGGTTGCAGGCTCACCTTTGCGTTTTCTGGACGGGCCGGGGGCTAAGAACGGGAAGTAAATAATTCTTCCGTGGACTTACCTTTGGGAGAAGACTGAAGAGCATCACCGCACAGCGGGCAAGGTTCGCCATCGCAACAATCGACGTGATATGATACACGATCGGTTGGACACCAGCGGTCACTAATAGTAGTCGGCCGGTCACAGAGCACACAAAGGCCCAAGTCGGTGTCCCTAGACCGCCATCTCGGTTGAGGTGCAGTATCCTCGACCGCCGACGGCAGGCCATCGGTTGCAGACTTTGAGCCTTGTCGCAGCAGGATATGCCCCTGAGCAATGAATTGCTTAAAGATGGCTGTGGCCCTCCTGGGTTCCAGCTTCTGAATCCTATCCATCACTCTGTTCAGTTGTTTACGAAGGCCGTCCAAAACTGTCGGCGGTTGTTTGGGAACAAGTGTAAGGGGTACACCTTGTTCTGGTAGGTTGTAATCCGACAGCCACCGTTGGTGGATTGGGAAGCAAGCTAAAAATAAATCTATGAAAAATATTTCTTACTGCTTGGAACCGACTGATCTCTAAATACAGAGAATAGATGTATGCAGGGAAGCCACATCGCCTGGTAAAAGGGGCATGTGCATTCTCCAGCACCGGTGTCAACCGTCTGCGTGCACCTGGGTGTTTGCACCACAAACTATAAATTAGTTAACGTAGGTTAACCTCACCTTGTTTGTTCCAATACCATCATAGTGCAGCCTTGGTGGTCGCGGCCCCAAGTGCCTCAAAACGAGAGAACAGGCATACGTCGTCATTCGACAAACCACGTTCAGAACGTAGCTGTCACCCTCCAATATCTGCCGTCGGTCACAATGATACGACGTATGCATCTCGAACTCTCGCATGAGCCACTCCGCGTGCCGGGACACCTTTTGTATGGCGTGCTCCAGTGTGTCAAAGTGGTGAACGCGGTCTTTGAGGCGGCCGTTAGCATTCTCCAGACGGTTGTTGGTCACATTACCAAAGTGGACCATTCCGGATTGTGCGTGTACGGCCCATTTTCGGGTAATGTACAGCCAGCGAGCAGTTAGATAAGATAGAAATCGCGGATCAGTGCGGCGCAGTATCTGCAGATCTTGGCGGAATCTGTGTGCCTGTATTACGATAAACAAAAACCTACTGTACGGCGTTGTCCAGGCGTGCCATGCGGTGGAATATGTGCCGGCTGTTTGCAGAGTGTGCCTATGACCATAAATAAATGGTTATAACATGATACATACGTGCTTCCTGATAGCTTTTCTGACATGAAAATAGCACAGCATTATATCACAGCCGAACACTACTCTTGCAGCACGCATTTGCGCCGCCAGCTTGTCCATAACGAAAGTCCTAACTGCATACTGCTCTCCCATCATTTCCTTGAATAGGTCAAACAGTTTACGCATAGGAGCAAACTGTTCACTTTCCACGAAGGCATACATAACCGGACGACCGGTACCCATGCCGTCCGTTATCAGGAAAGTATACAGCTTGTATCTAAAGGCCAAATAATGGGTACTATAAAAAACTCACCCAAAACGGTTTGTTGCGTGCGTTCCGTCTACATTAACGACATCTGGAAAGCGTCGGAACAACGCTATCTGCTGCCATCGGGAGAAACATATGTGGCTATAATGACCCTCCTCTGATTGCCACACAAGCACGCGTCCGGTCTCCCGAAGTTTAGCCAGGACCGAAGGCATATCATCTGCCACAATAAAACGCAACTATGCGGCACCTACTCAACATAGCCGGTCGACACTTCTGGCGGTAGTTGTATATATCCTGAGTAGTAAGTATCTTGCCGAATTCATCGGCCACAAACTGCCGCACCTCACACGACGGCGTTCCGTATTTCAGAAGGGCCCTGCACGTGCCTAAGTCGTCTTCCGTTAGCCGTCGATTAACCGGAAGCCGATCCTACAAAAAACTTTGACAGCTTATGATTGTGTTCAAGAAAATAAGAGGTGACCGTTAGGTGGTTTCTTTGCCTCCGTAGACAAAGCCGAACCGGACAGCAGTTGCCTCGAGTACTGTTTTTATATACAAAACAGGCTCAGCTTACTAGCTTCTTCGGATTCCCCGACTATTCTTCGGTCTTGTAGGTCGCCCGCTGCATTTGTAGTAAATCCATTCGTGACTCCGAACAACGTTGGCGCTCGGATTACTAGGGGAACGCTCAAATACAACATAATTATCCCTCATTTATTGATTTAAGGCCTTCTCAAATGCCGTGAAGGATGAAAAGGATACAGCCCCAAATTTCTGAACAAGCGCGTGGGAAGCCACTTCTGAAGCCATAGCACAGCAAGTTCAAAGTCGATCGTGCGCCAGAAATTTCGAACAGAGATCAACTAAAACAAATTGCGTAAAAATGAAAGCAGATTAGTGTAGTTTTTGGTCTGAGCACATATGCAACAAAATGCGACACTTTGGTCTACAACTTTTTATTCCACCCACAAAGGTTTTGCAGGAAAATGCATTGTGCATCCAGGGCGCGGCCTTCAGGACAGGATATACTACGGATTGATACACGGGATCGAGGATTTTTCCCAAGATTCCGGGGTCGGGTTTGTCCCTGTAGTTCAGCGGCCTCGGTTCTCCTGAAAGACGCAAACCATTCAAGGTGCCACTCTTAAAGTTCTTATTGTTGGGCAGTAAGCCTGCCAGTATAAGGTCTCACTTAACAAGCATGTGAAAGTAACTTATACACTCGTATGCATACCAATTTGGCTTTGACGGGGGGCTCACCCAGAACCCAGCTGAATCACCCGTTGGTGAACTTCTAAAACTGACTTGAACCGGAGCATGGATCCAGCATGGGTGGCTTTCGGGAGGTTATTCCACGACCCAACCACCCGAAGTGGGAAAAAGTTTGTCTGATGAGGTGAACCCACTATTGTTGAAAAACTTCCTACAATGTCCCCGCGTTGTATTAGTGTGGTTAAGGGCAAAACTCCTGCCGCCAAACTTTTAACAAACTGGGTGTCATTAGGTATTAGGTTCCCTCTGGTCAAGGACAGTTTTAGGGAAAGAGATCAGTGGCCTCTAGGCGTGTTTGTTTGCCAGCGATTTGAGATTGGTGACCATTTTTGTTGCAGCTCGTTAGCCACACGCAATGAGGGTTGCGTCGTTCTTGCGTAGGTAAATTAGCTGGTGGTCTGTAGTTGGTTCCGGAGGGCCATGCGAAATTAAGTGGCCGGTATATCGAATGAATCGAACGACAAATGATTCATTTTGGCCGGTTCTTAATGGAGCAGTGCGAAAGCCGTTCTTGAAAAAAGTCAGATATCCAAGTTCCTTTTGTCATTTAGCTTCGTAACTTCATCTGGTCGGTTCTCTTCTTGCGGAACTATGGCGTTTAAAGAGTCTCCTCCAAACGACATAAAAAACTTCTCGTAATTCAGAGGGAAGTGACTCTCCAATGGCCACAGCGCTGGAGCGTCTATATCTTTTTAAAGTGAGCTGATGCTGGAACCCCAAGAAATTTTTGCCGTCCAAAAAAGTAGAGATGGACTTGATAGTGAATCGGGAAGGTTGTCGAAGAATATCATAAAGAGGAATGGTCCTAAGGCGGAGCCCTTACGAAGATCAGTCGAGATCGGTGCGGATGGACAACAGCTTGATCCATCTTTCACTCTGAACACTCTATTTGAAAATTGAGCCTCAATCAGATACAGAATTGCCCCGGGAACCCCATGGGCCTCCAGCGAATGATACAGTGGAACTTGTGGAGTTCGATCGAATGGTTTCGACAAGCTGAACAATATGGCGCCACATTTGAGTGCTTTGTTTCGCATTTTTATGGCCTGGTCATGAATAGGTGCATGTTCGCCACGCAAGAAAGGTTTGGGATGAAACAGTGCTGTGCCAATATACCAGGGTTTTGATGATGGGGTTAAAAGGAATAGCCCAGTTCAAAATGCGCTCCATCAACTTGCAAGATATACCCGTGAGGCTTATAATCCTGCAGTCGCCTGGCCACGAGCGGCTACCAAGTTTGTGAATTGGCGGGAAATTTGCTTCACCCCAAGAAGGAGGAGGGTTACTTTCATCGAGCGACTGATAAAACATCAAGTAAAAGATTTTCGCTAAAATGAGCAATGTAACCTTCGGAATATCGGGATGTATTTCGTCTGGGTCCAACAAACTGAAGATGTACATCCTGCAAAAGTACACTAAATTTCTCCGCCGTAAAAGGCAAATAATTTAGCTGCTACTCACAGTTTCACCAAGCCAACATTAGCTATTGAGGTTGCTGAGGCAGACTGCAAACATAACTGGTGTTTCCTGCGGTCCCCAGATAATACACGCTGGTCCCTCACGGGTTTTCCGCATTTATCTCACACGAAGGGCGCTACCCTTTTCCGCAGAGGTGCCACAATTACCTCAGTAGTGCATTTTATTTTTCCGGGCGGAAATTAGGGTGGTGGCCTGCCTTCGTAAGCTCTTTTGGCAAATCTTTTATAAACAGCGGTTTCGTATCTTACGAAGTGCCATCTTGTCTTCCGAATCTCTTGCAGTTTTCCAAGAAATATAAGCTAAGACCCCATCTACAGAAGGTGACGGATTCTCCTGGGTAGCTTCTGGTTCTTTCGACTGCGCGCTGGTTTCTTTGGAATAAAAGCGGTGTGATCTTTGTGAATTTTCTGGGTGTTGGTCCGCTAAGTCCTTTTTACTGAAGCTTTTCTCAGTTCAAGCCTGTAAAGAAGGTGCGCTTTCCTGAGCAGTTCTCTTTGCAGCGCTTTCGAATACATGCCTTAGGGTTAACATTCCTGATTCGGTAGCAAAGAAGGAAGCGAAAGTCAGTACGCGGTAGCCACCGTGTCAAAAAAGCCTCCATAATAATAATAATACTGTTTATTCCAAACTAGTGGGTGGCATACCTTCAGGCATGATCACAATGTTACAGCCAGAATAAGAGCATGACTGGTGGGGTTTGTGGGTACTGGAAAGTTCGTGGAAAATGGACGGTGACATAGACAGTTGGCATTACCCGAAGTAGACTTGTTCACGCCTGAGGCGGCATAGGTAGGGAGCCGTAATGGGGAACCTATCAGATGAGGCAGGATACTATCGTTAAGATTTGAAAGTGGCGGGCAAAAACAATACGAGGCAGGCATAGCAAGAGGCTTCCTGTCTGGTACGTGATAAAACTAATAAGAGAAAAACTTCAATCTGCAGAAAAAGTGGAACCAGAATAACGGATCAGGAGAGGCGGCAGAACTGGCACGATCTGACCGGCCAATTTGAACTGAAGCCTAAAACCATTACAGAGGCATCGTAGCCTAGGGCTGTTGGGCGTATGGCCAGAGTCACGAAAAGCGTAGGTGGGGTAATATGCTGTACGGGTAAATGGTAATAGGAAACTCAGAATCACAGTGTGCAGCGAAACTGGAGAGACTCACTAGTGTTGCTGCTGGAGCGGGATCGGGTGTAAAAGTTCCTTGGGAGAAGGAGTTCACGCAAACGCACAAGAAGGAACGCGAACTGCACGGAGAATGACCGAATTGGTGAGGAGCACAAAGTAAAAGACGTTGAGATGTTTAAATCTAATGGAAGGTACAGCAGATCGGAATGAACGCCTCCCGGAGGCAGCTTGGACCAGATGAAGACTTTGATTGTGGTTACAGGTAAGGGAACGAGTAGGCGAGAGGGCGCAGTCAAAGTAGGAGGTGAACAGTTGTGGGTATGCTATCAAATTGGGTATGACAGTGCCGTGCCGTTACTGCACTGTGATACGTCAGTTTCTGGATAGCCCCGTGATGGACGTCGTGATTGAGGTAGTTGGGCTGGGATGCGCAGTTTTGTGAGCATCGGAATGTTGTGGGTTTTCCAGGGGATTCCGCAGGGAGACCAAAACCAATGTAGTATCGCAGATATTATTTGTTTTTTTTCGGTCGGGGATCTCTTCAGATGTAATGCACAGATCGAGTGGAGTGGATAATGGACAAACAGGGCGTCCATAGCACGTATTGCCGCAGGTCGAAGTGGTGTCAGTAGATTACGAAGCGTTCTCCATTGATGATACCTGGATCCGGTGGGGACGGTATTTACTCTGGTTAATCCCCAGTTGGCGAGTGTGCATACAGCATCCGCGCGACTTGTCTAAGCGCCGATGCAAAATTTCTTTTGGGCCCATAGTTCAGAGATTTCATCCAGGAGGTCTTTGTGCTTTCAGGGTTGCCTATTCGTCAAACAATCGTAAAGTGTTGGATAAGAGAATGTTGCTGAAATAGCTACCTTGGGAGTAAGTCGTTTTGCAGGGGACTCGAGCTGCCGGGAATTGGGAGTTGGTCACACCCAGTACATGACACCATGATACAGTACAAAAGGTTAACTAGGACAAGTGAAATGGGCGCGGTCATGTTACGGTATAAATCAATGACAATTGCTCCCGTATTTCTGGTCAACCCAGAAAATTGAATGGCTGTCCATTGAGATCTCAGTGACAGAGATATCTGGTGTGAACCAAGTATCCATGTGTGACAGTATATGGTTGTTTAACCCAAGATGAATTTGCGCCGTTGAAGAGCCTGTTGAAGAGACTGAGGCGGATTCTTAACAAGCATTGCCATACCATTTCTGCTGCATCCGAAGGCAGGGAACATTGAGTCGTTGGGCTGCCGTAGAGACTATCAGGGTCAGTAATCACACACCGACCCTGATAACAAAGCTCAAAAGATCCCTCTTCTCTGCATTCACCCATTTCGCACCCTGAAGATTCGAAGGATTACTATTTCTCTGCAGTGTTTTTTGCCCCCCGGAATTCGGTGAACATTGTTTCTGGGGGCAGATTGTGCCCCGTGGAAGATCATGTCAACGACTGCTGCTATGGTATCGGATAGCACAAGTTGGACTCCTAATTATATAAATTTCGAATATCTGCGTTGATAATGCTTTCGTTTGCTTTCCCGGATTTTTAAGTACGAGTTCGCTAACAAGGTATTACAGTGGGATTCTTGCCTGCCGCCTCACCATCGCATCGAACCGTCAAACCGGAGTCTTGTTTTCCCCTATGTGTACTGTGAAATTAACATGAAGCCATCCGGAAAAGGCGAGGTTAATGTGGCTTATTCGACAGTTGTCTTTACTATTTTTGTTAGCACTGAGTTCTTGATTGTTAGCGTGGACAGTTCACCCTACGTAGGATTTTTAAGCATCGTGTTGCTGGATTCACGGCTTCTGTCCTAAAAATCTCAAATGAGGGCCTCATCCGCATTCAGACTGGTCGCCGTTGACGTAGTGGAGTTTGAGGCTAATAGTTCCGCGTTTTTAGAATAAGAGTCACCCGTAGTTTTCATGGCCTGTTCCTGAGGTGAAGCGCTGAATCCCGTTATAGGCGGGTTGGACGGCCTAGCGGTAGCGGGAATTCTGCAGTTTTCGTCGAGGTTGACGACAGCAACCGACTGCTCAGTGAAGTTCTGTGCAGCTGTATGCATGGCTGATTGATGCCATGTTGATACTTGTTCTGTAGTTGTGGATTTCAACGCCTTGCATTTTTCGCCATTCAAAAACGGTGAGGATAATTCCACTTACTCCGGTTGTTTCGTACTTCAGGGGAAGCGCCGTCCTAGTAACGGGTGGATACAAGCTCGAGGTAGCTCAGCGGTTACCAAAGGGGCGATTCGCGTTTTTTACCCAACTTCGACTTTGCATCCAAAACAAGTGAGCATGATTCGGATACCCGGCTTGACATAGGAAAGGTTAGTCGGTAATTTTTACCCCAGAATTGAGACGATCCCGGCAAATGTGCCGATGCAGCAGTTACGATGTTCACGCATATTGCTGTTTGAAAAAGCATACACGTGTGCCTGCCGAGAGATCGCATCAGTAGAACGTGACGCTCCATTCGTTTAGCAGATGCTATATTATATCCCGACAAGGCATTGTAACTATGCGCAATTTTGCTAGTGAAAATGATTAGCCCGTATCACCTGAGAAGCAACTCCAGAGTGAGGTAGGGTTTTTTGTTGTGGAGCTGAAGTGTGTGGAGCTCGAGTCTATGCTGAAAAGCCTGGGAGCACTGTACAGCTGTTTCATCCTTGTTGGGAATCATCAGCAGTACGCATCTCACGAAACTCCGGAGATTCTTGAACCCACGACCTCCTGGTTAGTAGTTGGAACACTTAACCTTTCGGCCACGAGCGGTTGATCAGCAGTGCGATTAGCTCGCACTTAGACTGGATATAGCGCCGCTCATCCTTCAATCATGGGACCCACAGCACGCGGTCACACGTGTTGACTGGCTCCCCGAGCAACTTGTAGATTGTTGATAGTACCAACAATCTATAAGTAGCTCAGTGGAAGAATAAACTTCACCCGATGAGTGAAACTTCCATCTGAGAAGCCGTTGCGTGAGGGGCCCGTCAACGCGTGTAACCGCGTGATTTGGATCCCGTGATTGGAGGATGAGCGGCGCTATATCCTGTTTAGGTGCGAGCTAATCACGCTGCTGATCAGCCGCTCGGAGCCGAAAGGCTAAGTGTTCCAACTACCAGCCAGAAGGTTGCTGGTTCGAGGCTCTCCGGAGTTTCGTGAGATGCGTACTGCTGATGATTCCCAACAAGGATGAAACAGCTGTACAGTGCTTCTCGGTTTTTCAGCATAGACTGGCTTCACTTGTAGGATGAAATCTCCACAAAAATTCCCAAATCTCCTCACACTACCAACTAAGGTAAGGTTTATTCAGATGTGGCAACAATTGTAAGCACCACAGTGAAATCCTTCTGCACGTCAAAAGCACGCTCAAAATTGGTAGCGCAATTATGATGAATGTTTATTCCCAACTGGTGGGTGGTATACCGTCGGGTATGCCCTTAATGACAGTCAGAATAAATCATGACTCACGTCAGTTGCGAGTGCCCAGAAATGTGTGCAAGTGGGGCAGTCATACAAGTATTGAGAGTATTCGACACAGGTGAGGTCATGTCGAAACACGCACGATCTACACGCAGTGGACTCCGGAGACAGAAAAAAGCAGTTAATAGGTTTTTCCAGCTTGTAGGGAGCATACTCATGTGAAGCAAGATAACGCCGTTACGTTTCGGGGACGGCGGATAACAACACAACTGGGGGAAGCGTGAGCAAGAGGCCCTGACTGGCGCGTGACAAGAAGCTGTAAATTGCGGAAAAAAGGAAATTAGAACAACTGTTCTGGGAAAGGCACGAGCTTTCCAGTGTTTGGCAGGAAATATGCATTGAAGCTGTAATTTAGTGCTGGTGGTGCGTGGCCTTGGACGGTTGAGTTAACGGCCGGGGTTACGGAAAGCGTAAAGGGGATGGTTAGGTTAAGAAATTATCAACAAAGACAAACGTTAACTGCATCTCATAATCACGGTATACAATAGAACTGGACAGACCCACTGATGTCACCGCTGGAGCGGAGTAGGATGTATAATGTTTTTGGGAGTTTCAGGTGGTGCTAACGCATGTAAAGAGTCGTGAACCGTTAGGAAACTCATTACATTTGTGGCGAGACCAAACTGTGCACCAAGATGGTTAAATCCGAGGGAAGGGTTGGGTGGATTTGAGTAAGCTCGCTCCAAGGCAGTTCGGGCCATGCTAGAGGTTTACAGAGAATAGTTGCGTTTGTGCCCCCAGACTGAGTATATCGGTGCCCTGCCATCAATGCACTGACATAATCTACTTTCTGGGCAGCCCCGTTGCAGAGTTCATGTTTCAGGTGGCCGGACATGGAATGTGCGATTCTGTGGGTTGACTCCAGGGATCCACCCAAATAGAACAAAGATACATGATTACAGGTGAAGTTGGTTCGGCTGGATACCCATGTGGGTGTATATTGGGGACCAGGAATAGTGGATAACGACCATACAATGCGATTCGGAGCAGCCACAACTGGAGATCGAAGCTTGGGTTCACGACGGAAAAGCAATAGTCCAGTAAACCCTAATGAGTGTCAGAAGATAGCAGATAGCATAGAGTTCATTGATAGAAAACAGCGCCAAGTTTCTTAAAGTTGGGGGATGATAGCAAATTGTCAACTGAGCCATATTTTTGAGACGAAACTTGCCATTTGTCTCCAGATCGAATTCTTCAATCTCCATCCCCATTTTGCATTTTGTGACCATAGCCACTTACTTGACCGTCCAAGGTCACTCATGGCCGGCAACGGTTTTCAGTTTTAGTCCGGGTCAGCAGACTTTATATTTGAACTTGTCGTACTTCACGCCCATTGTCCTCTTTTTTGGTTCCCACAACTGTGGTGACTTTTCACGTAATAAGCATGCCCGTTGTGTTGTTACCCACCGCGTTCAGGTTGTAACGACCCGATCATGCCTCAATCGGCATGATCCCTACAAGTTGGGAAATAAGCCTATTATCATTTTTATTTTTATTACATCGGATAATGCCCACTGCTACCACTTTTACACGCAATCCCCTGTACCCACAACTCCAGCAATCATGCTTTTATTCTGACTGTAACATTATGATCACGCCTGACTGTATGCCACCCACCAGTTGGGAATAAATATTATTATTATTATAGATTTGCTCTCAGTAATCTAGCTATTAAGGGCTAGTGAGAGTGTACTTGTTCTTGATGGCTATGGATTTCCCTGAAAAAGCGATGCTTTGTTGGTAGGAGGGTCTTTCGCGTGCCAAGAGACGTAAGGCCAGGACGAGAGATTATTTTCGTAAATGTTGGCAGGGTGATGGGTTAGCCGATGTGGCAAGCAGCAAGAAGGTTAGCTGTTGGCCTGGTCTGTGCTGGCCATGAGGGGGTGAGATAGGCATGGAGCGGTTTTAGTCTCTAGCTTTTTGAGAGTCATATCAGAAGGGCTCCTTTATGCAGGGAGTTGGTGCAATAAGGGGTGAAAATACATAACGAACAATGCAAGCAGATACTTTTGAGATGGTGAACAAGGACTAACTTAACTTAAGTTACAGTGTGAGGTAAACAGGGCCATAATGTGGGAGGGAAATTGAAGAATAGAATATGGGTCGCTAGGTTTTGAATAATCGCTCTCGGCTTCAACAAGTGGTGTACTGCGAAAAAGCCCGTTTGCGCTTGCCCTTAATGCTAGCCGTGAAAGATTTGGAATTTTGTTATATCTCTTTATTTGTAGATTGGCGGCTCACGGGGCAGTAGAGAGGAGCGTGTGTTGTGTTCGGCTGACGAAGTGGACTTGTGGCGGTGTAACCCTAACTAGGCCACTGGGAATACAGTTTTGCATGTCAATGTGAGCCATGGGCATTGCAAGGTATCTTCAGGCTATGCCACGCATTTTTACCAGTCAAAGATACAGTTTTCTTCCACCTGTATTTTATAGCGTCGCCAGACAAATGACAGCATGAATAGATCAACCGAGCAGCTATCAACACCCAAGAACGGTGCCCTTTTATGAATTTTATAAGTTAAACAAAATACGGCGGTTTTCATTCCAAATGAACTCATTGCATAGCATTCATTCGTACCAAAAGGACAGATAAAGTCATTCTGTTTGCTTGTTCATGGCGATTCGTGTCGCATCACTTGGTCCTTTCGGAAAATTTACCGACCCTTGCCGCAGTTGCATTGGGATCGAAATTTCAACATCTTTAGCAGTCTCGAGTTTTGCATACGACCAGAATCATAAGCAGCATGTTAAACTACTGGACCAAGGCAAGGCAGTATTATTTGGCAAATCCGCCTAATGAAAGGCCGGGTCCCAGTCACCACCACACCTATTAAAGGAATTTACACTGGTGCGGTTTACAAACTTGGACGAAAATGCTTTAAAATAGCTGACGATTCAAAGGACAAAGTTGTCATCGTGGCGCTGATTGGAGTTTCTGTCTGCATCCAAGATATAACAAATGGCTTTAAAGTGAAGCTCAAAATGGATTCTTGTCATGCTTGTTCTTGGATAGTGAGAAGAAAAAATACAAAGCCCCAATGAAATTAGGTAGACGTACAATATCCCATGGCGGTAACTGTAAAAAGCGTCTCGTGAACAAATCACTATATTTGCTGCCTCCAAATTAAATCCCCTATAATATTTACTTTACCTAAATATGATCTGAATTTAAGAATTTGTTGCATTAGTTTGCCGGTGTTCGGACCTGTGCCTAGTACAAAGCCGGGAATTTATGGCTGCTTGTCATCGAAGAAGACCTGGTTGGGAGCAGTGTTCTGAAACATTTGTGTTCATCACTCCATGGTGAGCCGTACACACGGGGTTTACCAGTAGAGCATAATAAACTTCCCAATTTCTGCGACAGACTCTAAGGCCATACTTCCGGTGTCTCCATATTTTGAGACTTTATTGCTTATCCAGAGCAGTTAAGGGCCCCCGCGTGATGCGCATGTGGAAATATGCTGAGTCCACGAATCCCAAAATTTTGATAGCATCTTTGAATTGCGTCAGAAACAACTAAGGGTACGAGAAGAGGAAAACGTGGTGTTTTTCTGTCTTTTTAAAAAATTTCCTTCGTTTTTCTCTTCTATTCGCTGTAACATTCTGTTTTTCCTTCTTTTTTATTTTTTATTTCACTCTGCATCGCAATGCTTTCACTTGCCTTCCTTACGTTTCTTAAATTTCGAGGAAATGTGACACCGAATTTTGCAATGGAGACAGGGGACTGCAGACAAAATAAATTTGACCTCTGATAGAGTCTAGATAATCAACGGAGTTTTAACGATCTGTGCTAGTTGCTTGTTTTTCGTATGTTGCTCCGGTGGCCGCGTTAAGATAAACACGCCGAGTTTTTCTGTAGGGCGTGTGTTTTGATCGTGGGGGCTCCGATTAGGGCTGCGCTCCGGCCAAAGGAAGTTGAACTGAAATATAGGTCTACGCACACCAGTCGCCTACCCTGATGTTCGTGGTAAGCCGGTGTCATCCTGCTTACGTATGCCGATGCAAGTTGAATGGGTGTCAAGATAAATGAGAATCTGAGCCCCGGAGTCTGTGGGTGAGGGCCAAACTTCCGAGTTTGAGCGCTGTACAAAGTGGGACATTCTAACCGCCTTGTAAACGATTCCCTAATGAGTGCTACAGTGTCCTTTGACTTGTGTCAAACAGATTCCAGCAGGCGATTACCTCCTTGAATAATTATCAGCTCACAGGTCTGTTGCCTTCAACCAGAGGCCTGGCAAGACCTTTACACAAAATGTGAAAATAAGTTCACTCGAACGGACCTACGTGATGTTCAATGAATCAGATCCAGACGAATACCTTTTTAGTGGACCACGTCAGATTATGAGAAGGACCGAAACAAACGGACATTTATGTTTCGCCGCCTTTCTCCAATTTGGAGCATTTTAGGCAATCACCCGAAGGGATGAATACTAACGGCTTGGTGCTCTATGCGCTCTGTGTGGCTTTATTTACTTAAAGATGGGGGTTCACCAAATTTAAGAAGCCTTGGAGACGTCTTGCAGTGGCGCAGTGTTGCCTTGCTGCTCTCAGGACACCCTGGTTATGTGCCGCATGTGCAAGTTCTTCTGTATGAAAGTGAAAGTGGTGGAAAGCTTTCATGTGAATAAAACTCGTTTCCTCAATTCATGGGTCTATTGTCCCAACTTCCAAACGGTCTCAAGTTACAGAAAAAAAGTTGAGCATGGCTTCCAAAAAGTCTTCTTCCTAACCAACCTCAAAACTGCCTCCAGGCGGCCTCTAGTTCAAAACGAAGCGGTCCATAGAACTCACGAGAATTAGTCAGCTTATTACAGCCTATGCATAAGATGGGCATTTAAGGGCCCAGAAACGGCCCTGTAGTAATGTGCTGTCACTCTTCGGTACTTCGTCAGAGCTGTCGTTACATTTTAATTAAATCTTGGGCTAGTTCTTCAGAGTACAATGACCCCTCAGATATCCTGGCCACGCAGATCATTGCCAGTTGATAAATCTAGGACGCTCTTACCAGATCAGCCACAAATGGCCTTGGGTTGATCAGGAAAGAGATGGATCTGCTGGAAAGTTTAGGAGGCGGACTTATTTCACTTATTGTAAATGGGGCAGGCTAGACAATGGGAATAAAAGCATATGGCCCAGACACCCTGTGAACTGTTTCCATCGAAGAACGCCTAAACACGCGCCCCGCTTCTCCTTTCTGATGCCCCAAGGGTTGCGCAGGTGCTTGTAATAAGCTGTTTCTTTGACCGTCATGAAGTAATCTATCTTCGCTTGCCTTATTGTGTTGTAGAGACGCGGTGGTCCTTGGACATTTGTAGCTCCTTCATGAGGCCACACGGGTGGGTGTGCTTAGTACATCCAAGCTTCGTTTTCTCGGCAAGCCACTTGCAAGCCGTGCTTCTAATAAGCCTTACAAGGGACAGTGGGTACTGGCGATGGCACGTAACTCGTTTCCTCTAGAGTCACTGATAGCCTCGCCTAATGTTGGTACCTCGGCCGTTACCGGTTTTCAATCATGAGGCCTAGTGTCGAAACTCTTGTCTCTCACCTTGAATGGCATCCTCAAACTAGTAAATCTCTGAGCATAGTAGGCTTAAACTTCCAGCGGGGGTACCAGTGTATACCTAGTCAAGGTCACCCGGTTTTGTGACGAATATAACACTCCGTTTAATACTGCTACGCAGTGTTCCCAAAATATTCCACTATAACCCATTCCATCACCTGATTTTCCTGTTTGTCTTCTGTTGCGATTTATCGCAACGCTACTTACACTTCTGTTGCTTTGCACCCGATTTTAGTCCTGAAATGCCCTCATTTGTCCACAAACACACCGGCTGCTCACACACTGAATAGTTTTCTGGAAGTTTTGGGTGCACACAACTGACTTATCTTATGCTGTCGTTTATCTTTGTACGACTGTGGTCATGTTTAACGGTATGCTGCCCATTGGTTGGTATCCCGCAGGGAACGATATAGCTACGGCTGTTTTCTCACCCTTCGCCAAAAATCCTTCTAAATGTCATGACCTACTGGCTAAAAAAACACATATTTCGGGGGCTTACTGTCCGCCAGGGGTCTTTTCAGCTATTACACATTTTCCACCCCTTACTTGCTCAGATTGACCGCCGTGCACTCTCATACGGCGGCCCAAAGGCTCACAAGAAAGACATGCTCTTGTGCGCACATCAACAATTGCATTGTGCAGTTAACCCGCCGAGGTCTTCCACCACAATAAAATACACCCGCTTTTTAAATCCGGATACTCTTCGGTCGCCGCACCAAAGAGTCTGATTGCACCAGACAGTGTTACTTTCCTTTGTTTATGCGCCAAATTCTTTTCAACCCATCCTCATCATCTGCTATGTTATCCCATTTTGGAGGTAGCCGAACATCATCCGCTTGTGTTTATAAACTACCACTGCCACATCCCATCGAAACAAATTCCAGTCAGCATTTTTAAGCTCTCGTAGAGGTGTACTGCGGTTTCTTCTGCAGAGAACTGCCTGCCCGTGAGCCACCGATAGATAGTCATTTTGGATCAGACAGAAGTATCCCCGAATCTTTATGGCCCCTTGAATACCACCGCACGACTCAAACACTTTACATGGGACAAGCGCTTTCTACTCAAGTTACGGCTAAACCCTCGAAGGCATTGCAAACAATAATATCCATCGATTGGTCCTATTCGTTATATTAATCTCTGACCAGAAACTTGCATTGGGTCAATTTTATACACCGCTTCTTTACATTTCCCTACACTGAAAGCTTCGCAAGACCGCCATGCGTCTATTTGTGACCCTTTTTTCACCTCCTTTGGGGATTAAACTACCGGTCTATGGGAGATGAACTATAGTTAACATCCAGCCAACATTTGGTGAGATCTCAATACCCTGTTGCAGCCAGTCTTAGCCAAGTTCAGTAATCCAGGTGAATCCGCTTCCCGAAGTGCTTACGTGTTTATGGCCATCGTACAGGCACGTTTCACCCGTCACTGAGCTCTCCAGTTTTGCCCACAGCGCTGGTCTTTGCGGCCAGAGTGGCAGAAACCTCTAGATGTATACAAGTCGAAGGCTACACGGCCACTTCTCCCCTACAGCTACATTACCCCAGAGGTTCTACTCCATGGAACTTCATTACCCCAAACCAATCTTACGTGAACACTCTACAGAAAAAGTCCGTGAGGAGGCGATTTCCAGTCCGATGGGGCACTTCGATTACACGCGAATTTTCCCGAAAATTTTCCGAAAATTTTCATATTTTCATAATTTCTGTGCCTCATTTACACCAGTAGTGCATTTTATTTTTCCGGGCGGAAATTAGGGTGGTGGCCTGCCTTCGTAAGCTCTTTTGGCAAATCTTTTATAAACAGCGGTTTCGTATCTTACGAAGTGCCATCTTGTCTTCCGAATCTCTTGCAGTTTTCCAAGAAATATAAGCTAAGACCCCATCTACAGAAGGTGACGGATTCTCCTGGGTAGCTTCTGGTTCTTTCGACTGCGCGCTGGTTTCTTTGGAATAAAAGCGGTGTGATCTTTGTGAATTTTCTGGGTGTTGGTCCGCTAAGTCCTTTTTACTGAAGCTTTTCTCAGTTCAAGCCTGTAAAGAAGGTGCGCTTTCCTGAGCAGTTCTCTTTGCAGCGCTTTCGAATACATGCCTTAGGGTTAACATTCCTGATTCGGTAGCAAAGAAGGAAGCGAAAGTCAGTACGCGGTAGCCACCGTGTCAAAAAAGCCTCCATAATAATAATAATACTGTTTATTCCAAACTAGTGGGTGGCATACCTTCAGGCATGATCACAATGTTACAGCCAGAATAAGAGCATGACTGGTGGGGTTTGTGGGTACTGGAAAGTTCGTGGAAAATGGACGGTGACATAGACAGTTGGCATTACCCGAAGTAGACTTGTTCACGCCTGAGGCGGCATAGGTAGGGAGCCGTAATGGGGAACCTATCAGATGAGGCAGGATACTATCGTTAAGATTTGAAAGTGGCGGGCAAAAACAATACGAGGCAGGCATAGCAAGAGGCTTCCTGTCTGGTACGTGATAAAACTAATAAGAGAAAAACTTCAATCTGCAGAAAAAGTGGAACCAGAATAACGGATCAGGAGAGGCGGCAGAACTGGCACGATCTGACCGGCCAATTTGAACTGAAGCCTAAAACCCTTACCGAGGCATCGTAGCCTCGGGCTGTTGGGCGTATGGCCAGAGTCACGAAAAGCGTAGGTGGGGTAATATGCTGTACGGGTAAATGGTAATAGGAAACTCAGAATCACAGTGTGCAGCGAAACTGGAGAGACTCACTAGTGTTGCTGCTGGAGCGGGATCGGGTGTAAAAGTTCCTTGGGAGAAGGAGTTCACGCAAACGCACAAGAAGGAACGCGAACTGCACGGAGAATGACCGAATTGGTGAGGAGCACAAAGTAAAAGACGTTGAGATGTTTAAATCTAATGGAAGGTCCAGCAGATCGGAATGAACGCCTCCCGGAGGCAGCTTGGACCAGATGAAGACTTTGATTGTGGTTACAGGTAAGGGAACGAGTAGGCGAGAGGGCGCAGTCAAAGTAGGAGGTGAACAGTTGTGGGTATGCTATCAAATTGGGTATGACAGTGCCGTGCCGTTACTGCACTGTGATACGTCAGTTTCTGGATAGCCCCGTGATGGACGTCGTGATTGAGGTAGTTGGGCTGGGATGCGCAGTTTTGTGAGCATCGGAATGTTGTGGGTTTTCCAGGGGATTCCGCAGGGAGACCAAAACCAATGTAGTATCGCAGATATTATTTGTTTTTTTTCGGTCGGGGATCTCTTCAGATGTAATGCACAGATCGAGTGGAGTGGATAATGGACAAACAGGGCGTCCATAGCACGTATCACCGCAGGTCAAAGCTTAGGAAGAAGATGAGGTGGGATGAGATCACTAAGGCCTAGATAGTTATTGGAGTCATCAGACAGGATATAGTCCTTTAAGAAAAAAACGGAACGTTTGCTACAGATAGGGTGCTGATGACAAGCGGTCAAATGAGAGGGGATAAGGATGGATCTGCGCTAAGTTGTCTAGTCATCAAAGCCAAGCTGAGATTTCTAATTTATGCTATTATACTACCTGAGATAGAGGACAGTTCGATGTAGTTGGCAGAGTTGTGGCGTGGGAAGGGAAATCTAACACGTAGGAACTGGTTGAGGTGGAACTTCTGAGGTGGTGAACTAGATTTCCCGGAGGTTAATAGTGAGTTGGACAATACTTGGACAATCTTGTTTGGAAGGCGAACGTGAGGGGAGTGGTCTCCGATCCCCGGGGCACTACTAGCAGCTTCAGTCTATAAGTGGTGCATGGCAAAAAAGACTTTCGAGTCTAGCCTCGCATGCTGGTAGTGGAGGGACTGGAGTCTCACTATATATATATATATATGTGTATATATATGTATATATATTGTACGTTTCCACTCCTGGGAGCAGCAGGTAGGTATTTTTTGTTTAGTTAACGAGCTGGGTTTTGGTGCTGTGTAGCTTCAATTCTGACGAAGGCAGCTACAGCTATGCGCGTCGATGTAGGCCATGGGCATCGCAGATTATCTTCAGATTATCCCAGGTATATGGTTATTTTGACAGACGGAATGCCTGTTGTTTTCTCATCTGTAGTGTATTGCGTTGCCAGATAAATAACTCAACCGAGGCGAGTCCAACACCAGCAGCAACACACGGAAGACAGCAGTGCTGTTCTTTTAATTTCCCGAATTTAAAGGCCAGGCTCAGAACCACCGGCGATGGACGATGCACCCGTGCTACTGCAGGGGTGGCGGGTATACGAACGTACCATGGTGAAGCGTAACAGAGCCACCCCTCCTGTAAGACGTACCCGTCCACCACACGAGGTTTTCATCCCTCGTGCATGCTACCAGAGCTGCAAGGTGGAAAACCATCCAAGCAGTCATAAATGCGGTTTGTGCATTAAAAAAATACTCCAGCTACCAGTTTTTTTTGGTCGGGGGGAAGCAAGGCCAGTAAAAACAGCTCAGTCAATTCGAACAAGCAAACGGCAAACAGACGCTGGCTGGCAAGTCGCGGAGGAGCCAAGTGAAATGACAGTTGCCAGTGGGACAATGGGAATGAAATGGTGATATTCAGGGCGAATGCACTATGGCTAAACGGCGACTGAGCATTGGCGAGCTGCCATGTCAAGCAGAGGCGTACCGCGATGCCGTGTGTGTGAGTGTTTAGTGAGCTGGGGAGCAAATCGTCAAATGGATATGATGTATAGGTATACATATATAATGGCGTATAGTAATGAAGAAAAAAAGCTGACTTTGGTTTTTTTGTCAGTTAGAGTTAGGCCGAGAGCACCAATAGCTAGACAGAGCTGATAGAGTAATCCGGGGTAGTGACTTTACTAGAACGAGGTATAATCAGGATATTTTTCTTGCCCACTAACTGTATCGTCGCTAGACTCAAATGCGCATTGGACCCGATTCATAGAGGAGGTCGGGGGGTAGTTGGGTATTTAGTAAGGCGGCAGCAGTTTCACAGGTAAGGAATTTGTCCACGGACTGAGAAAAAGTATAATGATGCGTGATGTTTCGCAGCCGCTCAGGAAGGCTGTTCCAGATGCGAGCATAGTAAACTAGAAAGAAGTAGTGGCGTAGGTTTGTACGAGCTGGAGGACACACTAAGAGGTTGCAGGAGTTACGGAATCTGTAGCGAGGACGAGGGTTTACGTTTGGTCTAGCCTCTGCTATAAAGGCGTTTTTGTGCAGCAGACGGTGTAAGAGAGTTAGATTCATCTTAAACCGTCTGAGCCACAGTGGTTCGAGGCCTAGGATTTGACAGCGGGAGCGGTAAGAGAGAGGGTTGGACCGAGGGAACAGTTTTTTCGTGAATGAGCGTTGGACGCTTTCAATTGCAAGTCTACAACTTTGGGTATAAAGGGAGGAGAATGAGGGACAGAATTCCACGATTGGTCGTACGCATAGCTTAAAAATTGCAACCATTGTGTCTGGAAGGTGAAAGGAGCGTAGTATTAAGAAGCTGAGCCTGCGTGCTCGGGCGACCTGGAACTGCACCTGGTGGGAAAAGCTAAACGAACAGGAGTATCTGAGGCCAAGATCTTTGATCTCCGTGGAATGAGGGATAGGATTTCCATTAATTGTGAAAGCATCTGCCGGGAGGGAGCAGCGGCAGGAAGTTATGCAGGATTTCGTGGAGGAGAAGCTTAAGCCAGAGTCGCTTGACCAGCGAGTCAGTGAATCTAGGTCTTGCTTAATCTGATTAAAGGTAAGGGCTTGTGCGGTGGGGGGGAATGTGTACGCGATTTTTATATCGTCCGCGAAGAGGAAGACCTTACCATGGGATATGGCTCCGAAGACGTCGTTAATGTACAGTAGGAAGAGGATGGGGCCTAGCACACTTCCTTGAATGACTCCACTGGTGATCGATAGTGGAGCTGATTGTATGCCCCCGATTTGTGTTATCTGCGTCCTGTCCGATAGGTAGGAGGCGAACCACTTAAATAAGGTTCCAGTGATGCCGACGGTACTAAGTTTATGTAGCAGGGATGCATGGGGGACCTGGTCAAAGGCTTTTTGAATGTCCAGGTAAACTGTTACAGTGGAGTAACCAGCGTCGTAGGCTGCTGTGATGGTCTCAAAGAAGTGAAGCTGGCAGCCACTTACGGATCTTTGAGACAGGAATCCATACTGCCGGTCATCTATGGCATTAGTAGTCAGGAGGAACTTGGTTAATGGCTTTTTGACGAGACGTTCAAGGGTTCTCATTAGGAGGGAGGTATGGTGTATTCCCCTGTAGTTGGAAGGAGTTTGTCTAGATCCTGATTTGAAGCGCGGGTGGATTATAGATTTCTTCCACTGGGAGGGGACGATTCCATGGTTTATAGAGTGGGTAAAAAGACTTAATACAAGGATTTCAATATCTTGTCCGCCTTGTCTCAGAACACGGGGTGGAAGGCCGTCAGCCCCTGGCACAACAGAGTCCTTAATCTTTAGAAGAAGGGAAGAAACGTCGGCTAAGGAGATGGTTACGTTACTGAGAGTCGGGTGTTTACTCTGAACTTTAAGGGTTTGGAGATATGCAGCAGTGGGTATGGGTTTGGAGTTGCAAGGAATGGGTAAGTAGCAGCTGGCGAAGTAAGCGTTTAGAAGGTCTGCTATACTGACAGGATCAGTGATGGGGCCACTATCTGTGAAATGCAAACAAGCAATTGAGTGGCTGTTTGGGGTGCAACGCCTACGGAACAGTCGGCTGAGTAATTTGGTATGGGAAGGAGCTCTGAGGACGGTGTTTTCTTCTTGGCGTTCGAGAGATACCCGCAAGAATTCTCGGTCAGTAGAGAGTTTATTGATGAGAATTAGTAAGGAGAAGTCCTGAGATTTCCGATATTCTCTGCTAGCCCGATGTATTTTGGCATCCAAGGTTTTTAATAACTTATCGTGGCCGTAGATACTGGAGTGAAAACGTTTTACAGGAGAAACAAGGTGAAGAGCGGTCAATAGGTTTTGGTAAAAGATGTCACAGACGCGGTGTGTGTTTGTCGAGAGGAAGAAGTCATCCCAATTCTGGGAAGCCAGGGTGGACGAAAAAGCTTGGAGAATATCCAGAGAGAGGAGATGAAACAGGGAGGGATTCAGAGGAGCAGTTTGTCCGCAACTGACTGCGTTGCAAGAAACGACGCAGTGATCACTTCCTGGGAAGCGCGGGCCAACTGCAGCAGTAGCCAAATGGCCATCGTTGGACAATATTAGGTCCAGGGTATGTAAGCCACGAGTGGGGCTACGTACAATTTGGGACCAGCCCTCCACACTAAGTTGGGCAAGCAGTGCGGTGTAACGGGCGGGGCCCGTAGTGGGAAACCAGGAGATATCCGGCAGGTTGAAGTCACCCAGCAGAAATTTAGACGAGTGAGGAAGGGCATGTGCAGTGGAGATAATACGGGAAAGGTCAGCAATAGAGGCGGGGGAGGGGGCCGGTGGTAGATACATACATCCTACTAGTACAGGTCGTTTGGTCTGTTCTGTAGATATCCAAATGGTCTCTGGAATCCCTTCCAGGGAAGAATCATCAAAGGAGGTTGCACGAAGTTCTGATTTGGAATAGATGGCACAGCCGCCGCCTCTTGAGTTTTTCCTATCAGAGCGGTGAATATCATAGCCAGGGATTGAGATGGCCGTGTCTGGTGTTTCATCTGTGAGCCATGTTTCGGTCACGCAGATCATACTTGGTCGTGCGATGGCGCTAATTGCTCGGAGATTATGGATTTTGGGCAATAACGAGCGGGAATTGAACAACATTATTGACAAGCTCATTGGAGAGCAAACAGTATTAAGTAGGAACTTTGTAACCTCACTGACGGAGGGGTTTGGTACTGGGGGGACTTGGTAGCTAGCGGAGGGGTAGTATGAAGCAGGGTTCAGGGTCTGCAGAGGAGTATTCAATACTGGTGGTAGATGGGTAAATAGTCGGGGTAATAGGTCTGAGCCCACGGCAGGAGGTACTGTAATAGGCTCAGTATAGGGTACGGAATGACTTTGGGAGGAGGGCGTGCAGTTGAATGCAGAGTTGTCGGCCGTGTCGTCTTCTGCATCGTCAGGTGTGGAGGGGGGTGGATGTAAAAACAGGTGATGGTCGTGGAGGGCTGGGTGGCTGCCGAAAATGGTGTTCAGGTGGGACGAAATTTGGTGGGTCGGACAGTGGGAACGGATGAGCGTCGGAGCTTGTCCCCGGTCGTTGTGAGTACGAGTTTCTTCCAGGCTCGTTGTGTGTATAGCTTGATGTGCCTTTTAAAGGCCGTAAATGTGGAGCTACGCGTGGCTTCGGAGGAGGCGGGTTAGGTAGCGATGTAGGTAGCTGCCGAATAGGGATCTCAGGCATATAGCATGCGGGTGGCCAGGGGGGCAGAGCTTGATAGGGACTAAAGGTACGTAACGCTGGTTGTAGTTTGGGGATTCTGCCAAGGACAAGGCTAGCATGGGGTGGGGGAACACAGGTGTATTTATGTACCGTGCGGGGTATGGTCGGGTTTGTAGACGAAGGGCCAATAGTGGGAATTCGGGGAGTTTGCACGGGCGAAGGCGTTGCAATACCAGGCTTTCATAGTAAGTGTTTGAGCCCGAGGACGCGCTTTGGTGGCAGGGGCGAAGTTATATTAGGTCAGGGGGTCTGGAGCAAGAGACTATGTTCTCATCTTCGAGCGTAGCACCTGGTAGAGGCTGGTGGGATACTGCATGAGCCATCACAGCGGTGAATTTTGTTGGTGTGATTGAAGTCAGAGGTGGCATAGGCAGGTGTCCAAGGGTAGAAGTGGAGGGCTCATGGTCAGGAGGAAGGGATGCGGGGCATGAGGCCGTCATGCCGGTTTGTGTGGCATCAGGCCACAAGTTGGCATCACGGTATAACGAGCTTGGGCGTGCAGCGGTTACAGGATAATGAAGATCAGGGAGAGGATCAGTGATGCAGCATTAAGCTTTAGGGGATAATTCGTCAGCTCCAGCATTTGGAAGGGCAGCTGTAAGTCCGATCGGTTTAGAACAAGCTTCACTGATGTCGGGGGTCGGGTGGGTGCCCAACGAAGCTAGAGATGGTTGTAGAAGTGGTCGGGACAGTTGGCCGATTCGGTAAGCTGTTGTTTAAATCGGGGGTTCTCCGGGAACTGTGTAACCTGTGTCATCTGTGATAAGACTTGCGCAGCCTTCCAAGGGGTTGGTTGCATGGGAGGTCTGAGATTGAATCACACCAAGAGTATTTACTGGTGCAGATTGTTGAAGGGAAGATGAATCCGTTTGATAGTTATCAGTAGTCGCCTCTAGAAATTTGGAGAGTGAATTCCTTGTGAGCTGTCTTTGTAGTCGAGTGCGGGCAGCTTCGACCTTCAGGGTCTGGAATGATTGGGTGGAGGACAGAAGGGCCTGAGATGTTAACAGGCGCGTTGCATCCTTTTCATCTCTAAATTGCATTAGCATTGGGCAACGCAAGGATGGTTTCGACTTTCGAGCAGTACAGACTGTGTCACGCATGTTACATGCTGTCAGGATGGCGGCTTTTGTGCGTTCCACCAGGATGCGATCGGGAGCGTTGTATATTAAGACCTGTTTACGGCATTCCATACGCCGACTAATCTCGAAGGCGAGTGTGTCAATAAAGGCTGAAGCTTTTGCAAGATCTGATGGATCACACATTGCATCGGGAGTTAGAAGGAAGGCTAGTGTGTGCATGCTACTGTGGGATGTCAGTTCGCTCCCCATCTTAGGCACACGAGTACTGAGATTTGCCAGATCAGCATAGAGCTGAGATTTCCTTGATAAAGAGGAGGGGAGACGGCTACTGAGTTGGGCTGGAAGGAAAATGTCGGTTAGTACAACTGAGCAGTCTGAATTTAACTGGGGCACTCTGTCGACTGACCTTGAGGAGTGAGGTGTTTGAGTGTTCGGCCTTTTGCCTGCAAGGCGCTTCTTTGGACACAATGAGGATGAAGGACGATGGGGAGTCAGGGTCCAGCAACCGCTTAAGGGAAGATGGGAGTGGTGGCATTTTTCGATTCGATTTAGGTAATAGTTAGCCTCGCTGGAATGGTGCTGCAAAGCTTATAACTCAGGAAGGCCTAATCAAGCGGGAAGGGGTTGGAGGGATAGTTGAGTGCGATTATAGATGCGGTGTGCTAAAAAGGTAGCTAATTGCTATACTATAAGTAAGTAAAACGCTACGGTCGGGCTAGGATCCAAAAAATATTTTTACAACACCTGACCTTGAGATTCAAGCGGCGAGGAAACCAAAGGAACCGAAAATTTTGGCTTCTACCTTCTTAACTCTCAGTACACAGTAGGTTTGTGAATGAAATTAGGCGAGTTGTCTGACACGCTGCGTACCGCCTGAGTGAAGATTCACCTGTAAATCGAATGCTTTTGGATGCATGACCGAATCAAGGGTTGCTACGCCGATTTGCTGATCGGGTCCAATTTTGCAAAATTCCTGCCGGTTAGGCAGGCAAGGGCTCCGTTCCATACGGTTAACTGATTGCTCTCTGCGATGTAATTTCAAAGGCCGGAGGGTGTAAGCTCTAAGTGACTGTCATGCGTATGAACCCGGAAACGTCAATTTCACCTACACGGGACAAAGGCGGGGTGGAGACGGTCGAGTCCAAAAATTCATTCACTTCAATTACCAGCTAATTTTCCGGCATTTGAAATTTAATCAGGACCTACACAGAGCCCGGTGCTGCTGCACACACATGAATGGTAACGCAAGAACCAAGCGTTCCGCGCCTCAGTTCTGCCTTTTTGGGCTAGGTCAGCACTTTCAAGCTCACCGAAGAAGTAATAGACTTCTGTAAATGTTCCTTAACCAAATACTGCTGCTCACTTCCTTGTGTGCCAAAGGCTACCGTTAGGAACGCGGAGCAAACACCATATTTTTCAATTTTTTTGGGGGTCAAAACTTTAAGTGAGAGACTCCGTGTACGATGCTCCAAACAAGCTCCCGTCCGCTACCTAAACAATCCCAAATCATCAGCCGCATTTTTGGGTCATTTTACAGCGGCCTACACCAGCAACCGCCATTCAGTCAATGGTTCCCCTATAGTCAGCTGACCAGTGTTCCGTGTCTGCAAGGTCCATCTATTACTATCACCCATCTATTACTAATTTCGGAACATTTGATTTAAGCTACTGCATCAGCGTGCACACTGCATGTCAACTTGCACAACGTGCATGTCTCACTGAAGTGCCTTTTACCTTTGTCGGTGTATGTCGGTTCTCCGAAGTACACACATCAACGCTCCTGGGTGAAACATTTCAAACCGGTTATGAAAACATCAAATTTTTCCTTTTTTATCCTTCGGGTATCTGATGCCTCCAATGCACTGGCCAGTGTTGTTGTGGGCGTTGCTCACACCCTACGGTGGAGCTCGATTTATTAAACTGGGTCCCGTGAATACGGCTGTCATTGCACATTACAATTATCTGGTTCAGTTGAGATCAATGCATAGCAGTGCGATGGAGGTTACCTGTTTAACACGTTAACGCGTGCACCCAAAGAACACGGCTATTAAGCCGAGAAAGATAAGTTTTATCAAGATAGATCAAGACTGTTTTCGTCAACGAAAAACCTGAATTTGCCGCACCGGGAAAGATACGAGGGCATAAGTGGAGCAACTGATCCTAGAAGAGGCACGATGGAAAGGTAGTTTCGGCAGTACCGCTCAGAGTACCGAAAATGAACGGAGTTTATTCAACTGTACTTGGAATATTTTCTAATTCTGGCGAGTGAGAACTTCCATCTCAATCATTGATATAATTGTGGCATACAAACCGCAAGCAAGTTCATGATTGGGCTGGATAATTTGATCACCGTTCCTTCTAAAGAACGCAACTTGCTTGCCACTATACCACTGATCAGGCCAGAATTCCCTCAAGGATTACAACCTCCAAAGCAGGGCGATCCCAATAATCAAATTTAGCAAACATCAGCGGTCAACTGGTATCTAGCTGCAGTTGCTGGACGGCCGCCTGGTTGCAGGATGAATTGGAGAAGAATCTATGCTCCGTGTCGGCCAAAACCATCCAACGGAAAAAAATGAACGTAGAATATTGCTTAGGTCAACCTATCTTATTGCCTACAGAAAAGCCACACCAGCAGATTAAAAGTCGAGAAAAGCTTCCACAGATGCCCGGCAATCAAGGGTCCGGAGAACGATAAAGAAGACCGGAGGGCGCAATGCTCTGGAGGTGGAGAAAATTTTTGCTGCATGCAGCAGATGTGACCCTTCCTAATCGATCCGATCAGCCGGTCGAAAGAAGGCGGATGCCAACACAATGGTTCACTAGAAAGATAGAATGGCAATTCATTAGCAGAATCACATTCTTGAGCGATGAGTTGAACACTTTCAGAAGCATGTCAGCTAGTCTCCGGTAAAACAGTCACAGAATGTACCCAATGGAACATAATAAAACATCGATACCAGCCTACCATGGGCAGTAGCAGTTTGAGGTAAAATACCATTCTTCCAACGCCTCAAAGAAATCGACCCACATAGTCTGCACACTGCACGTTTCGGAGGGAGTAGTGAAGATCTGATAAAAAGTCTGTTGACCCACCAAATGATATTTGTTGCAAAAAGAGAAAGACGACTGGTTGCTAGAAGCGACCGATTCAAGGGAATCATTCTGGGGCTCTTTAATATGCAAGATACATCAATTATCTCCCTGCTTTGAGACAGGTTTGGTTTGGTAATTTTGGTTTGGTAATTTGGTTTGGTAATTTTCCTAAAGAAAACTACCCACAAGGTTGCCGGAAACTCTTTGACCTTTCACGACAGGGCTTGCCTTACTTGGAGCTGACCAGATAGGCGCAGTCCCCGAGTTTCCGTCAACTTTATGTGTATTTGTTGTATATCTTTGGTTCAAGTAGAACATAAGGTTGAAGGAACCTTGGACTGCTCCTAATAAATGAGATCCGGGAAGGGCAAATCTGTCGTGGTCTGTCAAAGGGTTTTCGGCAACCTTGTGAGTAGTTTCCTTTATGAAAATATACTGCGATATCTCGAAATCGCACCAATTGAGACATGAGGAAGCCTTCGTGCAGCAAATTCAGTTGAATAATATCATAAACGAGGGGTTCTACTGAGTCTCCCGTGAAAACAAAAGTGATATGCAAATGAGTGTATTTGTAGGTTTCGCCTTCTTATTGATCACAAGGTTTGTTTTATTTCTGAAGGTCATCAAAAGCTGTAACAGTTCCACGCAGCAAACTACCTCTTCTGAGCCTTTATCTCTTACGAGGGCATTGCACGAAATGTCCCCTTAACGACTGCAGATATACGAAAGGCCGCGGCCTCAGTTCACAATGCCCAGTGATGTAAGAGAGGACAGCCCTTTCTCGCCTTCCCCCATCAACTTAGCTATTGGCGGCTGCCTGCAACTACCCAGCCAGACTCTGAAGCAAAGGGGGTGAAAATTCTCCCAAACCATTCACCTACAACTTTTGAATACACATATGTTTGCTCACATCAATACAGGTCCACAAAGCTGCAGGTCCTT
This sequence comes from Opisthorchis felineus, assembly GCA_004794785.1. NCBI lineage: Eukaryota > Metazoa > Platyhelminthes > Trematoda > Opisthorchiida > Opisthorchiidae > Opisthorchis > Opisthorchis felineus. The sequence goes on from SJOL01007024.1 coordinate 158,778, forward strand.
TTTGAACAACCTAGTTAATTCTGTCGCAACATTTGGCGTGAGGTTCATCCCTGCACACTGTAAGTCGCCGCTACATGTTTGCGCTCAGCTTGCAGGTCAGCCTAAGTATGTGGTTGATGCACTTCCTCGGCCAAGCAGCTGGTAATATTCCGGTGGGCTGGTTGAATACGAGATCACTTCGTAATTTTGGTGGCTAGGGAAGTACAAACCAACTCGAACCAGCAGTGGTGCCAGAGTGATTTCAGTTTTTATCAGTAACAGTGTATACAAGCCAATGGTATCATCCATCTATTTCATAAATCAAAGACGCGTCATCTAATTGCGTATGACTCACGAAAACCTCCGGAGTTTCACGGATTTACGGATTGATACACAGGATCGAGGCTTTCGCCCACATTTACCGGGTCGGTTTTGTTCTCGTCGTTTAGCGGTTGTCGTTCACCTGAAAGGCACAAGCGAAAAAAAGGTGAAGCACTGCTCTTTAAGTTCTCAATTCGGGGCAGTATGTTTGCCAGCACGAAGACTCGCATAGGAAAGTGTCTAATGGTGCTTTGAACTGGGTTCTAGAAGGGGCATGGACAACCGTCGGAGGAAGGTTATTCCACGCAGCTACTACACTAAATGAGAAAAAATTTTGCCTGATAAAACTGTTCGCTCTGAGCTTGAAAATCTTACCAGGTCCCCGCCGTGTGTTTGTTGGCTCAACGGTGAAAAACCTGTTGGCCAACCCTTGTTCAGACGGGGCATAAGTGGGCATTAGGTCCCCTCGGAGGCGGCGATACTCGAGGGGGAAGAGGTCAAGTGCCGCGAGACGCATTTTGTAGTCCACGGATTTAAGGCTGGCAACCATTTTCGTAGCAGATCGCTAGGCACGCACACTGAGGTTTACGTCCTTCGTGCGCCCTGAGTAGACAACTTGGTTGGCCTATTTAAGAAGCGGGGTGACGTAGGCCTTATTGGTGCATACGAACCACTGGTCGCACAAGAAATGATGTGTTTCAGTAGACGTGTCCGGGTTAGAAGTACTGTCGCCCTTCATGCAGCCGCCTCTCAAATCAAAATAGGACGACCGCTGCAGTTTGTTACTCTCGCAAACCATAATAATAGTACTGTTTATTCCAAACTAGTGGGTGGCATACCTTCAGGCATGATCACAATGTTACAGCCAGAATAAGAGCATGACTGGTGGGGTTTGTGGGTACTGGAAAGTTCGTGGAAAATGGACGGTGACATAGACAGTTGGCATTACCCGAAGTAGACTTGTTCACGCCTGAGGCGGCATAGGTAGGGAGCCGTAATGGGGAACCTATCAGATGAGGCAGGATACTATCGTTAAGATTTGAAAGTGGCGGGCAAAAACAATACGAGGCAGGCATAGCAAGAGGCTTCCTGTCTGGTACGTGATAAAACTAATAAGAGAAAAACTTCAATCTGCAGAAAAAGTGGAACCAGAATAACGGATCAGGAGAGGCGGCAGAACTGGCACGATCTGACCGGCCAATTTGAACTGAAGCCTAAAACCCTTACCGAGGCATCGTAGCCTCGGGCTGTTGGGCGTATGGCCAGAGTCACGAAAAGCGTAGGTGGGGTAATATGCTGTACGGGTAAATGGTAATAGGAAACTCAGAATCACAGTGTGCAGCGAAACTGGAGAGACTCACTAGTGTTGCTGCTGGAGCGGGATCGGGTGTAAAAGTTCCTTGGGAGAAGGAGTTCACGCAAACGCACAAGAAGGAACGCGAACTGCACGGAGAATGACCGAATTGGTGAGGAGCACAAAGTAAAAGACGTTGAGATGTTTAAATCTAATGGAAGGTCCAGCAGATCGGAATGAACGCCTCCCGGAGGCAGCTTGGACCAGATGAAGACTTTGATTGTGGTTACAGGTAAGGGAACGAGTAGGCGAGAGGGCGCAGTCAAAGTAGGAGGTGAACAGTTGTGGGTATGCTATCAAATTGGGTATGACAGTGCCGTGCCGTTACTGCACTGTGATACGTCAGTTTCTGGATAGCCCCGTGATGGACGTCGTGATTGAGGTAGTTGGGCTGGGATGCGCAGTTTTGTGAGCATCGGAATGTTGTGGGTTTTCCAGGGGATTCCGCAGGGAGACCAAAACCAATGTAGTATCGCAGATATTATTTGTTTTTTTTTCGGTCGGGGATCTCTTCAGATGTAATGCACAGATCGGTGTTGTACAGTGATGTCATGCTGTCGATGATGATGATGAATGCACAGATCGAGTGGAGTGGATAATGGACAAACAGGGCGTCCATAGCACGTATCACCGCAGGTCAAAGCTTAGGAAGAAGATGAGGTGGGATGAGATCACTAAGGCCTAGATAGTTATTGGAGCCATCAGACAGGATATAGTCCTTTAAGAAAAAAACGGAACGTTTGCTACAGATAGGGTGCTGATGACAAGCGGTCAAATGAGAGGGGATAAGGATGGATCTGCGCTAAGTTGTCTAGTCATCAAAGCCAAGCTGAGATTTCTAATTTATGCTATTATACTACCTGAGACATAGGACAGTACGATGTGAGTAGGTAGAGACGAGACATGGTAAGGGAAACGAAACACTTTAGGACTGGATTTTGGAACTTCTTACTAGGTGGACTAGATTTCCTGGAGGTTAATAGTGAGTTGGACAACACTGGAACAATCTAGGATGGAATGTGAACTTAAGGGAAATGGTCACTAGTCCCCGAAGCACTCCTATCAGTTTCAGTCTATAAGTGGTGCATGGCGAAAAAGACTTTCGGCGCTAGCCTCGCAAGCTGGTGGTGGAGGGTTTGGAGTCTCTGTATATTTATATTGTATGTCCACTCCTTAGAGCAGCTGGTAGGTGTTTTTCGTTGTGTTTGGTTGACTATGTGGGTTTCGGTACGGTGTAGCCTCGGTTATGACGAAGGCAACTTCAGCTATGCGCGTCGATGTAGGCCATTTGCATCGCACAGATTCTTCAGGCTATCCCAGGCACATTTGATTTTATTATTTTGACAGACAGAAGACCAGTTTTTTCTCATCTGTAGTTTATGGCGTTGCCAGATAAATAACTCAACCGAGGCGAGTCCAACACCAGCAGCATCAAACAGAAGACAGTAGTGCTCTTTTGTTAGTTTCCTGTACTCAACGCTGTGGCGGGGTGTGCCAAGGGAGAGATCAATTTGGGCCGCCCGGATCCCCGCTCAGGCAACATGAGCTGGTTGCGCCTTTTGTAGTCAACCAACACCCAGCGCGAAGTATAAACACAAAATTATAAAGTGCCATGTCAACAATCCCGAACGTATAGCCTCCAAACATCTACCAAATATATAACGCAGGCACTCTGACCTACTAGCCGCCAATTAGCCGGGCTTCAGTCACCCCTCCGTGGTACAACTTGTCAGTGCCTGCCACGAGCTTTCATGGTGATCCGCCTCCGCTTTTACCCCATTGTCCTAAAAAGCGGAGAACTACCCGGATTGCCTCTGTGGGTAAGTAAACTGCAAACGGCCGGCCTGGGCTTGATAATGCCGGGCGCCAGGTGTCAAGAGCTTTGAACCCAAATTGCCGAAGTCGTGGTGTTATCAAAACCAAGTCATGTATAACGGCATCACGAGGCGAACTTCTCAAAAGAAAACAGTCATTAAAAAATTATCTTCTGTTGTGTAGGTTCCAAGCTGTCCAAGCTGTCCCTTTTAACCACAGAAATCTCCGAAAGCGCTTTCGACCACACATATCAAGACGCAGCTGAAGCGCCTGCCAACATCTATTGAGCTGTCCTCTAAACCCAAATTGCGAGGCCCAAGTGCCAGTTATTCCAGAGTGGCTTATGTTTCCGACGAAGGCATTGTAGGCAGGTGGCTTGTGTGACCATGCCAGCTCCCTCAGCCCGGATGCAATATCATCGTGCTTGGCATAAGCAGCCGTTGAACTCGTCCCCGTTCCCCCATATCTCTGGGGTGTTTCTGACAGTGTGAAGAAGAGTTACCGTCTAAACGATGTACATGGGAAATCTCCACCCTTCAGCCGTTTCTTTGTCAGCCTCACCAGTCGTGATTTTGCAGAAAGGTGGCGGATCCATACTCCTTAAACTCCCTTGCGTGTGATGGACCCTCTAATATAGTTATACTGCACAGCGAAGGACGATGACTCCATTCACTGTTTTCGCGTCCTCCCAAAGCTTCTACACGTTGCTCTTCCGTCTATGGGAAGAATCAGTGATAAATGGCACCCTGTGGCCTTCGGCTGCATTATAAGCCATTCAGTTCAAGTAAGTGTTTGAAGTATGCCATCACCGCACCTTGATCTTGCAAGCAGTGTCCATCATGGGCCATTTTTTGGGGGCCAACAGTTGAACTCTATCGATCTGCTTCCTACCCAAGAGGCTGTGTACCGGTGAGCTGAAAATATGCTGTGGGTATCGGTCGATTCTCAGGGCGGCCATTCAAGGTTGCACTCGAAAGGCAGCTCCCAACTTTTTCTCCAGCAAACCCAAAAAGCCCCAGAGGTGTCCTCTGTGAGCTCATTCCCATCACTTGAACTGCTGGCTCGCAAACGTGCTTGCACAATTGTTCCAACCGTCAGTCATGGCAAGGGCCTAAGTGTTTGGGTAACCTCCGGCCTTCCTCTTTCAACGATTGTAATGTATGCTTCTAAGACGGATCTGCGAATGGCCAACCCATATAGATCCACCTCGCTAAAGTAAGTATGCGCAGTTTTACTCCTCTCGGTTCGTGGGTTTGAGCCCCCTACAAGAAGAGTGCAGTGTTTTATGAATAAAACGGCCGAAACTCGATGAAAATATTTGTAACCTTCCAACGCAAACTTCAACCTGTCTCCTAAAATACCGGGACAATTAAGGTCGTTGCCTTCAAGCTTTCAACCTATCCCGATGTATTACTAGCCGTGGCTGCTTCAACATTTCAAAACAAACCGAATTTACGCAGCGCGGTCTGAATCTTCTTCCACACAGACACCGTGCCCGGACATGCAGGAAATTGTCCTCTGACGTGGTTGCCCATATTCTCATCACACGTCCACGTTAGGTTGTTCATTTTGGGTAGTTGATGCGAAGAATAACCTTCTTCCGATGGTTGTCCACGCTCCATCTGGTACACAGTTCAAAGCACTATTCACGGATTCACGGATTGATACACAGGATCGAGGCTTTCGCCCACATTTACCGGGTCGGTTTTGTTCTCGTCGTTTAGCGGTTGTCGTTCACCTGAAAGGCACAAGCGAAAAAAAGGTGAAGCACTGCTCTTTAAGTTCTCAATTCGGGGCAGTATGTTTGCCAGCACGAAGACTCGCATAGGAAAGTGTCTAATGGTGCTTTGAACTGGGTTCTAGAAGGAGCATGGACAACCGTCGGAGGAAGGTTATTCCACGCAGCTACTACACAAAATGAGAAAAAATTTTGCCTGATAAAACTGTTCGCTCTGAGCTTGAAAATCTTACCAGGTCCCCGCCGTGTGTTTGTTGGCTCAACGGTGAAAAACCTGTTGGCCAACCCTTGTTCAGACGGGGCATAAGTGGGCATTAGGTCCCCTCGGAGGCGGCGATACTCGAGGGGGAAGAGGTCAAGTGCCGCGAGACGCATTTTGTAGTCCACGGATTTAAGGCTGGCAACCATTTTCGTAGCAGATCGCTAGGCACGCACACTGAGGTTTACGTCCTTCGTGCGCCCTGAGTAGACAACTTGGTTGGCGTATTCAAGAAGCGGTCTGACGCGGGCCCCATAGAGTACTTGGGAGTCCATGCGAGTAATACGAGAGAAGGTGCTCCTAATCCTCCGTAGAACGACGAATGCCTTTGGGCCGATTTCTCGTGCTGCTGTGAGAAGTACATGTTTGAAAAGAGCCAGATACCCAAATCCTTTTTGTTATCTATCTTCGTGATGTCTTCTGGTCCATTCTCACCTTGCACGACGTAAGCGTTTTCTGAGTCTCCTCCAAATGACATATGGACGCACTTTTCGTCATTCAGAGGAAGGTGCCTTTTTTGCGATCCCTCGCGCTGGCAAGCTTACTGCCCCGCTTATGCCTTTCGAATAATCGGCAGCCGCTGAACGTCAAGGAGTAAAACCGACCCGGGAAAATTGGGCGAAGGCTTTGATCCCGTTTGTCAATCCGCGAATCCTTGAAAGCCCCTTCTGATGGCAGTTTTAAACGTCCCAACAAGCACTCCCAACATTCCAAATGGACCCAGGCCAGACTGACTCGACCTCCCTCAATAGATGTGCCCACCACACAAACGAACGCGTACTTCATCAGCTCCTTTAAACTATGATGTTATACTATTTACCATTGCTATAACCGTTAGCTTTGCACCAACATCCACCACCAACCAGATGTCCATCATTAGAATCCGCCCACATACACTTCCTCTTCTTACAGTCCTTCATTAAATATTAAATGCTTTTTATAGCTAGCTTCATAAGCACCATGTGATTACTTGGCATGAAGCTAAATAAAATCGAACACACCGTATAGGTGGCCTTCCTTTATGCGTATGTTTTTAGGCGTACATTCCGTTTGCAATCAATTCATTCAACTCAGTGCCACATTCGGCGAGACCCATATCTTCTCTCTTGTTCAGGTACCCGTGTTTAACGCAACACTTGGCGGCATAGTTCTACGAGAAATCAGCCTTATACACATATCTGTATCTCTTCCAATGTTGCACTTATTGTGGGAAGACGCCAAAACAATATGTGCTTACTCCTGGTTCCATGATCCCAAGTACACAATCCCCGATAAGCTGTAGGGCACATTTTGATGCAGGTGCAGCCAAACAAACATAACCTTTTTGTGGTGGGGTGGTCATCACTGTATCGTTCCGCTCAGTGGTGTAGTGGTCTGGCCACCCTAAAAGCTACGTTACCAGGAGTGCGTGGCAAATAAATTAAAATAACAACGCTAGGTTGAGAATACAATAATAAGGAGGGTCTAATGGAACAGACTCACTAAGAATTGTTCTTTTTAAAAAAGATCGTCGTTGGCCTAGGTCAGCGAATAAATAATCATCAAACTATGGTAGTCCAGGGATCTTCTTTTGAACAATTCTCACATATAATAAAATCCGAAGATGGTGTGAAATGTTTTGAAGCCAGAGGCAGCACATGAAACTGGCGAATGACCGCTGCAAGACCAGCAAAATCAGAAGAGAAAGTCGAAGCACGTGACCACCTTTGTCTTTTTGTGTACCAATGCGCCTTTTTGTAGTTCGTGCGTAAACAAAAACGTCTATGCAACTGACGAAATACGGAACGTTATAATAAAAGCATAAGAAAAGTACAAAACCCCACAGTGGCTTATATTTGTTCTGGAATCACAAGAGGCCCTTGAACCCATGAAGGTCAAGGTCACAGAAAAGCGAGCCGTGATTTTGATTTCAAGGCCAGTAGAGGATGGAAGTGACGACGTTCTTAGCCGGTCATCGGGGTTCGACTTTCCCGGTTGCCTATCCGCAATCTTCCGATAGGTGTTGCAGCGTAAATAGATCAACTTCCCCTCATCCCTCTGTGAGCTCCTCTGGGTGGGTAATATTATTTGGTGAATTTTCTCAAATTTTCCGTGATTTTCCACTAGAATCTCATTTTCTTGGACACCAACCCATCAAACGCAATCATAATACAACTTTCTGCGCTATTAAGATGTTTGTTTGTTTTCAGGGACTGAAAAAAAACGAAGCAAATCAAGATCAAGGCTCACGCTCACATGTTAGTCCTCATCAGGTGACTTAGAGTCTGACTGACTGATCATCCTCGCTGGTATCTTGGCTTCCAACGAGAATGAGTTGCAGATGCGGCTAACATACAATAGTTGTTCGAACGTTAGTCGAGGCGACTGTTGTTTTTTTAGGTCATCAGCTAGCGAGGGGTTGGTTGGAGTTAGTCATAATCTGGGATTTGAGCATGACATTGCCTTGGAAACCACCTGCAGGTCACCGGTGCTCCAGTCAATGTGCCGATGGCGTTTCACTGCATGATCCAGGGTTCTCTCGCCAGGGGCTCCATGGCGTACTTGTGTTGGGTTTCATGCAGACACAACAATGGTTCGGTAGTAGTCACTTCCAAAAAGCCTAATGCACGATATAGGAGCTCGGGTACCTTAAAACATCCCGGGCCACATTGAGGCCTTTTTCATTGTTAGCTACCACGAGGACCGGGTTACTTCCTGGTTGCCGGAGCCTAGGCAGGTGTAGTAAAAATTCGAGGTTTGCGTTCGAACGATGAACCTGCCGGCAGTATGTTGGCGCCTTAACCGCTAGGGTATCTCGAACTTTCTGCATGGCAACTGCGCAGTCGTTTGGGCCCAATATTCCCTGAGAATGACGGATTGTGACCCCACTTGCTTGGCGGCTTAGACTGGAGAGCTGGAATGCGCTTTGTGTGTATAAAAGCACGATAACAATAGGTCTTAGACGATACAGATTTTTTGCGTACATCTGAAATTGCCCGTATTAAAGCGCTGTACCCGACTTAAAGCTGTCACTTTGCTGTGGTGGTCGGGCTTCTGTGCTGCAATGAGCCTGCGGGCTATATTGGCTGAAACTCAGTTCCAAAGAGTTCAACCATGGCAGGAAGACCAACGTGGAGCAGCCCGACGAAGAACAACTAGCCTCCATACTGCGCGAAATCGTATTGCGCGGTGGTCTGGGGGTAATGTCGTACTGTCTTCTGCAACAGGAGTGTGAAGGCAGTAAGGCGTTTCACCCAGGCGTCCAACATGTGCATATTTATGGAAGCAGTGATGCTGCCTTCCCCCGAGGAAGAACCGGTTGGAAAAGGCTGGCTGTCACCGCCAGCGCATTATTCAGTACGGTCGAAATGCTTTCAGTATCAAAAAGTCCGGTGTTGCTCAAAAGTACCTGCTGTGAGCATCCGCATTAGGAGTGAGACATGAATGCCTTACTCAGACTATTGAGTCACTGGCTGCGGTAAGGGTCCCCCAACCGAACCCTAAAAATCCCTACCTCGAGGTTCAGAGTTTTGTGTCCGAGGCTAGGGTAGTGTCTCCGAACAAAACACAACATCCTCTCACTGCCTTGTGGATCGGACTTTTAAGTCAAAGGCTCAATGTGGGGTACCTCAACCAAACCCCCTTCAGCCGGGTACCCGGGAAGTACCATTCGCCCTTGCAGCTCGCTGGCTCACCCACCACCTCCCCACCCATCAAATAGTGCAATGCGACCAATCAATCCTCCAGCCCCCTAGCCATTGTTCCGTGTCCAAACCAGAAAAATAAATCAAAATAATTTCGGAAGATCCTACCCACGTTGCAGCCTTCAGTGTCCATCCTCTATGTCGAATTGCGCGACTCTCTCTTACTCAAATCTTACTTTTCTCCAGTCAGCAAGAAGGACAGATACAGTAATTCTTGTGGGTGATATGAATGCTCATTTTGGGCGACTAATCCCGGAAGAAGCACAACTAGGTGGTAGATTTGGAGTCGAGGCTGAGCGTACGGATAATGGGGAGTGACTTCTTCAGTTGTGTGCCGATCATCGTCTGTTCCTGACCACTACAAACTCCTAGCAGAAACACTCACATCCAGTTACTTAGGGGTCACCAACCGCAAGACAGTCATGGACTCAATCAGACCATTTAGTTATCAGTTACCTCAATTAAACATTGTCGCTTGCTCTCTATCAGCATACGCGTGCCAAAGCAGAGTAACTCCGTCCATCAACTTTGAAAAGATTCAGTAGCGCAAGCTTATCGAGCTGATTTGGCTAGAAAGCTACTGGAGACGCAGCCATGCAGATGAAGATCTCTTGGAGGTTGAACGGAAACGAGTTAAAGCTATACTCTCAGCTTTCAGAACTCTTTGTACAAGCTATCCGATTTGACTAAATGAACACTGGATATCGTCGAGTTCAGCAGATCTTATTTTTGCCAGAAAGGCCGTACCAGCATAAAGTGACTGTGATGGCACACGCAGATCCCTCAAACACCGGATAATCAGGAGCTTGAAGAGTGACAGAGAAAGCTTGTGGATGGCGAAGGCCCAGGAGATGGAGAAGGCTTTCGCCACGGGCAACAGCCGCACCCTATTCCAGCTTATTCGATCAACCGGTCAAAAGAAGATAAGCGCCAGCGAAACGACGTGCGGAGAAGACGGAATGGCAATTCACCCACAAGTTGGTGATGGGCTAAGCACTTCCAAGAGCAGTTCAGCTGGTGTCCTTCAACACGACCACTGGAAAGACTCAGTGAGCATGAGTTGATTATGGACACTAGCTCATCGTCGACAACAGAAATCCGGCCTGAGATAATAATCCTTCAACGCGAAAAGACATTTGGCCCAGATGCACTGCACACTCTTCAAAGAAGTTGTTCAACAGTCTGACGGCCGTATTTCAGAAGATTTGGAACGAAAACAGAATACGAGTGGAATGGAGCTCCTCGACCGTCACCCCAGTCTTCAAAGGGGGCGCAAGAACATCATTCGAAAACCACCGCGGTATCAGTTTGATAGCATCTGTGATGCTCTCTGGTGCTATTTTATGCAGGTTGATCGGCTGGGCTTCGCCCTGACCGAGGATGCATCGACCATGTCTTTACCTTGAGACAAGTTTTTGAGCAGCCTCACTCCCACATTGGTCGTTTTTTATTGATTTGAAAGTTGGTTTTGACTTTGTCGGTCATCAGAATCTTTCGCGGTATCTGGCGATCAAGGTTGTCCCTTCCAGATTTATCTCCCGTGTGAGGACACTGTATGCTAGCTTACTTGGGCGCGTACGAGTATATGACAAGCCTTCGCCTGAGTTTACCACTTCCAATGATGTAAGACAAGGCTGCCCTCTCTCACCAATCATCTTCAACTTTGATTGGAGAATGTTTTCTCCGAAGCATTGGTCGGGTCTGGTGGGAACATCAGATTAGCAGTGCTGAGATATGCCAGACGGATTCAGGAAAACGGAACTCTCCCGTGATAGATGAATCACTCACGCTTCATAGGTTGCACTGGTTAGGACATGTACTCCGTGTGCCAGACGACCGAACTCAGAACTCTTCTCGCCCACCGTGTGCAAAGTGGAAGCGACCAAGATGTAGACAGTGTATGACCTGGAACCGAAGTTTGAAAACACTAACCTGTAAACTGAGTCGCGTAGACAACTGCCACTTTCCTGAATGGGGACTCCGGGACTCAAATCACCAATGTTTAGTGACACTGGCAGACATTGCTCAATCATGCAGTCATTGGCGCTCGTGCCTCAAAGCTATCGCCTTCAAAGCGTAGCTGCGCAACTTCTGAACCAACTGAACATAGTATCGCCTTCATTGCTTGGCTGTACATCCCGAATTCTCCCATTTTCCGGTAATGGAAAATGTAGCAGCTGGAAACAATCTGCCTATGTGCTCAAAATTGAGTTGATTGAAGAGAAAGCGCTATACGCAAACGCGTACGCGTAAACGTTGGCAGTGTGCCCTTGCCTGAGTTCACTACATACAGCGGTTTCGGGCGGGGCTCTTCTCACTTTTTCTCGTCAATTTATTCATCGATGTCATCATGGAAGACTCACCCCCAGTCTCTACTGCGTGTGAGGTTGAAGTGCTCCCAGCACGTTCGCTCACAGATACCGAGCACGCAGAAGATATAGTTCTTCCTTGATTTGATGTCGTCGTAATGATGATGGCAACTAATCTAAATAATTCTGCCTCGTTTTGGTATACGTTTCACAAGACTGAGTGGCATCAAACTAGAACCTCATGCTTGCGGATGGTTTCCTGCCTGAGTAGCTGTATCATTCTCGATAGTCAAGCATTCGCCAACTTGCATCACCTGTGGCACAAGCGTCATATCAGATTATCTCCAGGGGTCAGGTTTACGATGCCGTGGTGTGCCGTATATTGTTATATGGGTTGGCGTTTCACTATCGGTTTCCTCGGGGCGTTGCTCGAGTGTGGTGGGAACATTGGATCAGTAATTTTGAAGTACATCGAATGGTTTTCGGAAGAAATAACTCGCCTACGACGGACGGGCTGGTCGCACTCCATGGATTGCGCTGGCTTTGTCCCGTGCTCCCCCATGTCAATCGACCGGCTTCCTTGGAGTGCTCTTTTCGCACAACCACGCGGAGGGTGAAAACAAACCCGGTGAGATTAAGCAGTGACTCGGCAGTGAAGTCTGAAAGCTGGTGCCAGCAAACTCAGCCGCGCTGGTCATTCCCATCTACCTGGATAGGGACCCCGAGACAGAACACATCAGTGGTTAGAAACATTGCCGCAATTGGCCCAACATGTTATTTTCCAATGCGTAGCCCTCCCGATCTCTTGAGTGTAAACCCCTGTGTCACTCATGTCACATTCTTGTACGTGCTCTCGTGGCCGCGTAGTAAGACCTCAACAGTCTGGTTGATTTTGTAGGGATACTGTTTGATTCTAATTTGTTTTACAGTGCTCGTCTGTTCAAACAGTCAGACTCCTCCCAGAAGCCAATGGAGCAGGTAACAGTCGGTTGTCGACATCTGTCACTGTCCTCAAACATCGTGCATAGCGAATATTTTCTCAGTGTAATCTTTTCATAGGTGAAGACCCGGTCTGTTTTGATGATAGGTCTTTCACCTGAAAGAAGATTAATACGAAGAGTTGCAAATATTTCAGAAGCCACATCCAACAAGGTTGTACTGCGATAGCTGTTTCGAGCAAATTTTCTACCACTTTTGTGAAAAGGTAAAATAACGGCGGTGTTCCAATCCGGCGGGACGCCTCGCTGTTCTAGGATACACAGAATAGCTCATGGAACGGTGCGACTGGGACGGTAGTTCGTGCTTTAGATACCTCTGCAGTGATGCCATCTTCACCAGGGGCTGTGCGGGTTTTCAGCCGACCAATGATTTTTGCTAACTCTTTTGTTGAAGAGCCGCAGTCATCGTCCTACGATGATGTTAAGGGACACAACTGCTGATAAGTGCGATTGAAAAGTCATTTAAAATGTTCGTTCCATCGAGGAGGTTCTTCGCTAGTACCGGGGGTGATTTTGCCGGTTGCCGGGGGCTTTTCTCAGGAGGTGAAATTACTTCACAAAGTCACCAACATTCGATGCAGTCTCCATACTGCTCTCCATGTGGATCCACTAGCGACTGCGGCTATTGGGTGGCCAGCTGAAAATGTATGCTGATCACAGACTGTTCCTGTGCAGTGCTAATTTCCAGAGCAGCGGAAATCGTTTGACTGCGTAATGCCCAACATCGAACCAGTCCTGAAATCGGGTAGATCACTCTCCGATCAGCTACTGGTGATGGGGGCCAATCACTGTTTACTACCGTTTCTGGAATACATGCGTTGTCTCCGATCATGCACTTATCCGTTGCTGCTTTTCGTTGCGCTTTTCAAATCTTGGCAAAACACGCACACACCCCTTGACCATCGACGAACTGATGGATCTTGAGCCTGGGTTGGCAACCGCGTGTTGCAATCTGAGCTCTGTTCCCGTCAGGTATTTCCTGCGTATCTAGTAGCGGCATCGTGAATCCGTCATTTATATGCACGCACTGTATGTTGACGTCGTCGGACACTACTGAACATGCTTCGAATGTTTCGCGGATGGCGTCAGATAGAAATTGGCGTTCATCTGGGTGGAGCTGTATTTCCTAACCGGACAAGCTTACAGAGGGGTTGTCAGGCCTGGTCTAAGTTTTGCTCGCACGAGAATGTTATCTGACCTTCCTTGGTTCCCTGCTTTTTCTTCTAAAGCAGTCCATTCAGATTCACTTAGATGTAGTCAGTTTACCGAGCTGTGTAGCCGTTGTTTGTTTGCCAAGTTAAATGCGCTTGAAACGCGTGCTGGTGACGTACAGCTGACTGAAATCAGCCACCATTGACACCACGTAGTTCTTCACTTCAAAGAATTTAAGCACAGCTGATACGCTTAGCTGAATTCGTTTTGGCTGATTGATTCAGGACTAGATAGGCTTCTGGTACTGATCGAAATTCGCCGACTAAGCTTGTAGTAATGTAGCCGTATAGGCTAAAACACGGCATTTCGTTCATGTGACTTAAAACAAGATAAATGCCACATTTTGGGGAAAACTTACCCACCAGGATGCAAAACCACCGGCTATCTAATCAAATTCTTTCTAAAGAATTGTTTTACCATGTTTCATCTTGAATAGGAAGGAAAATGCTACGTGACACTTGAGAAATTAGTAGAAAACTGTTGAAGTCAAATATGACCAGAATGCTGTCTTTTGTTGAGTTGCACAAGTTCTAGCCCAATTTATATCTTTTTTTGAAGAAGGGAGCTTAATAAGTAGCCTGCCTTCGGATGTGCTTCGTCTTGTGCTTTGACCGTTTGATTTTATCCAAATTTGAACAGCTGGCTTTGGACGAAACTGGCGAGCACTCTGTTACACATAGAATTGAAATACATGGGACGGAGAGCCCAGTATCGCAGACTGCCTGTAAAAATAGTCAAACACGTGAATGCATACTTGGAAATGCAAACATCTTGGCTAGTTGGAGAGATGCGCTTTAAATCGGCATTTGGATAGTTAGAGGTTGTGTGAGTTTGAGAACACAGAACAAGGCACGGTTCTAAGATAGTTCTCTTTTGGGGGTAGGAAGGATGACAGAAGTGGATTGGTGGGTAGTACTCTTAAAAGAGAAGTTCACTGACGGAAGACGCTGGCCCCGATGGTCATCTATTGTGCTAACAGCAATACGACAAACCGAAAGAGGCCACTTTCCTACAGTATGAGTGTTTTTACAGGCTATCTACCAGAAACGGCGTGGTTTTGATGTGTACAATTGTTTGCTGAATATAATCAAGTAGAGGAAGACCAAAAGAGAATGTCTCACCCCAAACGTGATAACAGGATTGTAGAGTAGGGCGAACTTGAGACGGATAGTGGCGAAGTATATACGAGCTCGAGATAGAAGACGAACTTTTCTACAGATACGAGTTTCGAGGAGTTTGACGTGACCAAACCAGGAAAGGTTGTTGGTACAAGGAGGTCGAACGAGGGAGAATGGGGATTGGTAGTGTGTCCGATCGAAAGGTTTTTGTGGAACTGCGGAGAGTGATGCTTTCTCGAAGGGATTTGGAATGACTGAAAGCGTTGTTGTCTACATGCACCATTCGGAAATCTAGATAAGTTCGGTGCTTAACGCTGTAATGATTTGTGCACGATGGCTGAGATAACTTAGTGGTCAAGGTGCGAGACTACTGTTTGGTAAGTTCGTGGCTTGAATCCAACCCTGGATTTTCGATTGCTCCTATCTAGGTTCGGGCAGCCTCGTGTTTCCTTCGTGTTGCACGGCAGCTGGGCACCGAACTGGTATCACAGCTGAACGGTAATTGATCATTAGTGCTGCCTTCGTGTAACCGGTGAGTGGCAGTGCATTAGGAACGGTAGGATGAAGAGTGGCATTGTCTTTGATGTTTAGGAAATGTTAGAAATATTAAAAGGAAAGAAAGGAAGGGGTGAGAGAGGATTTTTACGCTGATGTTACGAACTTGGATGATAACGTTTTCAAGACGAGCTTGAACAGAGTGGCCATTCAAGAAACACTCAGGCCATTTGGTCAGGTTGAGATGAAGTCCATGCGTGGAGATTAGCTTGCCAGACATGCTGGATTATCCTCGAAATGGCAAGAGGGACGAGTTCCGTTCTATGAAATAAATTGAAAAAGAGTTGCGTAGATCGACCTATCACCTTTGGACTGGTTTTGCCTAAACCTCTGTTGATGGTCCTTCAGGTGGACGTTGTTTCCAAGGCTGTAAAAAAGCTTTTTGGACAGAATTGACTCCTGAACGTTGTATATAGCGTTACCAGTGGAAATCGAACCCTATTCCATAGGTAAGATAGAAAGCCACTTTCAGTAATGTGTGAAACGGGCGAATTTTTCCTAGAAGACGGGAAAACGCCTATAGAAATTGAAACACAGAAGACTTTTCGGACGGTCAGAACAACTTTTGTAACGCAGTTCCACAACGGTATTAGGGAAACGTACGTTTAGGACCCGATGGTTTCTGGGTATCAATACCTGACAGAACATTCCTCGTCGTGAATAAGGGTCATGGACATGGCTTGTTGAAACAGGGTAAACAGATGAGGAGTTTTGAAGTGCAAGAGAAATACTGTTTGCAACTGGATGAGCGAAGCTCCCGCTTTTTCTGTTACGAGGTTTTCGGGTTTCCAGTGAGAATCGAATATGGGAGGGGAAGAGGAGAAAGAAAGTTTAAACTGATTGCTATGGCCGGACTCCAGAATCATGGACTTCCAATTGGTGCGTTCTCTTTGTCCTCTTCCAAGTAAATATGTCTCCAGCCCCGTCGGTTCCAACTATACGGGAAACGTAGTCAACTTGTGTAGAAGAAGAGCGGGATATCCGCCGTCGTTTGTATATTCGGTTCTTAGCTGGAAGAGAACGCATTGTTAAGCCGTTTAGGGGTTGCTTGGAAGGAGTTTTAAAAAGTGAACGATAAGCTGAATCATGTCACCACAAATATCAGCAAAAAGTATGAGATCGTCCGAGGAACGTTTCCATGGATAGAAGCTAAAGAGTGTCGCCAGAAAATACGACGGGTGGTGGGTGTGGGTTTTGCCGATGATAGAGACGAGACAGTGATCAGATGAACCGGGAGAAACAGAGCGAACGTCATACGAAGCAGCCTATATCTACGGTTTGATCAGTGCTATCTCTCCGTAGGGGACTCGTTTAGGGAAAAACAATTTGGTTGAGAGACGTGGGATTAAAAACGAACCTGGTTTCACTACCTACACAATCTTTACAGTAGGTATGGGGAAGGCAATTCTGGACACAAAAACCACCAAAAAAGAACATTTCTATATTGGAATGTCATTGAGGCACCTATTCACATGTGACGTTCAGTAAAGAGAATAGAAAGGACGCATTGTTTCTTTTCAGTAATCGGTAAACATAAAAAAGCATTTTTACGACCGGCCAAACTGAAATTGAGCCGAAAATCTGGTGTGTATGCATCAAGCTCAGAGAGATGTGAGACAGACGTGGACGTGTGTTGAAACTACGTTCTCGAACCGAAGAAAATAACCCAGCAAACAGTTTCGAGCCATTGGACCTGATGAGGAACAATATGAGTTGGTGTTACAATTCAAACTTCGAGTGTTTCATTGAAAGGCTGGAACTCACAAAGAAAAAAAGAATGATCGCGGAGAAGAGTCATCATAGTTTGTACCCGCGTTTGTCTGATGATCGCCATCCAACCTCGCACGTGGACTGTTAGGTCACACGGGTCCTCTGTAAGTTGGGCGCTGGTACCTTCTGGTGCGGCACCATCAGTCATCTACCATCTATGATTCAGTTCTTTCAAGTCAGTTCCCTTATAGTTTCCCATTTCTGGTTTGAGTTACTTGTACATGGCCACACAGTCTTTTTGTAGCTTTTTTCTTTGACGATCGCCATTCCCGACACAGCCACTCCAGGTTGATCCGCATCAGAAAGTATTTTCAAAACGAGAGTATCCAGTCTCCCCTTGCATCGCCAAATGCGAGTTTCCTTAAGCACCAGTTACGAAGGTTTGACGCAAGGCTTCAAAGCTGTTAAAGTACAGAATGACGGGGTTCTAGCTCTAGCCCGGTTTGTCCTCCAGTATGCTGTTAGACCCTGCATACGGTCGGTGGGAGTACGAAGCTGGATTCATAAACGCAATCATTTGTTGAACTTCTCATTGAGTGAAAAGTTTGGGGTCACGAGGTTTAGACGGAGAATGTTGAGAAGTCGACCTCATCAAATCAAAATCCGAGTCCACATCCAAGCTTGTGTGACCATTCACACTATGTGTTCCTGTACTTTGCATGTTAGAAGACACTTTGGTCAGCAGTACCGTCTCGTATTGTTCGCTCTGCGTTATGTGCATTTTCCTAACTTCCTGCGAACAGTAAAAAAATCGTTCAGCTGTAACATACTTTCGGTTCCTAGCTGCCATGCCACCAGAAGGAAGCACGAGGGCTGGGATACTGCCAGGTTGTCCAAGCCTAGACAGGGGAAGTCGAAATGCAGAGGTCGGGTTCGAACCACGGACCTTTCGGTTTGTAAGCTGGCACCTTAACCACTGAACCATCTCGCCCAGTACGAGCCACAGACTGTCCGCAGATGTGTGGTATGTAGACCGATTATTGCGTGTGCATATTCTGCACTGTTCCCACTTCTTGTCCTAATCGTCGACAGTCCCCATCGCGACAATTGGAAATGCAAACTCAATAGACACGGCTGTCTAAGTTTATTCACCTGCGGCTCATTTGCGCACCCAACAATTCTTTCTAACACGTGCATGCATTCAAGGTTGCTACATTACGCAACAGTTCCCGAACTGGCGTCGTCTATCCGCTGAATAAAACACCGTGAAGTATGTTGGTGGCATACACTAATTTCCAAACTAATTTAGTGTTAACGGGTGTGTTAACTGAATCTTTCGCTGATGATATTCTTGTTCGACTGAATGCACTGCACAAAGGTCGTTTCAGTTGGCACCATATCCGAGATGTCGCAGTGCAGTACATAAGGTTGGTAAAAACTCGGGACTGTGTCTGCCTGATGGAGAGTGAAACCGGTAGTGGGCTGTCGAATAGCTTTCAACAGCCTTAGTATTCTGTATTCAGCAACAATGTGGACGTTGCTGTAAAGTGTATCAACCCAGGCTTTTCTAAACTGATGGAGCGTTTCCTTCTGTTCCTTCACTCTGGTTCAAAATTGCTAAAAAAAAGTAACTGTCTTCTTTCTTTTTAATCGGCAACGCTCAACCAGTTGTTCTGCAGTTAAATTTCGGTAAGGAATAATGCCGTGTAGTTTTCAAGCTACTTATCTACTGTTGAGCCTCTGTAGCACCCTTGCACGCATCGATCGGCTCATTTTTCAACATTTAAACAACAATAATGTTTGATTTGATGAAATGAAACTTCGCATCCTTCTCTCTTTGAAACTCATGACTCTAAATGTTCACTTCATGGGGTTCCACAAGTGATCACATTCGGGACTCGATATTCAAGCTCTAATATATGAGTAGTAAATTTATAGTCGTTCGGACTTTATTAGATCCTACAAAATGCCCGAAACCATCATTTTTGGGACTAGATTCACGTACTTCTTCCTCAGCGACCAAGACATGTTCAAAGCCTTAATTCCTCCGACTAATAGAAAATCTTAAACACAAAGTTGTTCAGTTCAACAATTGAAAAACGATCGAAACGTCTTCGGCTATTTTGGTATTTACGATTGTTTATTTTGGTGGCCCACCAGAAAAAGTGAATAGGATGGAATTTGTTCTGTCCGGATTCACACGTACATTTGTAATCACGGGCTTTTGTGCTTTCGGCTGTCGGAAAATCGATGGCCTCGGTACCTGCTCTCTGTGGCCTGATAACTGATGTCATCGGTGGGAGCAGCGAAAAATTGGCCCGCACAGTGATTTGAACGGGGTGAATTCATGTCCACATATTGAGTCTGTGTTCGTTCCTTTAACCAGTCACCACCGCGAAGTATTTTGTCAGATTAGAGGAAGTTCATTTTGATAGTTTACTGAGATGTGGAGAGCCGGAAAATTGAAAGGCTTTGACACCTCAGGTGGATTTGTTCTCTACTGATTTTCCTGCCGATCTGTCTGTCCAATATTATCTCACAGCCCACCAATGCAGCTACGAGTACTTCCTGTTCCCTTCTACTTAGTTAAGATGTCATGACCAGTTCCGACCTATTCATCCTAATTTATCCTATACCTGTTTTCCGTTCGCTAACAAGCAAAAAGACGAATAAATTATCCTCATAGCTGATGCTTTCGGCATCCTCAGACATGCGGTGTTTTCTTCAGGGCATAATTGCATTCGTCAGTCCTCTCGTCTGTGAAAACGTGTCATGAATATGTAGTTTCGGCATTTGTCTACCAGTTGCCGGCTGATATGTTAGTTATATGACTTGCTGTGCGTTTAGTGCCATGATGACCCCCACATGCTGTGGTTTCTGCTGGATGAATCACCGGCCGCCCGTGTCCCCCCACATAAAGATGGTTCGTCTGTCTCACTATACCATCCAGGTCGGTTTGGTTTCTTCCACATGTCGGGTCACAAGTCTGGTGCATTCGGATCGCCAACACGCTCGTCTGTTTCATTTTCGCACCGCGTGAGGCAACAACTAAAACTGTGCTGCTGTCTGACGTCCGTGGGCTTTTTGCTCCGAAAAAATTACCTACCACACGTGTCTGAAAAAAAAAACCGCGCAGGACACTCTCTTGGTTATATTCACAGTATCGCATTTCATTTTGAGCTCACACCCATTGCAGCTAAGCATTAGTTGTGAATTGTATCTTGTCGCTTTTGATCACGAGGTTGAGGACCAGTGGATTCACTTTCAAAAGCTTTCGAATAGCTGGTCATTTTAGCTTGTTGAACTGATTCGTTGGCATACCAACTTGAATGACAAAGGCATGCCAATTGGCTAACCACAATCCCTTAGATTTTCAACAAGGTTGCACTTCCAACGACCGATCCGTTTCTTCCCTGTGGGTAGATGAGTGTAAAGTCTATTTTTTTCGTTTAGAATGGTAATCCTTCACTGATGTATTCAGACCACGTCGTGTGGATTCCGTAGCTGAAGCATGAGTGACGCTCAGTGCGAGTTAATCAAACTGTTGATCAGCCGCGTGTGGCTGAACGGCCTAGTCTTCCACTAATGACCGGGAGCATGTGGGTTTGAGTTTTCCTGGAGGTTCGTGGGAACCATACTACCGACGATTCCCTGTAAGGATGGAACAACTGTACAGTGCTTCTCGGTTTTTCAGTTGAGATTGGCATCACGTACAAGACCGTATCTCTACTAGAAAACATTCTTCTAACTTTTTGACAGTTATAACCAAATGTGGAATGATGCTCCGTTTCAAAACCATGCAGAGTCTCTCTCTTGATGGATCATTAAAACCGTTTTTCCGAGCCAATCTGATGGAAGCCGCCCAAGACTATCCCATCAGCATTGTGTGATAGTATTTCATAATCCCTTGTTTTGTTATGCCCCAAGTTGAAGTTGATAGTGACGAACCGAGCTGAAAAATTCGTTAGGTAACGTCTGTGCTGGCATTCACCGTCATCTGTCATGTATAAAACTAGTTTAGGCGATAAACGGCTAAGTGTACCAAACCTAACTTACCGGATGGCTCGGAACAAGATGGTTAGTCGGTCAAGTTCAACAACTTCCTGTAATGGTTTTGTCAAGGGAACGATTATTGACTTTTCAGATTAGGACTCTTCTGTTCATCTGGTTTCCTTGTTTTTCTGTCGTACGCCTACCTTAGGCATTTGTCATGGCATTTCAGACGCGCGGCCGGATTCCTAGTAGTTTGTCTAACCGGTACAAATTCCCGAACAAGTCCAGTCAACTCGTTCGTTTCGATCTAACCAGGTATCCCTCAGTTTCTTAGCAGCGGTCTATCAAGATGTCCCTATCTTTGGACGGAAATACAAGTAGGCGGCATTAAGGCTGCCAGGAATATCACCTCAGTGCGTTGTTCCCGTGATTTCGGTTGCTAATTTCTGGGTAACCATCATGCTTCGAGTCGGTTTCATGCTTGCTTGTTGTAACGAACGTCTCAATTTATCATCTGTTACGTTTCTTTGATTCTTTTACACCTTACAGCAGTGAGGAGGTTCGTTGTTCTTTGGATGAACTGGATGCAGTCATTGCCACTTACGACGACGGCTCAGGAAGACAGAATGCGCAAGAAAACACGGGCAAAGCTGCCGTCTGCTGCCCCCTCAATCATGTTTCGTCTTCCTTTGGTAAACGAATCCCAGATTCCCTTCATAACGAGGCAAGAAGAGGCTCTTGCACGTTCCTAGACAACGAACGGTTGTCTGGTGCGGCGGATAGCACGGATTATTCCACTGCCACATTGCGTAATCCAAGACGTCAATCAGACAGGGAACCATCCATTGAGCTGCATTCTTCCAGAACCACCGGCTCGTTCCACACCGTTGAACCTGGTAAGTGTTCTCGATTGTTGGAAAACTGGATCGAATAAAACTGAAATATCTGACAAGGTTGAAATGATTGGAATCCAATAGGGCATTACGGTTTTAGGATGTTTCTAACCAATGAGTCAATTCGTCCAGTTCTCCCTGGTCAACCCCACATCCTTAAGCAAAATAATTGATCTGGTCTAGTTAACGAAGTCATCACTGCAGCTTTTGACCAGGACTCCAGCTTCTATTCAAGACAGGACCTTAGGCCCTTCCATGGCTGTGACGAGGATTTCGTTAGCCTACTCATCAGCTGACCGCCATAGCTGAAATGCGTTGTTGGTGGCGCATTGCTGCATATCCCAGTAGGCAATCTGGTGCTTGAGAGAGCCCGGAGGTTGGGGAATGAGCCACTAACCACGAAGTCTTTGATTCACATTCTTCCTTAACTTTTCGGTCGCTTTTTGTTTAAGTCTGAACAGCTTGCGGCTATGTTGGCCGTATGTTCCCTCATGGTGCCACGATTTAACAGTCAGATGCATCTCGCCTGACTTCTGTAAGTCTTCACCCTTCAGTCTGTCATCCAAACTGTCATTGGCTCTTAGCTCACCTAAGTCCAAGCAGTTCTCCCCAACTGTCTCACGTCTCCTTCTTTTTCATCTAATCGATTGTTTTCCACAGTTTGTGTTCTGAGTTCAGTGCACCGAACTTTTGGACACGCTGCTTTTGATTTCCTTGTTTGAGTAACCCATTCAGGTGAACGAGGGTATGTGAATGACAACAACGTATCTCGCTCGGTGCACAGGACATGCACACCTCTATGTTTTCGTTCCACATCGTTACCTGTGTTTCGCCTGTGTTTGTAAAGTACGCTTTTAGGATGCCTCGCTCTCTCTCCTTGTTTTGTGTCTTGAGCCCTTGTTTTTTTGTACAGGTAGTACGTGAGTATGTGAGTAGTATGTGAGTAAAATTATTCCAGTCAAGAGTGAATACAACAAACAAATCGATAGTCAACGAACATACCGGTCATGCGCACCTAACTTTCGGCTTTCAAACGAAGGCTTGAGTGATGTCAATCACTACACTATGTTCCAATGAACGTACTTTTGGATAATTCACCAGCAAGTAAACAGAGATAGCTCAGTGGTTGAGGCGCAAACTTACTAATCGGAAAGTCCGTGGTTCGAATCCAGCCTCGGCACCTCGACTGTCCCTGTCTAGGCTTGGGTAGTCGGATAATCTCAATCCTCGTACTTCCTTCGGCTGGCATGGTAGCTAGGCATCGACAGGGTGTTACAGCTGGGGGTCGACACAGTAACCCCTCCGAAAAGGAGCAGAAGAAGGCATTTGGCATCTTGTAAATTACTCTTGGGAGTGGCCTGTCCTCGCAGGGCTATTAGGAGATTAGGAGATTCCTGCATATGCGTTGGCGGTCATCTAATGGTACCTGTTCGATAACAGCGCTGTCGGACGACATTGATCTGCTTAAAAAAACGGACACAACATCCGTTTTGTCTGTGTGGCCTGGGGAAACCCTTCACCTACAATGCCGGTTGAAATGGACTCTCACAACCCGCACCAGTTTCGGATCCTGACCTGTGCGTTCCCGCATTTTAAATATACCTGCTTTTGCTAGGACGCGAAGGACGACGGGTCGTTCTTTTTAGTATGTGTAGTTGTTAGGCGTTCTGCGGCTCAGATTGGACTGGTTTTCGTGCCGCATGAGACGTTATTTTGAGGTGTTATCCATTTACACTACCCTGCAAACTGATGGGTAACTTGAACAACACTTCAGCCACCGGGTTCCTCGGGCCGAAATATGGGTTGTGAACATGTTTGAACAAGCTGCTTTGACATTCTAAATGACCCACACCAATTACAAATCAGAGAGCACATAAGGTAAGCCACACCAGATGGCGGGACCCCCACCAACTACGTCCGGTTCCTCCGTCCCATACCTTGGCCGATTTTGCCACACAAACGTTCTTACGGTTTTAAAAAGAACACAGTGACGGATATTAGTTTTTCGGCATCTGGTCGTCAGGTCAGTACTTATCTACTCGTTAAGACAGGGATAAATAGAAGAATAAATAGCTAAGATTTGTCATTAAATTGAAGAGGTGTAAACGTAGACAATTGGTTGTTAGTGCAACCCAAACGTCATCTAATTGTTTGGTGTAAGGTGATCTAAAAACCCTTGAGCGCCTAAGTCGATCGATTCGTGTCACAAGACCAACATAGACTCAGAGTTCGTATGAATCGTTCATTGAGGCTTGTATTCACACAAACAATGTCCGTATACCGCGGTCCGTACAGTTAACCTGTGCATCAACCGTGAAACACCTGTCAGACTTCTCATCGGCACTCCCCCAGTCACACTTGTCCTCCAGAACGCAATCACGTAGAATCCCTCACAGTCTGTTTTCTCTTCTCCCATCAATCATGCCCGTCACACTGTTCATAGTTGATAATCGTGTCTGGACTTGATTTCAACGCACGCGAGGGGTGTGTCGATTGGTTATTCACTTTCGGCTGCTGATTCAGACATTTGTCCTATTAGTTCCTTCTGAAGAGGGCACCTCACGGGACTGACTAAAAGTGGTCTGTTTTGTGAGATCACTTCTTCTACAAGGAAATTGGTCAGTTAAGTAGGGACCAACTCGAAGTGGTGTCTCCTTTCAACAGATATGTTCTATCGAACCCAGTCTTTGATAACAACGGGATAGGTGAGCAGTGCCCCTCCCTTGGATCTCATCCGCCAGAAAAAACCTCCCTGAATCACGTCAACAATATGCTTGATCAGCGTCCACCCTTTTAAACCATGTGTGCACACTTGAATGGGTCTCGAAGTTGCTTTTCGTACGTATACCATGTGAGAGTTTTTTAAACTTAGTTCACCCGCTTCTAGATTGTTTATGAACTGCGCCTAATGGATTAGTCCACTTACGTGAAACGAACACAATCTTACACAACGCGTCGTAGTTTTGCGCATTTCGACCATGATTACGGCTCATTTGGCTTTGGAAAAACCAACTAATGCATGATGACTTTCCGAGTTTGGTCGATACATCATGGTATGCAGTACGGCAAAATGTCACTACTATGTTTTACTTTCATAGATTCCTATTGATTATCTAAGCTAGACGCGTACCTCCCCACAGTGGCCACTTTGAAAAGGCTGTCTATAGGTTCATTGTTCAGATATTGATTTTTTGTCCTACCTGAATGCGAAAAAGTCTGTCAGAAACATAGACAAGTTTTCACGGTAGTATTGTTATAGTCGGTGTAGCGTATGCTCTTCCGTGATTAGCGTGTATGTTTTTCTGTGATTTAACTGTTTGCGCACTTCTTACGCGCTATACCATACTGAGGGTGCCATCACGACACTCTCAAGGTTTCTCATTTCATGCTTTAATTAGCGTAGCGTGATCTCATGGGTGAACACATTAAAAGCTCATAATCTACAGTGGATCAAAGAGCTGACATCTGTTTAACTATTCCGGCTTCGTGGGAAAAGCAACGAAACGGTACTTTGAGGTGCACGCGTGTTACACGTATTGCAAATTTTATGCTCACCGAGCCAGTCGAGGACTAGAGAATACGGTTCCATTAAACTGGATTTTAACAAAAAGGTGACTTATTGGATTGGTCCAGGAATTCGCCTCGAAATATCATGGGTCAATAGTTTAGATGATAGCGAGTGGAGGCTAGCGAAGTCCAGTATTTTGAATGAATTCGTCCGTGGAAGGTGACTTACGTCACCGTCGTATCCTCTCGTTCGCTCTTTCGATGGCAATGTCCATCAACTTGAAATTTATTGGGAGAGGATTCACCAAAGTTCCCCGGAGTTTTTTGGAGGTGAAAACTGTTCCTAGAGTTTTTAGTGAAATGGGTCCAGACGCAAATCGTAGGCATGGTGGGTTGACATCCCTTTCCCGATTAGCCTATGACATCAGACCATGCCGGTGGACCACGCGCACACTAGTTAATGCCACACACGCTTCGCACTGAACGCACTGTACGGACACCTGAACACCCTGTATCCGTTGTAAAAAAGACCGGAGGATTAACAGGCAGGGTCGTTCTCAACTGATACCCCTTAAGTTTCATATCGTTTGGGGACAACTAAAGGGTTGAAGCCCCCAGTGCATGCGGAGTGGTGACCTGGTGGCCCGCACCACTTTCAAGATCCACCAGCACTTGCTAGCGATTAGTCGGTTCGGCGACAGAAGGTCACTTCCAGAATCGTTATAGGCTTAACAATCCTTGATGTCCGGGTCATTTGCAGCCGTTAACTTGAAGAACGTATAGAGTACAGTGCAATGAAATACACCCAGATACGGTTCGGTTCAATACGCTGAAGTGTATTGAATACACGCGCATTTATGTGGCTACTATACGACTGAAAAGCAAAGAGACGTTTGGACTGCGTCCCATTACACAAGGCTTTTATGGACTTGGGCGATAGTTGGTCTGTTAGCCGAGTTTGCATTTGGATTGCAAATGTTTCATCATCAGTCGAGGTGGCATCGTCAGTGCATGGTCGAGTGGGTAAATTCCTCCTCTTCTGCCTTCGCTTATATAGTTTTTAAACAGCATCTAATAACGCTAAAGTGATTGGTTGGTCCCGAGGTAGTCTTAGTGTAATTTGGTTGGTCAACTGGGAATCTGAGTTGCGTTTTGATCCCATTCCCTTGTTTGCGGTTGGTTCGTTGGTTCAACTCGACAGTTCTGTTCCTCTTTTGTGATTAGGCCGTGTCCTTCTTGCTTCGTGGTATGATTTCTTTCCATTTGATTGGTAGTCGCCTCCTTCCTTTGATCCGATCGGTCCGTTGGTTGTCGTCAGGTTGCGTGGTATTACTCGCCTGGTCGACAGTTAGGGCTGTCTACTACACTAGCGTAGACATTCCAACGGACCTACGACCTTGCCATGACCCGTCTACACATTGTGACCGTGCTTGCAACGCTTCACACTTGGCCCTAATACTCTTGTATGTAGGACACACTAACCCCATCGTCATCGGTGGACAGCATTCCTTGAGTGTTATTTTGGGTCTATCTGGGACATTCCTACTGTGAAAGTGGAGTAAGTAAATCTGTAATCTAGGCACGGTGAAAACAGGTGACGTTTCTGGGTTGAACTGGAGTTACGCCAGTGGAGAAATCAGTTAGCCGAAACCCTTCAATTCTCCCATGAACTGCCTCACAATGGCCGCAGTGCGACAAGCCTCCAGTAGTCCAAAGTCTTGGTTTCGGGAGTGATGGGATGACTGTTTGAAGAACCATAACCACACAAATCTCATCAAATTTGATGAAGTTTAGCATTGTTCGTCTTCAGACGTGTAAATTTGTCCTTTTTACTCCATCTGTCACCGGTTTCAGAAGTGCTGCAAAACCGGTCTGTGCGACTTCCGACCGACCGAGTTCGATCCATGGTGTACAGTTATTTTACCCTTAAGAAACCACTCGAAAGAACTCAACAAGATAATTACCTTCGAAAGATGGTTTATTTTGAGATGGCCGTAACAGGTAAAAGGAGCGTTGAGAAGCCAATCAGAAGTGGTCACTTCTGAGAAGCAATCCCCGTTGAGTGCGGTCTCTCCAGAGAGGTACAACTGAGGAATTGAAGCTATTTGAGGATGTTCTAGGTCTGGCTTGGCAAGTGACCGAATGACGTTCAATCCTTGATGGGACTTGCACATTGTCCTGCGGTACCTCAACTTAAAGGGATGCATTGTACCAGCCTCCAAAGGTTAGAACCTTGACTTTATAACGAGATGTAGTAAATTTAACTCAAATACTGCTTACTTTCATCCGTAGACGTTTCGTAGGGTCACTATACTGGCGAAACCAAACTAACTTGGTTCCTGGAAGCACACTACATCAGTAAACCCCATCCCACAGGGGTATAACTGTACTGTCACTCAAAATCAACTCGGTCTTGTTTTCTCGAAATTCCCGTATTCCCCCGAGGATGGGCTAGTGCGGGGAAAGGGATTAATCGGCCTCATCTGCAGGTGGCACTTCGTCGATGAATCACGCCGCAGGTCGTGTCTGACAGGTGTGCACTTTCCAATGAAGTGGCCGTTCTTCGGATTGGTTTATATTTTGAAGCGCATCGTTATAACGGATTGTTCGTCCTTTTTCTTGCGTATTAAACAAGCTAAATGGCCCAGAGAACAAAACTGGTCAAAATGCGGTCAACAGGTGGTTTGGTGCAGAATCCGGAAAAACGGGTACTTTGGAACACTGAAGCTCGACAGAATTTTCGTGCAAGTCGCAACCATGGAAATGCTTCGTTTAATTAGGAAAGCTGTACGGTTCTTTCCTTCTAAAGAGACTATCCTCAGAAAAGCACAGTTTTCAGGGGTTACTTTTACCTGATCCCTTCAGGTGGCTTCTCCCTAGTGTCGAAAATTGCCCCTCTCTAGAGGCCACATGAAGGAACCGACGAAAAGTGGTTTGTTTGATGTGTGTTCTCTTCTGGGTGAGTTGACCGTCGGAAGAAACCTACAGAGGCTAGACGAAAGTGTTATGAAATGGGATTGGGGGTGATACCTACAGAGGAAGGCCAAGGAAGTATGTTCCATTCAGATAGGGGCCACGTGATTATCGGGCACCTGGCTGTTAGGACTCAAGAAGAGAGATGGGGCGAGGTGGCTCAGTGGTTAGAGCGCGGATTTACTGACCGGAAGGTCTGTAGTTCGAACCCGACCTCTGCCTTTCGACTTCCCCTGTCTAGAGTTGGGCAACCTGGCAGTATCCCAGCCCTCGTGCTTCCTTCGGGTGGCATGGCAGCTGGGCACCGAAGGGGTGTTACGGCTGAACGTTTATCTTTTTTTAGGACTCAGGAAGGCATGGTTGAGAAGTATGTATCCGAGTCTTTGTCGGAAAGGGGTTTTGCATATCTAGTTTGGTCTACATTGAAGGATGACAGTTGGTTTCTCAAGAGATATCACTGTCAAGTCAACCACTACGGAGCCGGACTGAAGTAACCTTAGTTAGGAACAGTCTCTCCTGGGAGGTAATGTCGCATTCTTATCACATCCCCATATTTCAGGTGTGTTCACTCGACCAAAGCGTTTCATTTTCTCTTGTGTGGGTGCCCATATATTGATACACACACGTCGGCTCAGTTATTCGACCGTTGCTGTCGCCAGGATTGGTTGGCACGAGTACCCGATGTCGGTTAAGTGTGACATACTGTCGCCCGACAGATAGCACACTGTATTTTGAGGTGCCTTTCGGATTGAGAGATACGGCGGAATTAGTCTTGTGTTTGTAATCCGGATAACTTCGTTCTTTCCTTGTTTCCAATGACAACCGTTAAGCGACGACGTTGGCATAAGCGTGAGTCTCTACTTTTTGTGTTACCGTGACTTATTGTTTATTTTTCTTTTCGCTGCTTTTCTCTTCGTCCCTCGTTCTCTCATGGCTAATCTTCTTTGGAAGTTGCATATAAGGATGTCTCTACAATTCTTGTATCAAGGAAATTAGTGGTCCATCTGATCACTATCACTATACAAATTTCTCCCTCATGAGAAAACGGGTTTTAGCTAGCCACCAGCATCTTTCAGTTCTGTGCAGTCATCTTATACATTGGTATGTTACTCACTGACTACCTTCAATTATAAATAACACTGTGTTAAACGACTATCGAATAAGGTAGCTTCTGAAATGTTTGTATACGTAGAAGAAGTTTTCACTATCTGTTACTATTCGTCTCCGAAATGCTCCGGAGTTTCGTTCTTATTCGTTTATCCATGGAGTAGACTGACATCCGGCAGATCCTGGATATTGGGTCCGATATTTTGGTGAATCGGTTTGGTAAACCACAAGCGAAACCGGAATTTCTTTAACTGGTGCGTCCTTTGGATATGCACAGGTTTGGAAACTTCCCTCCACGTTCGTGTTTATGCGCAGTATCAGGTCACCCAAGTGTCAGGTGACCAACTTTGAAGTATTGCAGACCGGAAAAGTGGGAGTACAATCCAGTCAGTCTAAGATGTTCGTGATCGTTGTAGATGAGTTGTGCATTTGGAAAGCGGTTTTTGACGTTTCTTCGAAGTATTTGCCAACTGGACCATCAGGTAGACAAGCAATAAGAGCTACCAATGTCTCGGCACTGCTAATGTCGGCGGTCTAAAATGACTTTTGACTGATGGATCTTCTTGCCTTTTCGGGAGCTCTTCTGTTCTGGAAGAAGGATTGCAATGGATAACTTGCTTGCCACTGATATTGTTTTTTGATTGGTTTTTTGTCTCTTCCTGCTCGGGCGCTTCCCTCTTCCAAGGTTTTTCATTCACGACAATAGTTTTTTTACACCAGATACTTTTGCAACCTCCTTTCAACGGTTGAATCTTAGGACCGGATATTTTTTGTTTGGTAATGTCCGTCCGTGGAGGATGGAGAGTGTACTGTACCAGCGCAGCGTGTAGAATTTAGTGTCTTATGCTGATTAAAAGAAAACGCATGATTGGCGGCCTCCTTTCTGTGTCATTCCGTCGTCAACGGGTCCCAGAATGTATGTACAAATGGGTTTTTTGACATGCGTCACTAGAACAACAGGTTAAGTCTGTGTACTTGCTAGGATTTCGGTCTGCAACCTTCGTCAGGAGCAAAATAAACATTTTCCCATTGTACATTTCGAGTAAACAGTGAGACGACGAGAGACTGTCTCTGGAACCGGGAGTAGTTCTTAGGACATTTTCTCCGTACTCTTATGAGATCGATGACAGTTTCATCCCTTGATGCAGGTGTTTCGTGTGGGCCTGGCAACCACAACTCTGTAGTTTTGGGCTTTTGCAGTCCAACCTTGCTTCCTTTGGCCATCTCTTCCTAGGAGAATGGATGAATGCTTGGTCGACAGACCCTGTGCGGTACTGCCTCGTAAATGGCCATCGATCCCACGCATCCAAATGCATTACCGAAGCACCTGATAGATAGAACGTCCTATCCATAGTTTCGAACATCATTGTTCAACCCTAATGCATCGCTGCCCCGTTCTCCATTCTGAAAAGCGGCAGTAGTCGGGTAGCATACGAAAACTGAAAACTGCTGGTTGGTTTTGCTGGACGAATAGATCTGCGTCTAGCAGAACTTGACAAGTCACCATACAGTGCAGCAGCTGCCCTGTGTGGGAAATCGGTTTGCCTTCCATCCGGCTGGTAGATGGTTTGCTGAACTAAAACCGATGATGTGTTGGCTGGTTGTCCAACAGTTTTTGTTCCGATCCTCAAAACGGAACGTTGAACATCGAATCTATACACCAAGGGAATTCGGCCGACTTTTAGGACACATCTGCGTATGGCTGTGTTCTCAAGATAGTTGATGACCCCGTACGGTTCGTCGCTACCAGGAAACATGCCATTTCCGCGTGTTCCAATCAACCGTTCCGCCAAATCACCCTATACTTTTCAGCTTGACTGAAGTCTAACGTTGTTTTGAACCCTTAGAAGCTGTGTATAATCTGTATCGTTTTTCGTTGTAGTATTACGTTCGCACTGTGCTAACATTTTCCGTCACCATAACTCCAAATCGTGCCGATCGATTTTCTTATTCAACCGCAGAATTCCCTCCCCCTCCGCCTGTGGAGACGTTCACACCTGATAGCTTCATTCTCCCACCACCTCCCTCGGTCATTTCGGATCCAAAAGCTCTTCGAACTTTTCAGCCAGGTGGTGTGACTGGACCGATTTATGTGCGGACATCCTTACCGCTACAGGTGAGTAAGTCACTACCAGTTTTTGTTCGAAAAAGTAATGAGTGGCTAGTGTAATGCACAGCGAGTTCATGCGTCGTCTACACACTCCAGTTTGAAACCAGGAGCAGCGATGAAGTCAGCTCAGATGTTGACGTCCCAATAGCTACTGTTTAGATTTGGTCGATAACTCAACCAAACATAGATACTGTTGGCTAGTCGGTATGGTCGTACGGCCTTTGTTCTCATATGAGTATTCTGTATGCTTCAAGTTAGCAGGAAAACCATTTTGTGTCATCCCTGTCGAGGACCAACTAACAAACTGTCTGAAGGAACCACGCCGGGCTTCCTTGTACCTGAGGTTATTATTCTTAGGGGTGAAATTTATAGTTGCGGCGAGTACAAAAGATCAAACCTGTGAGGTGCAACTCGATCGGCCCCATCACACCGCTTTGTAAGAAGTCTAGCTGACGCGTGATTGGTCGAATCCCCGGCTGGCACCGGCATCAACGCGAGCTACGACTGGTCATTATCGTATTCCAGGGTCCGCTTGGTGGCACCATTCCTAAAACCCTTCGAAATATCTGCATGGTTGCTGCTGCATACATGTTGAATACGGCGCACCGGTACTCATTTGTGAGTGCGAATACGCGTGGTGCACTTTTGGTGGCTGTCCGCATTGGATTTGACAACAACGAATGGTGGGGGGCGAGATGGCCCAGTGGTTAGAGCGCGAATTTACTGATCAGCAGGTCCGTAGTTCGAACCCGACCGCTACCTCTCGACTTCTCTTGTCTAGGCTTGGGCAACCTGGCAGTATCCCAGCCCTTGTGCTTCCTTCGGGTGGCAATTCAGCTAGGCACCGAAAGGGTGTTACAGCTAAATGACTATAACGAATGGTGGCAGATCGACTGCCATCTGCTCAACAGACAACGAGTTCTGACCGTATGTCGTTCCACTGTGTATTTCAAACTTGTACAGCCAGGGGTGTGTCTGACGTCTGAAACAGAAGGAGAGGGGTTTGTGTATCAAATGCCCTCACACCTCATATGCGGCTGGCTTGTCACGATTATGTAGTTACCTCGCTTTACCTGTGGTCACTGGTAACGCGGTAGGGCACAGTTACATGTACAGTTGAATGATGTCGTCATGTACCATCTGTTTAACTGTCCCAAGGTGCAGATCACTCGCATACTTATGACGGTCTAACACGATGGCTGTTCAATTTTAACCGTCTTTCTACCTGTCTCAATCGATCCTCATAGGACAGCAAGTCACCTGCTTCAACTGTAGAATGGGACCGTTTCTCCAATTTGTGTTAGTGAGTTGGTTGAGTTGTAAGCCCTCGTGTTCGAACCCAATTCTTTAATATTTCCATTGCTTCTGTCTATACCCGCGTTGGCTGCCAATACAGCGCATAAACTACTTTTAGTAATATATGATCTTTTTTAGTTTTCCGGAAATCTCTAAAACCAAAGAAGTTTGGTACAATGAAATTTGCTATTCTGACGACTGCCCTATAGAACACATATTCGGGTTTTTAGCTGGGATGCAGTGAGTCAAAATTTGTCGCGAATAAAATACCTGAGAAATGGGAAATTCTGTTAAGTACACTCCGAACGGATGATGGAAACTGACACCTGGTGGACAAACGCCACGGCCTGTATCAGCTGTGACTGAAACGTCGAGCTGTAACACCCTTTGGGTGCCTAGGTGCCATGCCATCCGATGGAGTGATATTGCCAGGTTGCCCGAGCCTAGTCGAAATGCAGAGGTTGTGTTCGAACCACGGACCTTCCGGGTTGTAAGTTCTCGCGTTAACAACTGAATCATCTCGAGGTAAAATATGACTGAAACATATCTTTCGTGTGATCACAACCTGCTGTTTAAGTAGTTCATTAAATAAGCGACCATCCGCGCAAAGCACCTCTCGCTGTTAGGCCTCAGAAATTGTCAATCGAATTTAAATCTGAATCAAGATCACGGAAAGATCCATGATCTTGGTTTCACCATGTAACAGCCACATTCTGATGGGACGGGCTATGTGCATCGCTCCGTTATCACGCGACGTACCCCAGGCGGTTTTTCCGCTTTTCGGAACTACCTTAGATCACCACCAACTTACCACAATTCCGACAACTAAAGTCTGGTTTTTTCATTTTTCATTCCACTGCTACATCAGCTCATCAGGACTGTCTAAACTCACCTTTTTTCGTCTTGAACACCCGCACGATTCCGTTCGCTACTCTAGGTGATGTGATTCGGTGACCCGTTTCAATCTTTCTTTAATGTGACCGCAGCTTGTCCGAAGAACCTTCCTCATCTCGGTGCACTTTTAACGAGACACAGTTGTTATATGCGTTGTACATCAACATCCAGCTCAGGTTTTCAGGTACTCATCAAGGCGGCCAATAGAAATTTTTCGGATCCAGGTTTGTACTCGAGGTACATCGGGTTTTTCGGTCAGAAGGGGATGTATGATCGGTTGTGGGCTGTCGAAGAGTTTTCAGCAACCTTGTGAGTAGTGAATTACGTATATACTACATTTTCTGGAATATCGTACCAACTAGAACATGAGGCGGCCTTTGTGCAGCGCATTCAGTTGAAGAAAAGCATAGACGAGAGATTCAGTTGAGTCTCCCGTGAAAACCAAATTGATTTGCAAATGGGTGTACTTGTCGGAATCAGTTCAATTTGGGTTCAAGTAGAACATAAGGTTGACAGAAAATCGGGGACTGCGTCTACCTTATGAGCCCTAAGAAGAGCGAAACCTGTCGTGGGCTGTCATAAAGTTTTCAGCAACCTTGTGAGCAGTTTCCCTTATGATAACACTCGTGCTTGTTGCTTATATGATTGTTTTAATCATCTGTCCAGATTGATTCTAATCGTATTTCATACCTTTTGGTCTTATAATGCTTAATGTGATAAACTCCGGATGCCAAGTTTCATTGTTCTAAGCATTGATTTGCCGGAAAAAATAGAATGTCTCTAGCGGACGTTGTCTACGCGACCCGTTTTGGCCTGCGGGGCACCATTAGAAACAAAGGCATTTTATGGAGTTGGGCTTTTGTGCTGTTTTGTGCTGTTTGGTGTTTTGGCTCGTACAAGGTTCATGCAGCTAGGGAAATTCTCTTAACTGGTCAGTTGAACCATCTTAGGGCTCGTAAACGTTTCGTATCGATTGATTGGTTGAGTGTACTTGATCGAAATATGCCCCCGTAACACCGAAGCTGTGTAGCACCCGAGCTGTGCAATTTTTTATCTCACGGCAACTGTTGATCGTCTAATCTACGCACTCATACTGTCTGTAGTCATTGCTGACCATATTTCAACCCTCATTTGTATTCACCGTACTACTGGAAAAACTACTGAAGGCGACGTATTTTTCTGTCTGTAATCACTGCACCCAGATTTCGGACTCCAAATGCAGACGGTAACCTGTCCTAATTGTAGGTTCGTCTCACCTGTTGTGTTCTCTACCCCTCGAGCGCCAATCACCGACTGGCTGAGTCACCTTGAGCTCCGTTAGGGCGATGTTTTTGTTGTTTTCCAATCATTGCAGTCTACGTCTCTCGTTGCTGCTGAGCAGTTGTCCAGCTGAGCGAGTCTATTACTTTGCAGTTTTCGTGCATTCCGGTAGGTCTTGTATCTGTTTTTTTCTGGACTCTGAATTTGAATCGAGTGGATAACTTTTCATCTCAATGGTTCAAGTAGAATGTTGAATGAACAGCTTCACAGTTCAGGTGAGTGTTTTATGGTCTACTTGACTGAGCAGTGCTCAGTTGTCATCATGGCTTATCGTTTGGGCTACGGCACTGTCTCTAAGCTATACATAGTGTGTGAAACCCTTATAGGGACATTAGCTTTTTTTGAAACGTCATTCAATTTGCGGGATAAACAACAGCTTTTTCGAACACCAAAGAACTACAAATCGTTGAATTTATTTAGTTTTTTTTCGACGTTTCTTTTGCAAAAAGGTAGCAAATATGATGTGAGATAACTATAAGCGTTTTTTTGTGCGGCGTTGCGTCAAACTTAGTATATTGTTCTTCACAAGGATCTTTAAATGAGCGGTCCGACTTTCTGCTCGTTCATCTAGGAGATGTGCTTTCGAAACCGTTGTTTGTTACTAAAACTGCCATGATTTTTTAGACAGGAGACGTGTATTTATTCCTTGTATTTTTCTCAGTCGGGTTTGTATCTGGACTAAAGGAAAACTAATCGGAAAATTTACTATTCTGATGCAGAATTGATAGCTTTATGCTTTGAGATACTGTGATTTTCCTTTGGAAAAAACCTAGTCGGACGGAGTCATCGGTTTTGCATCGCCCAGCTGGTGGTGTCTGTTGAACACCCAATGCATCAAGCTTGTTTCCCTTCCTTGAGCATTGTTCGCCCGCACAAGTCCCCTTGATCTGGTGGCTGTTCCTGACCCCTAAACAGCCGAGAGGGGGTGGACCGTAGCATAGAGGTATCGTTTTAGTTGCTATGGCAATTGTTCGAAAGATCTCGTTCGTTTCACACGCTATTAAGGTCATCCATTGTGAGTTCCTCCATCCCTCATTTTTCAATTCATCACTCATGGTGGCTGCTCATTGAATGCGTGCTCATTGGTTTTTGCTAAAGTGGAGCTCGATATAGCTCAGTGCTTGGTGCACGAACCTAGTAACCGGAAGGTCGGTGGTTCGAGCCCAACCCCGGCCTCTCGACTGCTCCTCTCTAGGCTTGAGCAACCTGGTAGTACCTCAGACCTCGGGTGGCCTGGCAACTACGCACCTAAAGGACGTTACAGCTGAACGATTTAATTTTTTTGCCAAAAGGTAGTGCTTTTGTGCGCGCAACTTTAGCCCACCAGTCCTCACGTTCAGCTGTTTCCTCTTCTCAGCCCATCTGCGGTATCGGACTGCCTGTTTCAGGCCTTTTGGGGTAGACTGAGCGGTGGTTAACCTTTGACCCTTAGCCCCAACAAAGGCGAAAACGGCACTGGGCTGTCAAAGAGTTTTCAGTAACCCTATGAACAGTGTGCTATGCCTAGACAGTGTGCCGCGGTGTCCTTCGTGCAACACATTCAGTTGAAGAATGCGGTAAACGAGAGATTCCGCTCGGGTTCATTTCAGAGTGTATTTCGCAGATAGTTTGGTTCAGCTGTTGATCGCTCACAGAAACGAAATTCAGTGTGACAACCTGACAGCACCGGCCTCAGGTAGGCGGGTCAGTTGGAAGCGTGATTAGCGTTCACCCGCTGATCCACTTTCGCAATTTGTTGCCGAATTACAACATTGTACGGACGCCTTAGCATCGTGAATTCATTTAATTGCAAGTTCACCGGTCGGAGAGAAGAACAAGGAGTTATTAGGTAAAAGTTGTTCCACGTCCTCCACGCAATGTCCATTTGAGGTTTTTTTTGGTCTCATGGGAGTACTTTTAGTGTCCGTTTTCCGGTTCAGCGGAATATTTGCGGTTCTTGAAAGAGTTTTGGTCGATAAGCCCACGATGAATTCAACCATATCCGTAGGTCTGAAGTATTGATTATCGGCGGTTTTCGCTGTATGAACACCTCAGTAGTTTCACCTGAAAAACAGTAGAAAATGATGGTTAAGGACGTTCTGAAATCTGGGCTCTACCGATGGTCTGTGTGGAAATGTACTATTGATTCCTGTGCAGAACGTGTCAGTAATACATGCAGAAGACATTGTTTCTTCGACTTTTCAAGGTATATGGAGTTCTACTCGCCTTGTTCGAAGCTCTATATGAGATTCTGTCGCAAACGTTTGTGTAATCGACATACTAATTAACTAAATAAATAATCAATTAATTAAGATACGGTAACTTTGTAATAGTTCACTAATTTCTTCCCGTAGAAACGTTTATTTTTGCCGTTCTCTGATTTGAGGTGCAGTCAACCTTAATTCAAAGTTGGTGGTTTAAGCTTTCCCTTGTTATATTCTTTGAATGCGTTCCACTTCTCCTGGTACGTTTGCAGTGAAATAACCCAAGAGGACTTTGAGAATACTGTTGATGACCATTTGTGGTCGATTTCTTCGAGAGCCGCTCTCATTTTGTGTGTTCTGATAACAATCACTCACCACCGGAAGACCGTAAGGTGGCCTTATAATTATTTTGCACCCGTTTTCAAACTCATTTGGTTCCACTTTTAAGTGGTTTTCCATGTGCTTGTTTGATTGAGTTATTGGAGAAACCCTGTAGTTTAGTGTTCATTTTGCGCGCTGTATACGACTCGCGTGGTTAGGGTTCACACTAGGAGTGAGACTAATGAAATTTAGGAGAACGACACAGGTCCCCTCCGCCACGGCAAGCTGATAATCTTATCCAATTTGAAAGAACCTTTCTAACAGTTCTTTCTTTCGGCCCCCCTTTTTGTCGCTCTCCCGGGAATCGGATAGTCGTGTGTGATGGTAATCTGCTTTGTACGTGCGTCAAAGTATGCGCGCACCAGAATGTCCTAACTGCGACCCACGAGCGCCACTTTTAAGACGAAGTAATTTATCTTATTCAGTCCTCTCATAAGATGACTTTCTCACGCATGGCCTAGCCAGTTTTGTCAGCTCTTCATGTAGTCATTCTCCAGACTCTCGTTTATCGGCACGTTCACATGTGTTGGTATTGTAAACAGTGAAATGGTGCAGTATTTATCACAGTAAACAACACGCTAGTGGACGCTTCGAAGTATGATGAGCTTGTCCTCATTGTGTTCATTGGTGTCACAGTGATTGGAAAAAATTGATCATCGAATCACTGAAATTACTAGTGTATCGGGCTTCCAGTCTAGAATGGTCCAAACGAGCGAAATCCCCTCTTAGGACTCGTCGATATCAAATTAAAAAACGGATGGTTGGTCGTTTGCTTCAATACGAAAAAATCTCTGAAAGTGAACTGCGGGAGCGAACCAGTCGACGATAGAAGTTCGACTAGAAGCGTGTGAGTTGAGAGCCACGTCGATTTCTGACCGTGCCGCCGTCACCACCCCTCAGGTATTCAGTGTGTTCTCAATCATGATCATCAGCTGTAAAAACCGCGTACTTGTCGTACAGTTTCGTTCACCGATGTTTTGGGAGGTGGATAGATAGCTGCGCATTGGAGGCGGTAGCTGATGTAATTGATGCGTAAGTACAGGGGTGTCAGTAGACTTTTCATTGAAGGCAACAGCTTGTATGCATGAGCTCTAATAAGGGCGCGACTGGGCCATGTCTGACAATATCTGTAACCATTGATGTGTCCTGTCTCGTGGTCCCCGTCCAGGAACGAGTCAACGACCAGCGCAGCTGATTTTGGCTGGTAGTGAATTTCATACTTCACTGCCAAGTCATTGTTTGACCTCCCCTCGCTCGTTTTCACTCTTCTCGCGACTGTGAAAAGGGCTGTTCGAGGAAGTCGGTCAACTGACATACGGAGTACGTGACCAAGCCAGCGCAACCTATGCAGTGTGATCAGTTCATCTATTGGGCGAGTTATTTCTTCCGAAACCCATTCGACGTATATCAGCATTACTGATCTGTTTTTCCCACCAGACTCGAGCAATGCTCCGAAGACATCAATGGTCAAAAACTGAAAAAAATTGACTTCCTCAGCGCGCAGCGGCCAGGTTTCTGACCCGTATAGTAGTATGGAGTGCACCGCAGCATTGTACACTCGACCCTTGACGGTTAAGCTGATGTCACGCCTACGCCACAGGTGCTGCAGGTTCACGGAAGCTGCTCTGATCTTATCAATCCGGATCGAAATATCATCTTCAGCTAGACCACTGGGACTGATACGGCTGCCCAGTTAGACAAATTTGTCCGCTACCTCAGTCATCTCATCCGCAAGGACGACGTTCGGGTTCGAGCCCACCCAGTCTTGCAGCACCACTTTACACTTTGCAGGTGTGAGGCGCACGCCAAACCGTGAGACAGAGTTAGTTAGATTATTTATCAGCATTATGACGGCGTCCGATCCAAGAAGAGCTCTATCGTCTGCGTACTCGATATCTATGGGCGAATGCCCTGGGAGCATTTCCATCCTACAGGCGTTAGAGGCTGGGACTGAGTGTGATATACCCCTAGTGTCCGGCAGTATGTAACCCTGAATGACCAGCTGACTTCGGCTCAATTTTATCGTTGTTTCGCCACAGACAAGACCACAGGAGTTTGATAAGTGACCTTTTTTCAGGTTCCCATGAAACGTAGTTGGTGATTACCCGGATGCATAAGTTTCGAACTTGAACAAATCCAGTGCCATTTCCAAGCTCAGTCGAAATTGCTATGGCGAACTCTGGCTAATGCTGGTGAAGAACAGGAGATCTGTTGCACTCGCAGTGTTGGATGGTTACTATGTGTCTTTAAAGGGTCCACGTGGAAGATCTTCCGAGTCTATTCGCCCAATTTCACGGATGATTGCTGATATATTTTCTGGCCATGTTCAGCTTTGATGTATGTGGACCCATTATTCTAACAACCCCCGTTTGGTCCTTTCGCTAATGTCAACAGCCCACCGATACTACTTGCTGGAGCCTAACTACCACAGATTCCAGCAATAAGCGTCCAATCTTTGATTCAATCTTAACTACAGGAATTCTGTGTCAGGTCAAACAGTAGAGAGCGGGTAAACTTTGTCTGAGCACGATTCGTGGCCTATGTGACGACTAATCTTAAAGTGATTACCTCGTGTCACGCATAGATTGCTCCCTTTGCATCTTACACACCCACTCTGGTACACTTTAGGTCATCTCAAGGTGTTCGCTGACCACTGCTAGTCCAAAAACTCCTCAAACACGAGCCAGATCATCCAGCATGTCACCTCCACAGCCTACCAAGATGCCCACACGTCCCACCGTTCCCCAGAGAGCCCCATCTACAAGGTTGTCCACAGTTCCAACGAGTCCTGATGTGCCCACTCCCAAGTCACCGCCATCAAGGCACAGCCGAACTCACGACATTGTGCAGGTACTGTTTAACTATCTACTCAACTAGCATGATGCCATTGGGGGAACTTAACACATTTTATGTCGCGTGACTTGCCCTATTGGTCTTTGCTAAAAGGGAGCTCGAGAGTACTCAGTGGTTAAGGCGCGAGCTTACCGACCAGAAAGTCCGTGGTTCGAACCCAACCTCTGCATCTCGACTGCTCCTGTCTAGACTTGAGCAACATGGCAGTGTCTCAGCCGTCGTGCATCCTTCGGGTGGCATGGCAGGCGGGCACCGGAAGGGTGCTACAGCTGAACAATCGATTGATTGATTGATTGATTGATTGAGCCCTAAGTTCTCTACTGATGCGTTATTTTCAGTACAACTCAGCTTTAATTCCCCATTTTCTCCGCATTGCAAAACCAGCCCTGCACTTCTTCACAACAGTACCACAGCACAGCAGAAACATCACTAGATCAGCAGCCTGTCCCACCCGTAAATGAGATGATCCGCAGGTTTGATGTCCTGACAACCGCAGATTCTGGCCAAACAACCGTCAGTCTTCGTGACAAAGCCCCAGCGCAGCCACCGACTCAGTCGAAACCGCGAGCCGAAATGACTAATCCTTCTCATTGTAGGTCCCATTCACCCACTACTGCTCTCTTCTGTCCGTTTTTTTCGATGGAAAGTGAATGTTTCTTCAGGCTAAATCACTTTTTACTATCCGTTACATTCCTGCGACTGCATTTGTACCTTTATATATATATATATATATATATATATATATATATATATTCATTCCACCGGTTGTCGGTTGCACCGAGTTGTGCCGTTGCCTTTCCTATTGAACCTGGATGATTAGAGTAGCAAAAAGAAACAAACACCAACACAACGCATTTCTCTGTCGCCAAAATGTTGGATGACATGACGGAACACAAGCTTTATTTGGGCTTCCATGAACCATGCGTCAAATTTTAGTCGCTGGTGTTTCACCATCTAGAGAAATTTCACTTGATGCCACGGGGAGTATTGGGACAAAAGTCTCGACAACCTATTTATCAAACGATACTGGCTATGTTTTTCGTGGATTTTGTTCATTTCGAGTTGAACGAACCGACTCGGCACTGTCATTTGTCCGTAAAGCTTGGATGTCAGTATGAACAACGGGGTTGTTCAACCGGGTGCGCATGTTTCATGCACCCATTGTTTTGTGCAGCTCGCGGTGTTTTAACAGTTCACTCTCACCGATAAGTGTTTTGTTTCCACGGCAATCGATGATACAAGTAGAACGCGCGGGAAAACAGTTTGTTCGCATTTCCGTACACCCATTTTCAGGAACTCTGGTCTTATTTGCATTCGACACGTAATCTGATCACCATCATTACCATTAAACAGGTAAAATCCAGTACGACCTACTTATCTTGTCAGATTTCTATCGATCGAATGCTTTCTAGTTTGCTAACAATTCACACGAATGAGACCTTGATTCTTGACATGCTTACCTTGTCAAATAAAAGCAGTATTCGGTGCTTAAACAGATTGTTTAATGGTCCTATTGGTTGGGATGGCTATAACTGACTTATCCACGTGACTGGCCTTGTCAGCCGTCAGCTAGGATTCAGGTCAAAGCATATTTCGCAACCAGCATCCAAATTTTCACTCATGGTGTCTTCATGTTGTCACTGTTAAGCAAACGAACTATTTCGAATAAAGGGCTTGGCGCAAGAAAAAGTGCACCAAATTCTTCGGGGTCAAGTTATCCTGGGATCAAAATCGTGTGGCCGATTTACTTCTCCTCTGTCTGTCGTATATCTTCCAGTCACATGACTGACCGCCTTACACATTTCGCGTTCGATAATTGAATCTTCCAACATCGTGATTATTTTATACATCTATCTCTACTGCTCATATACGGCTTTGTGTGGTCTGTTGAAAGCCGATCTTATATCATCGGTCTTTATACCGTGTCCCCAATCCGGTAACATACCCCATGTGCAGTTCCTGCGCAGATCGTACACAAATCTTCGTGATAAAATCCTCCACAATTGTTAGGCGGAATCCCACACCGAAGCCGCCTTACCGCTCACAGGCGCTGCTACGGCCAAGAAGCCTATCCCACACGCTATTGGCCAAAAGAACGGACAACTTGCCAGTCCAGCATGAAGGCGATCTCTGATTGGCCGAAAGTGTGGACCCAACAGCCAATCCTGATCCAGTATCCGCCAAATGCCGGTTGCCAATGCTGCATCCAGAAGGCCGACGGTATTTCCAGAATATTGTACACCTGTACTATATGGCTCAGTGGTTAGAGCGCGAATTTGCTGCCCGTAAGGTCCGTGGTTCGAATCCGACCCCTGCCTCTCGACTTCCCCTGTCTAGGCTTGGCAACCTGGCAGTGTCCCATCCATCGTGCTTCCTTCGGGTGGCACGGCAGCTGGGCACCGAAAGGGTGTTACAGCTGAACGATTATCTTATTTATTGTCTTTTACACCTGTACACTTTACATACGACTCGCTGTACATGTGTTCTTGACCTGGTTCTAGGCGTCTAATGCATGTTGTGCACCCTCGTTGGTTATTTTGACGGGAAAGTTAGCGTGGAAGATTCAGACCGAAAACTTAGCTGAGGCATAACAACCACTCTTTCCATCTCTTACATCTTGTACCAAGAAAATGTTTTTCCTTGCGCCCATTTTGTGCAGAAAAACCTCTGGTCTACATAACCCCAGTAATGGCCCTGTAGGTGGTCCCAATCG
The DNA here is from genome assembly GCA_004794785.1 of Opisthorchis felineus. Taxonomy (NCBI): domain Eukaryota; kingdom Metazoa; phylum Platyhelminthes; class Trematoda; order Opisthorchiida; family Opisthorchiidae; genus Opisthorchis; species Opisthorchis felineus. The sequence goes on from SJOL01007024.1 coordinate 202,052, forward strand.
TGAATTTCATCGACAACGTTTAGTAGTGATCATTTTATGCACTACCAATATGAACCAGTCAGCAGGGGCTTATCACCCTGCATGAGGTCATTTGCACAAGGGTAATGTATGTTCTTTGAGGAAAATCCGTGGAATATCCATCGGGAACTTCGCCCCTTGGCAGAAACTTCAGCACTACTCTTGTCTAGTTTTCAAAACGCTTCTTCAGCACGTATTTCTATTCAGCTCATCTCACTGTCTGTTAACCCGTTCGTTTTTAGCCTATATTTCACTAGTTGGCTACATCTGTGTTATTCACGTTTTAGTTTAGTTTGTCTCCTTTCCCCCTGTTCTGATTGCTCTGTTTTCAGTATTTCTTCCGTGTAAACACGCCAGTCATGACACATGTTGTAAACTGAATTGCTCTAAGGGAAACGACGAATCCGATAAGAAAGCACCCACCCACACACACACAAACACAAATCGTTTCGCTTCCGATACCTGGTGGTTTTCCTTCACTGCCGAACGATCCCACGTGTGCCAATGTGTAAGGTCTCGTTAATGAATACGACAACAGCTGTTTCGCTGTCCTAAACAACAGAAACCCAAAGGTCACCCGTTTGTTGGAGTCGCAATGGGCTTCAAAAGTTGCAACTCTCACGGTCCGACTGTAACTTAGATCCGCGCAACAATATGGGAGTGAAAATAATTGAATTTGGCTCTCAACAGCTTCGCTAAATAGGCCTTGATGAGCAGACAGCGTTCAATGGGAAACGGTGAGACCCTTTGAGCCATCCCAGAAAGTGGAGAACACTTAATGACGAATACGTGAGTTAGCTAGTTTGCTGACCTGTTTCTCCATCACCGTACTGCTCACATGCCTCTAGGATACATCTTCGACGGTGGTCCTCTTCCTTGCTAGCTCACGCCCGGAAGCAAGTTGATACGTTAAGTGGGCATGTTTCACAAAATCTAAAACAAAGTCTGATCGATAATTTCCTCCTCGACACAGGTGTCAGGCATTCGAATCTTTAGACTGATTAGTTGGTAGTTAGAATGGTTATTCTGGGTTTCAACACAACTCATAAGTCCGGTGAAAACTCAAGACAATCCACTACCAATTTCAGTTGGGGCCTATAGGATAGTTACCAAATTTTCATTAACTTTTCGGGTTTTACTATCGATGATGACACTGTAGAATTTATCAAGTTTCTCCTGGGTAGTGAAAACCCGGACAAATCGATTTTTCGCCACTTTTTTACAGGAGTTGTTTTCGAGATCAAACTTCACTAAGGCTTTTTCCATTTCCATCCTTACAATAGCTTCTCAGGTGATTCCTTCGGCCGATTCCCAGGCACCAGCCAACAGTTCAACGAGCCCGAACCACACAAAAACACAACTCTTTGACGATGGTCCTGACACCAGTCCTCTGCCAACAGTTCAGCAATTGGCGCGAGAATTCTCTGCTGCTATGGCTGCCTCAAACACAATCGCAAACAACACACAGGGCACAGCTCTGTTGCCAGGCCGCTACATGGTGAATGGTTCATCAACTCAGGGACAAAATCTTCGATCCATAGTCCATCCTCTAGCTCCCCCTCTGATAGTAAAGGACCCTCACAATCAGGCACGTGGTTGAAACCCTGACACTCACATTATAGCAATGATTATTTTTATTACCTATTTGTGTTCAGCTACGAGCCTGAGATGGCTCAAGTGGTTAGAGCGCGAATTTACTGACCGGAAGGTCCATGGTTCGAACCCAACCTCTGCCTCTCTACTTCCCCTGTCTAGGGTTGGGCAACCTGGCAGTATTCCAGCCCTCGTGCTTCCTTCGTATGGCATGGCAGCTAGGCACCGAAAGGGTGCTAAACCTGAACGATATATATATATATATATATATATATATGTCATATCGACGAATCTGAGATCATAGGATTCCATTGATTGGACACAAAGTTTCTGATGGTCTCACGCCTTTGACACCTTCTTGAATCCATCGCTAGCAGAACCAATGGAGAAATTCCAAGTGGCTGTATACGCCTGTGGGCATTAATAGGTTGTACGCCCCTTGCTTTCCAATAACACGGTACCTGGAACTGGTGTTCCAGACCGTGGATCTACCACCCTGTTGTGTTTTTTATGGTCCCAATGTTGCCCCAATTTTCATTCAGATGTACGTCATTGTGTGAGGAAATTGAGCTGACTTTCGTGGAGAAGAGTACTGTTGTCTTTGCGTCATGCCAAGGTAAACTCACCTAACGTATCCAGGATTCACCTGGGGGGGTGTGCTGGATGCATACAGTGTAATAGTCCCGCAATGTAAAGGCTTCGTATTTAACGGCAACGTGCTCTGAACTATGCATCATTCTAGTGGTCTCCCGTTGAGTACCGCTTTCTTGAAGCGGCTGCTTTGGTTGAGCGTCCTAGTCCAGCTATAAACTATGTACCATCCATTCCAGCCGCTACAGTTTCAATCACTGGAAACTGGAAGATCGTGGAAGATACAGTCAAGCATGAGAGGTCAGTTAGTCCGGGAACTTGGCGGCTACGCATTGAACACGATAGCTTTAATTCACGCACCACCGACTGCGCTATTGGACCGTTTCTCCCACTGCCATTAACCAGTGGTGATTTGAGTTCCCGGAGCCTTATCCAGGGAGGCGAAAGTTGTCAACTCCATTCAGTTTACTGGTTAGTGTTTTCATGCTTCGTTGCCAGGTCGTGCAATATCCACCTCTGGGTCACTGGGCGAGAAGAGCTCTGCGAGGCAGCCGGTTCTCTGGTATGCGGAGTACTTGCCCTAACCAGCGTAACCTATGAAGCTTGAGTTATTCATCTATCGTTCGAGAGTTTCTTCTCCCTAGGACCATCTGGCGTACCTCAGCATTGTTAATCTGAGGTTCCCACCACACCCGATCAGTGCTTCGGAGACACCAATGGTCAAACACTGACATCTTTCGTATGTCCTCTGCGCATTGAGGTGACGGCGCTGATGCATAAAGCAGTATGGATCACACTGCCGTTGTGTAAACCCTTCCCTTGACAGACAAACTGACCTCGGCGCCATAAATATTGGAGGTTGGCAAAAGCTGCCCTGGTCTTCCCGATTTGAGAAGCACTCTCATCTCCAGCCAGTCCACCGGAACTTATACAACTGCCCAGGTAAATTACTTCATCTACCACGTCGATTGGCTCACCTGCAAGCATGAGGTGTGGGTTTGATCCCACCCAGTCTTGTAGCAGCACTGTACACTTTGCAGGTGTGAAGCACATACCAAACCGTGTGGCAGAATTATTTAGGTTCTGGTGGACGCTGGTCGTCCTCGCATTCAACTTCAACCTCATCAAGAAGGAGTAATTGGGGAACAAATGGCTTGAAATGCGGAAGACCTTAGACCATATGCGAGGATGATAAATGTGACAACTCGGGTGAGGGGCTTGATCTTACTGAGTGATTGTTTAGATCCGAGTCACGAACCAGAATTACGAACATCAATCGCTGACTGACTGCGGAACGGTTTGTGGGATGTTTGTGTTCCTGTTGGATAACCTTCTAATTCCTTACTTAGTTATCAATCGTGTTCTCTGTGTTCTCAGGAATCTCAGATGTGGAGTAAAACACAGTGGATTCGGGAGTATATTCCCGCTAGTTTCGTGAGTCCGATGCTGAATTGGCACAGAAGAAATGCTGTAAACTGATTATCCGTTTTTTTCCGCTTTCGTTTTCTTTAAACTAGGCGTATACAATGCGCTCTACATTCTTCCTCTCCTACGTGCTCTCCTCAGTTTCATTTCTCACCTTCATCAGTCCCAGTTCAAAGTGAATGATGATAAGGTTTTGTCTTGCCTTTGAAACATTACAGACTTGCGGTGGTATCGCCGTCTCCTTCGGTCGTTGCTCTCCTACACATCGATTGAGTGACCCTCGACGGCAGCAGATGCAAAAGTGAGTTCACCCTTCATTCATTATCGTGTGCAGAAGTTCCTTTTCAATGAGAACACCCACTGTCCGATACCGCCCTCTCTTATGGGGAGTTACCTCTCAAGGGGATTCGGTTGTACATGGAGTTCAACATTTGGTTTCAAATCAAGAGATTAAAATGAATGTTTTGTACAAAGGTTTGCGCATACTTCAGTCGGGATGATGCTCCGCATGTTAGACTGTTTGTACTTCGTTGCTGGCACGACAGTTGATGAAAATTATTCGGTTGAAGAATGCCGTAAGCCAGAGGTTCGTTTGAATCTCATGCTAAACTACCCTCATTTGCAAGTGAGTGCTTGGCTCCACACTCGTCCAGTGTGATATTCAAGAACGTACTATGATTCGGAAACTAGGGCCCACCTGGTGAGTTCCAAAAGAGCGAAGCAGGTAATGAATGGGCTTTCGATAATTCTTCTTCTGTATAAGTAGTGTTGTATAGACGTAATAGACTACTCGTGGAGTTCTTCGACAGCCCACGACCAGTTTCGCCCTTCTTGGGTAGGCGCAGTCTTCGAGTTTCCGTCAACTTTATGTTCTACTTGAACATCATATACGAGAGATTCAGCTGGGTTCCTGGTGGATTTCTCGTGTAAACCAAATCGGTATGTTCTTCTTGAGTATTGAACGGCAACCAAATTGTTCAGATCTTTTATATTCCTTGTAAGCGTTGATGGCCCTGATTTGTCAATTTGTGCGTACTTTTTGAGTGAACAAAGCTCACTCGTTGCTGACATCCGAATGGTTTGAACTCGAACTTGTTTAGTACCTCGCTTTTTCTGAACACATTGGATTTTGTCGATAATAAAGTTCAGTTCTGAGAAAAATTCGCTGTCGGCCGGTGCTAGTTCGGGGTGACTGATTTATACTGGGTTAGATACAGATGTCCTTTTGTTTCACTGAGTGATGTCAGTCGCGGACTTTTGGGCTGTTGTCATGATTCTCTGATAAGGTCTCTATGGTTTTTTTTCCACACGACATTGGACATTTGGGTAACCAAAACCGTCCATAGTTGGTAACGTCTGTAAAACTTCCGTTCTCCCTAGGCGGAAATTTCTACGCTTGCTTTCATCCTTTCGTTACGTCATTTCGAACCCCATACGTCAACTAGTGGAAATTTGTTATTTTGACGTCCTAGGACGTCAGAAGTGGGAGACTGTTTGTTTAAATCCACTCGCACATTCATACTCATGCACTTGGGATGTGTATTTTCGAATCAAGTTCCGAAGGCTGAATTCAAACTGTATCCATCAGGAGACAGCCGTATTGTGCTCCATCTTCGTTCCGCGAAACATCGAACACGTTTCAGACGGTTTATAATCTCATGTGCAAGTCATCGGGTTGAGTCCTAAAGTCATGGTATGGTAGAACAACGCGATCTGTTGACATCCGTCCCCCCTCAGAGTCTTATTAGGTCCCAGACATCGCAAGATTTTGGGAATCTTTAACCTAACCCGAATGACACATCCACATTGAAACGGTTACAGAATTGCCCTCCCAAACCAAAATTTAATCCCCCCCCCCCTAAAGTACAGCGCTTCCTTCGACTGAAAAGCGGTGAAATCCTTCTAAAAATCACTACTTATGACTTTCTCCTAACATGTCAGCGAGTGTGTGATATTTCGTATCCTGTCCTTTGGTCACTGGCGAAAATTTGCGGTTGGGATGGACACCTTCCAGCGGAAAGGGAAAATTTTGCTCCACACTCACTCACCGTTGAATTTTTAACTCATAGTTGAACGTGAGAAATCTCACGTGTTTTGCATTTAGACGAAACACTGGAATGGTACCATCCGTTCTTCGAATAAACTAATCCACCAACCCACCGGCAAGCTAGGTCGTTGTTTCGAGTCCGCTCACATGCGCGTCCTCTCGTTCGAACTACATAACTTTGCATTTCCGACAATCTTGACAATCTTTGTTTTCGTCCCCAAAAGTCTGTTTCTTCATGCCTTCTCCGCACTTCGCGGGTCCCCACTTTCAACAAACCATTGGTCAGTCGTATACCTAAAGGACGGGTACCATTTGAAAGGGGCTGCTACACTCTCTAACATGCAACATATTGTGGTGAGCCCTGGCGCAAGCCCTGATCCCATCAAAACGCAACATCATACTTACTGTCCCTTAAAATGTCAGAATGAATGCATGCGTCATACAGTACATCCATCATCTTTGGGTGCTAATCGATATACACAAGCGGCGTGTCGGGTTCGCATAAAGAAACACGATTTCACTAAATAAACTACGCGACCATCGCGCCGCAGGTCACCAGCAAATTGACGCTGCGGACGCACACTACAAATTGGTTTAAGGTCACATATGTCGAAGCTGTGGCAATCATTTCACACCCAATCGAAGTCCACCTCGGTGACGTCTGGTCTGCCTGGATTGTGTTGACGTCAGCCGACTCCGAGGATGGGCAGGAGGAGTCGCGCCTTTTGGTCAAAAACATCTTGTTTCACCTAATCGTGTCACATCTTGGTTTGCGCCATTTGGAACATCCGGATTTAGCCAAGGTCTTGTGTCCCGTGTTAGTCAGTCATGTTGATTCCAGATAAAACACAGCAAATCCGATTGGATGTTTGATAGAATACAACGTTTCAGTGATCAAGTCAGGTGTGTCGGTGATTCGAACAACTGATAAGACCAACAGGTATTGTTAGGGCATTGGGTCAGTCGTGCGTCTACCGGCGGAACATCTATAAAGTGGTTGGGTCACTGATACCATATGCAACCGGAACAAGTGGGTAGTTCGTATCAGTGTTGTCTGGAGGTGCAAGCTGTTCAGCATCGATGATCCGACAGTGTGGTTGTTGGACTTGTCCAGATGTAACGCAAACTACGGTACACGTTTGAAGATATGAGTGAGCGGTCTGGGGATTATGCCTCCTCGATTGGTGACAAAACGTCTACCG
>SJOL01007024.1:221808-261147 GCA_004794785.1 Opisthorchis felineus
TATACTATATACTATATACTATATACTATCAAAACCAATATTTCCGTCCAGAACGAGAACAAATGTTGGGGAAATCGACCGCACTCCATATGATCACTCTGATTTTGGGAAAGTTTATCACGATAAAAATGTGACAAACTGAATATGAATCGAGGGCTTTTAGGGACAGCTCATTCGTCTGTGCCGCTAAGGTTGATCCACCGGTGACTGAACTCTGTCAAACCGCAGATGGCAGAATGCAACAGGATCAGTTTAAGAGTTCAAAGCACGTAAAGATTATGGTGCATAGTTGACGGTAAAATGACGGCACCCTTGCTCTCGGTTCAATGACACAACACCGTGAAGTTTTCAACGTTTCTGCGGCTGGTGGTGCCCAGACAAAAATTCTCAGCCTACTGGTTCTGCGGTAGTGGTCTCTTCCTAGAAATTGGTCGAGTTTATGCCAAATCAATCAATCAATCAATATTCGTTCGTGATATAGCAGTTGATTCAGAGTTGCTTGATTCACTTTGGTTTCTGGGATTTATGGCTGGACCCCGACCAATCTGATGGTTTGCCTTGATTAATTAACTTGGTAGGATGGCAGTCCAGCTTATTGGGTACCGATTATTCCAGAAGGTGTTCAGATACCTGTGCATGTGGCTAGTTCCCAGGTGATGAATGGGGCACATTTGTGGCGCCAGTGGCTGCGCTGACATGGGTGACTGATGTTATGGATGAAAAGCCACATCCAGCGTATCTTTTTTCATCAAAAATGGTTGCGGAAATGGTGTTCCCTCGAATCATTGAGAATTGGTATCGATCGATGCGTGAAAATACTTGCACTTCTATGGATGAGTTTGAAACAGGTGGGTCTTTCCAGAGCAATTACTGTAGTTCGAACTGGTTATCTTTGTCGGTAATCCATCAGTAAATTTCCACCCATATACCTCAAATGATGTATCCACATCGGCTTGGTGGATTAAATTTTCGATTGTTTCAATTCCAAAATAGAATGGTATCGTTCAGCAAAAATATCAAACATGGATGGAGGTTACTGAAACCGAAAAAACTCTAACTTTTGAAGTTAACAGTGTAATGCGCAGCGCTGGTAAACAATATTCAACAACTTTGAGCTCCCATCACATCGGGCAGTTCCACCCTGGGATTAGGCGTGTCGCACGTCGGTTTGAGCAAATTGAGACTGAATTTTTAGCCGATGATCAAATCGGATGAGGTAAGCACGAAGACGCTTGATTGTGGCTCGATGACTGATTGAACTCTCGTGGTGTAAATAGTTTTGGCACCCTGTACCATTTATTTATTCAAAATGCCGTCCAGTTTCCATTATGACCACATTTCTAACAAGGCCGAATCTGCGTGGTTTTTCGAAGTCGTAGAAGAGCGGGAATACTGGCTCACATATAAAAGGCAAATCAGTGGATAATGTTGGCTGGACAGAGGAGAGTTCGGGTTGAAAATCTTGCATGGAGAAGATACAGCCATTGATTTGACAAGCTTGTTTGTCCCCATGAGGATGAATTTCACCCCAACAATTTTCCGGATTGCAGAATAACTCAACACACAATAAATTTTATTCCCCCCCCCCAAGTGAAAGTGCACAATTCGAGCTCAGTCAACCCCCTTAAGACGGACACCGATAATCGGTACTACGGCTGCACACATGTGGTCTTAAATCATCCCAGAAATGGTGATAATGTCGGAAAACTAGTGATAATAATCCAAGGATAACAGTAATTTATAACAGTGCAGCTGTGACACACATGGTGCACAGCTGCCGTGCAAATATAGGAAAGTACGAGGACCGTGACACCACCAAGTTTTCCAAAACCAGACAGGGACAATCGAAATATCAGAGTTGGGTCCGAACCACGAACTTTCTGGTCAGTAGCGCTTCGTCCCTCAATCACACTGAGCCATCTGCAACTCAACGGAGGGGGAGCGGTTTATCGAGAACCATCGTACAAGCAAACAGCATACCCACTTTTACGTTCTTGTGACAAATTCATTGTCCAGCCTGGCCTTGAAGCCTTATGATCAGAATTCAGATAGCGGTATGTTTTGCTACTTGTCTTTAATCTCCTCAGTAGGTCTTTTTACGACTGTATAAGTGTAGGTATTATTATTATTAATTCTATTTGAACCGAGCCTTTTTTCGTCCAGCGACATCTACCTTTCTAGCATACACTTCTGTTTTATGGGGCTTTTCTCAGCTTGATCTATGTCGCATGCCATTACATCCTTCCTCAGTCCTGGTTTTATGGGACTCGTGTCCTAGGGCGTATCTTCTAGTCAGGTTAGAGTTCTTCATAGCTGTGAGGAGATAATCTTTGGAGGTCATCGCCAAATATGCCTCTATGAGTATAGGACACTTTAAACAGACATTCATCCATTTTTGCCTATCACTTTGGTATTTGAAGTTTTCAGCAACCTTATGAGTAGTGCGTTACGTCTAGACAGCCATCCACTTTTACTGACACTGCTTTCGGGGTCTTGTCCATCTCAGATTCCGGAGTTACGAAGCGGGTTAGTCCGCGAGTTCTAACTAAACCACCCATTAACTGAGAAAACCCGTCCTCCAGAATTTCGTCAATTGTTAGTTGAGACAGCAAGACACCGTTCTGTTGCGAGATGAAAGCTAACTTTGGCCCAAGAAGCTTGCTTTTCGCGGGCGGGTATGGGCCGGTGGAGGTTGCTTGTTTGGGGTTCAAAACGGTACACTGTTAATGAGGCTGATTCTTCGGAACTCCACTGTTTCGTCCATAACTTGAAATGCAGACTCAAAAAGCTGTTTTGGTAAGTGTTCCAGTCAACTCTCTGCATTCGTGCTTGTCTAGCTGGTGTTAGTGCGTGATCACGGGGGATTATATACACCAGTGCCGGTGATGCCCACCACAAAACAGCCCAACTGACGTGAACTTTTCCATTAAATCCTAACTGTGCAGGTGACGAAATCCGGTACATACGTCGTGGCGGAGTGACATCCCGTTGATTTGTAACTAAATCTAAACAAGCTTCCCTTTTAAATCACACTACCAGTGGAATGACAACTAACTTGCACACGAAAAAAACATCCACAGTGATGGAAAAAATTTGTTTGATTTCCATCCGACTTATGGTTAGCCGGTATCAATTAGTTTTACCGCCGCCATGTTCAAAACTTAGAGGGTAATCATCCGTTCGCTAGGTACTTTTTCGACGTTGGTATATATATATATATATAACATATATACATAAATATATGCATAAATATACCTTCGGCTCGTACATTGCCACGAACCATTTCATGTGACATTGATTTGATCAGCCAACCATGCTCTCATTTGCAAACCAACTTGGTTTTGAAGAGAGACTCAGTTGAATCTATCGTTTATTATGGTCATCTTCGAAGGGATTTCAGCAACCTTATGAGTAGTGTGTGTCCAAGTCAAGTAAGTTGTTGGGAGCGAAAGCCAGTCCAAATGTTGATAGGCGGTAGGCGTGTTTAGCGGGTGCTCTCTCAACGGTATTGTAAAAGCTATTAGTGACAGACAACTTGTAAGAATCGTGCATGTCTTGCCTTGGATAACATCAGAGCGCACTAGGATCCCTAGGTATGCAAAATCCCTATCAGCTATCAGGAGGTAAACGACTGGCTCTGCAATACAGGCAGTGCAAAACACTGTGCAATCTGCCACATACTTCCAGTTATTATTATCTCGTCTGAGCCACAAATCCTGCTATACTGTAACGTATTTAACGGATCAACATCGCAAATCAGGAAGCAGTTATTGTACTACCTAGTCTTTAAAGAAGCCTTGACCGACAGCGAGAATTCAGTTTTTTCGCAGTTCGGGGCTACGAACCGGCGATGTCCGTCACGTTCTGCATACAAATATATCTCAAGTGTACCGGTGAAGGAAGGAAGCCCTTCACTGCGAAGTTATTCGTTAGCAAACAAGAAACCAAGCAGTTACAAGCTATTAGACACGAAAATAAACATCACATCTGCAGGGTTTTTTAAAAGTGAACATTTCCAAGCGTCCTCTTGAACTTTCCTGAGCGTTCTTTGACTGTTAAACAATTACAAGCGAACACTGTAAAGGGACTCCATAATTCCGTCAGATACTGGGACGGATCCTGGACAGTAGACTACTTGCATGCTTCATCAGTACTATACACCGGTTGCGTTAGGCCGTTGGTTTTCCGCGGTCTATGTTAGATCAATAACCACTTATTTTGATTAAAAAAACGGCATTTGTCGCTAAATGAACTACTCCATAATTCCGGTAATAGCACTTCGAAGTAAAACTTCAACTGCGGACATACTACTTACTACACTACTGAGATGTATTATGTCGCAGATTCTCAATTGGCTAGACCATTGTTTGGCTAGGCAACGAAACGGACTTAAACAGATGCTTAACGAAATGCCATCATCCTATTACTTGCAACCTGCCCTAAACTGGGTGACTAGTTCACCACTCATGAGAATCTTTCACGCACCTCAAGGCATTCGTCAATGCATCGCGCGGTTAATCCGTTTCCTCTGGCTTTGAAACTCGTACTCAAGAAGAGCGACTTCCTATTCGTCTGGGATTAGAAACAGCTGTGACACCCTCTCGGTGTCTAACCGCCATGCCACCCGAAGGAAGTATGAGGGCTGAAATACCGCCAGGTTGCCAAGCCTAGACAGGAGCAGTCGAGATGCCTGGGTTTGGGGTTGAGCCACAACCCTTCGGGTTAGGAAGTTCGCGCCGAGCTATCTGGAGTCTGAGATGCAAAAGAGGTCTAGGGAACAATAATTACAGTAATATTTCAACCGCTCCAGACGCAATGTATTTGAAAAAGCATTCAGGCGTTGGCCCAGTAGAGTGTTCAGATAGCACGCTCCATCCAGATGATCATGCACCCACACACCTATGACCACCAAGCTTGTATACCGGTTTACACTAACGGTTACAATTACTGGAACCCGACTGGATCTAGCGGAAACTCTGCCATGCAGAGGTTGAAACTGTGAATCCAGGCTGATTGTGCCTACCAAATTGAGATTAGGCTGAAAAGTTTCAACTACTTGGATCTTGTAGCTGGCATGCAATTAGCATCATAAATCCCGTATCCAACACCAACTAATCGACAAACCGCCTGCAACAGGCGGTAGGACAAAACTATACAATCGGTCGCATGATAGGTAAATTACCAGTGAACAATAACCTATCTGCCAAAATCTATGGTCCATCTAATAACCAAGGCCTGATTGCGCGCACTGAGTTGCCAAAATATGCCGAAAGGCAATTCCCAGATGACAGAATAGGCACAGCCTGAGTCACGTGCTTTTCCTTGAGATGTATCCAGAGTACATGGGCGCATAGCACAATTGGACGGGATTGCTAAATTTCAAAGCAATAAACTCCACAACAGATTCGACCATCGGGATGTGCGTTTGATTCCCGGTTGACAAACCAACGAAACGAAAGAACATAAACGCGTTGTGGCTGTAACTGAATTGCTACTTTGAGTTTCTGAACTTGTAGTCGGTGTTAGCGAGCAGAGGTATCAGATATATCGTACGATAAATCATTTGGACACTCTATCACCAAATGTTGGAATTCCAGTTACCGTCAGGTTTCATCGGTCGACGTATATAACTCAGGTATCGTCTCTACCCAAGCCTTTGTTTCTCAGAGTTTGTATGGACCTATTTGTACGAACAAATAGGTAAGACCGCAACCGTGATTATGTGGGATGCAGAATGTGTGGAAGGCGCTTTTGTTGAGTTTCTGATTGGAAATGTGAGCAACCCAAACTGCCTATGTTGTTTAGGAGTAAACGGGACTACTCAACGTCCAAGTAGGGTAGTTAGTGCAGAGGGTATCATCAACATCATCGTCGTCAACTGTAAGAACCTCGTACTTGTCGTACAGTGGTTGTAGCTGCCACAGTTTCGTTCACCGATGATTTCTGGAGGTTGGATAGCTAGCTAGCTGTGCATTGGAGGCGGTAGCTGATATTATTGATGCATAAATACAGCACTGTCAAGTGGGGGGATTGGGAAGGGAGCTATGCATTGAAGGCAATAGCTTGGGTGCACGAGCGCCTCTGCGTCCCCATCCGGGGAGACGGCAATGGCTAGCGCAGCTGAGTTTGCTGGTATTCCATAGTTCACTGCCAAGTCGGGTCCTAGTGTTGATACAAATCAATGAAATGAAGGAAGAAGATATGTAATTTGAACTGCCTCATTTACCAACGAAAGCCTGAACTGGAAAAGGAGTGAAATTGCACAACGAAGATGAAAATGATACGGCTTTTGATAGCCAAACGACCTTGACTGGTTTGTCGTGACAGACAGACCTTAACAGGAACCGGAATCGATCAAGCAAATTAAAGCAACTAGTTCAAGCCAGTTACCTAATAGACTGTGATTGCCGAAACTCACAGCCTCCTCTCTAAAGAGGCCACTTGTGACACACCCAAGAACAGCAAACTTGGACGTCACATTAAGTGAGGTGCATCGGACACGCCTCCCTCCAACGAACGAAGTAAAACGAACTATGATGTGAAAGATTCACCCGTACAATCTATCTTGCACGCATAACTCCTAGGGTAGTTTTTACAAAAAAGGCACCACATGTAAACTTGATGCGTAGCACTGGCGGAGTTCAACTCAATGACTAAGCTCGAGATAGCTCAGTGGTGGAGACGCAAACTTACTGACCGGAGGGTCGAACCCAACCACTGCATCTCCATTGCTCCCTCTAGACTTGAGCAATCTGGCAGCATCTCAGCCCTCGTGTGGCATGCCAGCTAAGTTCCGAAAGGATGGCTGAACGGAAACCAATAGCGGTGTGATTCCATGACCTGTTACGATCGTTGGATAATAAAAACAAGACAGGTGCACGCAATGCGCTGATTCATCTGTTCTGAAAAACACAACAAGGGCTAATGATCAGTGAAGGCAGGAAAAATAATCAAGCAGTGGAAAGGATCCGCAAAAAGAAGCGGTTGGCTTCCATTGCGGTAAGCACAAAATGTGACCCCTACCACGGAGTGGAACAAAACAATCCGGATTCCAAGGTCATGACTGCATTCACTGGTTGCGATGATAGACTTATGGAGGGTAGAAAACGAATCGAATTGAATTATGCACAGAAAAAAAAATAGAAAGTCCAAAAAAGAGACGAAACAAATGCGCACCGACCAAGCCTGTTGCTGGATGAGAGGTTCGAAATATCAGAAAAATATAATCATATGATACAATGATGTACAGCGAAAGCCAATGTCAGAATTGGTCCTAATACATATTAGCATTCGTTCACGCACATCCATCCCGGACTGGTCGGAGGCATGTCGGCCGTTGCTGATCTGGGGCCAATGACGAGTCGTTTTTCATCGATGAGGACCTGTAAGCGCAACGAAGTAGAGATCCGCCGGTGAGAAACTACTCAAAACAACGAGGTGAGAAATCGGATATCACTCAGACTGAGACCACCTACCTCTTCCTTGAGCAAATTGCTTAAATCAACGCGATAGCGATCCAGCGACTGCCGCATCATCATGTACTTTTCGATATGAACTGGAGACATGAGGCGTTGATATTGCGAAAGCAGGACGAGACAAATGGTGAGAAATTCGCTGTAATGGGAATGTGCAAAGTGGAAAGTACACGAAGTAAAAAAGTACACGAGGTGACGTTTGGGATTCGTTTTTTCTGGGTGAAACCACAATCAGTCTCTGATGCAATTGGTCCAAAACAGACTGAACTGTGCGGACTAGGTCAACGAACGGCAAACATCTGCACATCCTCAGGAGGACGTGAAACTATTTGACTACTCACAAGCAGTCTGAAAATCCCAAATTAATTATGTGATGCCTATCAGGCAAAGAGTTGTCGTCGGATTCAAGTGACTTGTTCATTGCAGTCATTCTGGATTCCTAAGGCAGCACACTGGTGTGTGTTTCACTCAAAATCTGACTCAATACCTTGCCATTTGAAAGTAATAAACGACAAAGGCAAGGACTTTATGGAAAAGTATTGCGAAAACAAAACAGTTGATCAAATTTACGCTGTTTGTCACCCTACCCCAACAGTCTACTGTTTTGGCAAGTTGGGGCAAGACCCTCAGGGAGTGGAATTCGACCAAAAGAGCTTGAAAAAACATGGATCAATGTGTCAGAGGTCGCCACTCACAAAAAAAGTCCTCTTAAGCGAGTGACTTTATCTTTGGGGTAGTTAGATTGATTTTCCAGTTTTAAGAACGCCTCCGCATAGGCCATCGGACCAGCGTTGACGGTGGGTAGAAGAGCGCCTTGGAGTTGCATATCCATCAGTAGTGGGATCCCTCGAAATTCCGAAGAGTTTGGAGCCAGGCTTCCTTGCACAGGAGACTTGATACCAATAGAGGTTACGGTGACCCGCTCTGCGCACCCGTCGCCAGTGTTATCTGAATCGAATGAAGTGAGATACAAAGGAAAAACGCGAAATGAGTTAAGGAAGGTACGATGAACTTAGAGAATATATTGGAAAAGCAAACATCTGTAAACGGATGTATCTCGTGTCATATATGCCGGAAGTACTGTGCTCCGACGTTTAGCTGTGTTTATTCGTTTATTCAAACGTGGTTGTTCGCCGAATTATTTCGGGCGGCCCACATCCGAAAATTCACCCATCTAATTCCGTTATTCGCTGCTTTCATGTAGGTTACGAATAAACACTCCGATGGAAGGAGCACCTTACTCAATAACCACTGGGTTTCAATTAAAATGCCCTTGAGCACTATCCACTACCATTCCAGGTAAACTAACTTGAATATGAAACACAATCACAAGCCGGTAGCGAAAAACCCAAACTGTCAGACGCGGATTTGCCTGACACGATTGGACAAGAACGACTGAAAGTTGTCCACGAACACCTGAAGGGTTTTGATGGATAAATCAATCGCGAAAAAATGATAATTCCTCAGCAACGGGCTTGGATTCAAACCAGATGTAGTAGAGACGCCGTGCTCGGATGCCACAAACACGAGACATTTGCGCCCTATTCGGACTCAACTTCAAGGGGATGAAGTGATCAGTCAGTTAAAATTCCGGTTAAAGATTCAAGCTGTTTCCTGCGGGACTAAATAAAATTTCGCATCTTGAAAGCTTGCATCTATTCAAACCGGTCTGCGGGTTTGTGATCCTGAAGGAAACATCCTGAAAGTGTTAAATACAAACCAGGTGACCGAACCCTCACAACAACCTGTTGGGTTCCAATTGGGACAAGAAGTCTTGTGTGACTGGGACTTTCTGGATCCGAACACATCTGTACTAGAACTGCAAAATGCTTTTATTTCGGTTACGAATCCACCATAATGATAAAATAACAACTGCTCAGTTGTGACACCTTTTCGGTGCCTAGCTGACATGCCACCGGAAGGAACCGCGGGGGCTAAGATACTGCCAGGTTGCCCAAGTCAAGACAGGAGTAGTCGAGATGCGGAGGTTGGGTTCGAACCCAACCCAACCTTCCGGTTAGTAAATTCGAGCCGTAACCACTGAGCCATTTCGAGCCCTTCGTAGCAGCAAACAATCCGCTATATATACAAAATATACAAATGATGTGACAGAGTACTACAAGACAAGAAACACAAATAAACACGTGATTACCGAGGACTTGCGCGGGGGAAGCCGAAATTGTGGTGACGTGACTCAGTAGTTCTTGATTCTTACTGAAAATCGCGTCGATCGCGCCATCGATCGGTGATAAATCTGTCTCAGAGATTTCAACTACTTCGAGACGAAGTCGTATATGGGGGAAAGAGGCCTCAGTTGTGAGTATGGTCCGACGTTTCCATTGCAGCGTTAGATCCTCACTTCTCCTTGGACCATCAATTTGTAAGCTCTCTGTAGCTGACAAACCTGAAGTTGGTGAATGGAACCACAATGGAAATGATCGGTATTTCGATGGCCATTCTGCCGTGGACCACATCACGGAAGGAACATATGTAAGGGGAAAACTACGGATGATGCAGTGTAGAAATGTCTGTAAACTAGTTTGAAGCAGCACTACTCATGAGGTTGCTGAAAACTATCCGACAGCCCACGACCGACTTCTCCCTTCTTGGAGCTCATCTACTCGAATCCAAACTAGACGCAAGAAATGTACTCATTTATACATTAACTTTCCTGTTAAAATTTGTGAAGGTCACTCGTTTCCGTCATCAAAAATCACATCCCGAGTTCGAGATGATAAATTCACCATAACATCAGTTTACTTTGCCCTCGCTTCCGCAGGGAAGATGAGGAGCGCTATATTTTCGATAGATAACCTCACCTTTTTCTGTCACTGCAGGCTGTGGACTTTCAGCTACAGGGACTAGTCTGCCTGGCGCGCCAGACCGACATACAATTCTCAGACAAATAAAAACGCCTGTGTGAGGATAACAGAGGGAGAGACAAGAGATAAACAAGGAATAATGAGTTCATTGAGATGCTGGAATCAGGATCAACGATACCTCGCTCATAAGTGAATTTCACGCAAGATCTTACCTGGCTTCAGAACGAACGGAGTTTCGAACATGAAGTGTCGAACGTCATGGTGTTTCGCGTAAGCACTGAGTGGGCGATTACTGGAGTCCGTTTTCGGTTTGTACGGTTCTACGTAGGTTACCTAGGTAGGGAAAATGATTATTTAGGGGGAATGGCGGTTAGGCAAAGCCCACGTAGACTCGAACTGAGTACCCACCTGAATGTAACCCTTGTTCATGTCTAACGTATCTCGATTGAACGTATGGTCTGTCAGCAGATCGACGGAATTGCTACCCAGTTTATTGCGAAACAGTCGGAGCAAATCGCTGCATATACCATCCAATTTTTGACAAGCGTTTGCACGGTACACAAAGGATTTTCCGGACAACGATTCGAACAGCTGTTGACGGTGGAACAAAAGGGAGAAGAACAGTCAATCATCATTACGGGACAACTCATTTGCAATCGTTTACTCCTTCCTCTTCTTCAGTCTAATGTGAAGCTTAACTGATGCTTGCGCGAATTACGAACCCAGTCCAACGAACCATAGAGCGAAATTCCACTCAATTAGTTGATTGGTACGGGGTGCCTGAGCCCATGAGGCTTGCGGTGTGGTCCGCATAAAGACTTCATTTATTCCTGGGTAGTAGGTCGCCGGGCCCGACCAGATTAGTCAGTCGTTCGGCCAGTAGAGTACCACGGTGCCCTATCCAAATGTTGGCCCGTACATCACCGAAACATCATATCGTAGGATCTGCTTTCAGTCGACCTTACATGTTATGCAGCCATGACGGACACATATGGCTCATCCCAATCCAATAGAATTTTGAGTAAATAGGGGTCTGTGAGCAGACGATTTTGGAGTAGGCCGGGTGAATAACACAAAGCACTTGCGTCCGGACAACGTGGATTCAATCCCCGTACAAGTCTTGGTACGTTTTAAGGGTTATTTCACCAAAATAGAGGTGAAAAACACTTGGCTAATGAATTTTTTGTTGTCTACATGTGTGAGGTGAATTCGGTCGGATGAGGATTTACTTATCACCAGACACGAACGAATAAGGTAGAACGCGATTACGAAGACAGAGAAACGCCCATTTGAATAAACTTTCGGAAACCAGTCCTGAACGTTTGGCACCGACGAATGAGTCAATATGTTCCAATTTGATAGTCGACCAACAGCGACTGTGAAGATTCAAGCCGCATACAGACAGTGCTACACAAAATTCGCATCAATTGTGTATCGGACATTAGTCGTCATCCGGCTTTCCTACCAAAGGTGGGTAATGTTCCACAGATGACCATGGCATAGCAGCGCACAAAGTTTGAAAACTCATGACAGGAAAATGGAGACGGTGAACAGGAAACTTCGGTTGCTTACGTGACCGTAGAATGTTACCCTAAAGTAGGCCGCAAATAATCTGTGCCCATTGGATTCCGCATTGCCAATACGGTGGTAAGCGTCCCCAATATGGTGAAAAATTTGAGCCAGTGCGACGTAGTCCTTGCGTGCTTCATAGACGGGCAACACGAGGGAATAGATTGGTCGAATCGCTTCGAACAGACCCGCCTTGTCAAGGGTGGCAGCGGCCTCATTGATATCGACAAGCAAATCCTCCTGTCAGGAAAAAAATATGGCACGATAGAAGACATACAGGATTGTGAACACTAAAATAGGAGGTTGATTTGTTCTAGGAGGGAAGGGAGGTAATAGCCAACCCATGTTCAAATTTCGGTGGCTTGCATGTCATGTCAGCAAACTTACGGAGAAAACGTTTAAGGACTAACGTCAGTGATGACGCGAGACATTGAGTCAAGAGTAACTAATATCCTAACGATACCCCCCCCCCCGCATATGAGAGCGGCTCTTATTGATGAGATGGCGACTTAAAGGTGTTTCACAAGCCAAAGGGCTTTATCGTGCCAGTGAAAAACAATCCCGGCTAAACAGGCGAGAGAAGCCGACCGTATTCGGAAGGGGATCACTGTCTCACGAATCTCAAGGATTCGAGCCACGACTCCTCAGAATAGGACCTTAAATTCTTCGTCATTCTGTTGTGGGGTTTGCGGGATATGTATTGTTCATATTCACATCACCCACGTTTGAACAGTCGCCATCCTGTCCTGGCGTAATTATTCTGGTGAGTCCACACCAAAGGGGGGAAGCACTGGACTTGAGTTTCGCTCTTACTAGAGCTCATCAGCAGTGCGTATCCGATGGCCCTGCCGTGGGTTGAACTCCGGACACCTGACATGCGAGGCGAGCGTGTGACCACTACTCCCCCAGCGCACGTTGGACGACGCATCTGAATTTTCACGTCTGAACGGGCGAACGTGTTCATGCTTGAGCGATGTGATTGGTGTGCCTGACTCATCATCGAAACGACGACCCAGTAACTGTTCTGGTTGTGACGATCGATTGACCCGCCTGCCAGGACTTCTCAGCAGTCAGATAGCGCCATTCTCCAGGCAAGAGTAACAAGAGTGATTTAGAAGCACTAGTCCTTCAATGTACGTCGTTTGCTATCCACTGGTTCCTTCAGCAGCCACCCAAAAAAGGCCATCGTATAACGTAACACATTATTCATAAGGTTGCTGAAAACTCCGACTTGTGGGATTTTTTCATATGGCACAGTGATACACACACAAAACGGCTAACCTGAGTGTACGGGATTTCCAGCATAGCAGAGTCAGTTCGAAGACCGTTTTCTTCTTGTGAAATGTTTGAAGAGATTACTTCGAAAGCTTCACAGCCTTGTGGGTAATCGCCTGAATAAAACAAGAGGGACAGGAGGCAAATGCGAGGTCTATTCACTTCACTGAGGGAAAGTAAATAGTATAGATTGAAAAGCATCATAGCTCGCGTGCAACAAGCACGTTGTGAGTGCAACATAAACACACTCCCACACACACAAACACGGAAAGGTCACAGTTCACGCTTGCTCATGGCCCGTGAACAACCGTCATGCGTCACGATCAGGATGTAATCATGATGCGGAAAGTCACCAGGGAAAGGAAAAGATTAACATATATGTATAGGGAAGGACGGTGAATCACCAGAAGGTGTGTTAAATAGTCCTGATGGGACGAACACGTGACGTGAGCAGGTGTTTTCTACTGACTGAAACTTACGACTAAGACAGTCTAAAATGAAGTTTGAAGACAGATGAATAGATTGGACTTGATTGGGATGGATAGCATCGCCGATTAACATGAGAAGCTAGTTGTTCGTGCTACAGGATAGATAGCTTACCTCGCCTGCGAAGATATTCAATCATCAATGCCGCTATGTGCAGTTTGGTCATGGCCAGTTCTGCCAAACTATGCGTTTTCATGTGGAGTTTAGCCAACTCTTCCAACCAGGTGCTAGTGGAATAAAAGCGAGAGGACAGGATGTGAATCTTGTGCTGGCAGGAGAATGACATTCCAGTTTTCTTGTTCCCTGAATACGCCTAGGAGGAGGAGGTTATCGGAAATCAATAGAGTTGGGCCGATCAGAGATGAAACCGACCTGCCATTCTGAAAGTGAGAATTAGTACGGTCGCTCACCGGGAAAGTGATTTTGAAGCACTTCGGACCAGTGTATATCCTCTCACAGAGGCTTTGTGCATCAAACCTACATGCTCCGGATGCTCCCAAGGAAGCAAACGGTTGTGAACGACTCACCATAGCGGCTCAATTTCCTCACCAAGAGTACGAGCCCTACGTTGCCCACAAAGTGTCTTGGAGAGGCGAAACATTGAATGACTTATACATACTCTAATATTCATCCAAACAACCGTCTCTCCAAGAGAAACACCTGTGAACCAGGCCCCATTAACACAACAAGCTACCAACCATACTTTGTTACAAGTGTCAATTCATATCAATCAACTAAAATTGAAGGTGTAACTTGAAACCTTGCAATGGGAGAGGTGAGCCGTGTCCACCGTTCGACAGAAGAAAATTCAATCAACCGTGTACTTTGGTAGGTCGGTGAACTGAAATGACAATCAGTTATGGTACATCGCTGAAGCTTCTCAGTGAGGGGCTAAATCACCCACATGTGCTTTTAAAACAGCGCCTGTCTTGCTGTCATAAACCTATCTAGACCAGGTTCGTTGCTATAGTTTTTATTGCTATATCATCTGTTTGCAAGTTTAAACAGTATGTGAATGAAATTGTCAGCGTAGTGCAGTCGGTGGGATGACTGGATCTAGATGACACCGGCTATCGCTGTCGCCCGATTGTCGAAGGATGTGATTCACGTTGTTTAATATTGCCAAGGTAAAACATGACTCGACTTTGTACTCCAAGGGGATAAATTCAGCCAGGACAATGTTCATATAGCAGACTAAGCAAGAGGAAAGAATGAATGTGCTTTCGTGGAGACACGGTAGAAAATTGACAAAGCTACTAAGAGACACGTCGAGATCGACCCAAATAATCAAGCCTGAAAAAAAGTCCAAAAAACTCAAGCTTGATACTGGACAAGAAGCCAGACAGAAAGACAAGGGGAACTCCCCTACACAACAGCGCACTGAAGATGTCTCCTCGAATGGTGACGAACCGTTTGCAAATCAATTGCCAAGCTCGGCGAACAGATCAACAGCCACCTGATCAACTACCAACTAATGCACCCGAGCTACCAATATTCCAACACATTACCGTCGAAATTTTCATCAAATATGAATAATCTTGCGGAAGAAAAAACTAAATCGTTCAGTTGTAGCATACTTTCGGTGCCCATCCGCCATGCCAACGGAAGGAGGCACGAGGGCCGGGATACTGCTACGCTGCGCAAGCCTAGACAGGAGCAGTCGAGATGCTGAGGTTGGATTCGAACCATGGACCTTCCGGTCCGTAAACTAGCGCCTTGACCACTGTGTTGTCTCAAGCAGAATGAATAAATGACTGAAGATGCAAACAGCCGGCTAAAATGGTCGGCTCAAGAAAGTGCCTACGAAAAAGCAACTCCAAACTGTCCCCTGGTACCCGTAGGAAAACAGTGTTATGGTGGGTGGACTGGTGCAAGAGAATTCTCGTGAGGTGGCAAGCGGCACGAGAAAATGGTTGCACAACTGCCACCCAAGGCGTATAGTGCCCTCGATGAGACAGGAGATCGATGTGGATACAGACCACAGGAGTGACCAAAAGCTTGGATGACCAATGATATAAATATGCGCTACGTAAAAAGCGATTATAACAAAGGACGGAAGATTTCATTCGTTGCTGGAAGGCTACAGTGCACACTTAGATGTAACTAATGAAAATCTCTTGCGTTTCCCACTTCACACAACCACTTATAGATACAGACATCTTATGGATGAGCGTGACAGCAGAACAAAGCAAAACAGCCCATTCGTCCGGAAACGTCCTTTGTTTCAGTGAATTTCACTAGCAGATGGGGAAAGTATCAGCGACCATATTTCATTTTGCTTTGTATTGGATCACGTTCTACCCGTTCCGCATGTTATGATACGGCAGTGAAGCATCGGTGTTGAACACTGATGTCATGCTGTTGATGATGATGATGATGATGCATGTTATGAGGCGAATTCAACTTGGGAGGTGAGTGGACAGTCAACGAGAAATCTGCCCAACCTAGGTTTTCTGAGGGAAATGAAGACGTCGGTCGGAAAACGCTGGTGACTTCCATGGAACCCTTCCCCCAACAAGCAACAAATTCAAGAAAGAAATAGCACTGGCGATTATGGAAACTGTATAGCATTAAAGTGAACCTACCGCCGGAGGGCAGGATTGCTGCTATATGACTTCGCCAGACAATAGTGCAGATCGACCAGCTGCTCGGGATCATCACTATGTCGACGCATCTCCGAAGTCGCCGTGAGCACGGTTCGAATTCGACGGAGTAAATCATTAACCTCATCTAAGAAGAGAGTACGCGTATTACTCATGGTCCAGAATTTCGTGTCCTCTCGCCCTAGAGGACTACGTCTCATATCCGTATCCACTAAACTGTGAAGTAAGCTCAAACTTGCATCGAAGCCAGGTTGGATTTCGCTGACCAGCTTCGATACGGAGATGATGGACTGTAAAAGAAATGACGACACAGGAAAGGCTCACAAATAATATATATATATATATATATATATATATATATATATATGGGAAGTAATCAAGACTGTATGAGGAAATTCGCAGTATCAGAATTCAGATGGTGTATTTGTCCACTGCCTCGCCAGTCTAAAGTGAATATCCTACATACATCTGATGGTAAAGGAACTTATCTGCAATGTATCATTTAATTATGGTTGGCAAAACGATGGAAAAAATTATGCAAAAGGTAGTAATCACTATTTTCACAAATGCATATGGCTTGCATCGAAAGGCCCTGATGATGAGGCGATTAGATGTAGGCTTGGTCGCTTTAGATTGCTCATATCTATGTTTAAATTCTCCAAAAGGTGGCACCTCTAAGACGTGCATGTTTCTACACTAACCTGGAGGTGTACCCGATGAAAGCCCGAGGTTCCGTAGGTCTCAAAGCTCGTTTTCCAGAGTTTGTACAAGAAACTGCAGGCCTCTATCCGGATCTGGCATGTCACATTGGCGGTTCGGGTTACCATGTCTTCCGTCGAGGACGCTTCAGTATAACAGGTACTGTTGGAGCTAACTGGCTGGGGCAGATTTTGATTGGCGCAACGTAATCCAGCCACACAGAGTGCATTGAGGATCTCAGTGGATTCGGAAAACAAGACCTGGGGAGATGAAGAAAAACGCGTAGTAAGTGTGCTACTAACAAGCTTATAAGTAGGACAATAACGAACACGTTTTGAAGCTTCTGTTAAACGCGCTTCTAAGCGACTTCCCTTCGAATCAGTAATGTATTATAATCTAGATTTGGCTCTTCCTCGGTAATCGATTTACGGCTCGACCGTCGCTCAAAGAATGCCCAGATTGACACTGCAACTACAATACTCGAAAGAGTGGAGTGCGTACTTCTGGACATTATTCGGTCTGAGAAATTGTCTAGCGTATCTGCACAGTGAAACGCCACAGTATTCCATAAAATATGTTGACGTACAAAGTCTCGTCCACATCAGTGGACTTCAACCAACAGACGAAAAGTTTTCACTTGATACTCACCTTTGCGAACCGACCTACAAACATCCTCAAGGCGGCGAATGTATGACGAATCAGATGATCAGATGGCGTGTGCATCAGTAGAGAAATGTACACCTCCAGAATTCCTTTGAAAATAGGATCGTTGGGCTTGCATGTTTCCAGTTCTTGCTGCAAAAATGAACATCAGTGGAAAAAAGCCGACATGTAGAAGCTTGTGAAAGTACTGCAGTAACATTGAGAAATTCCGCGAATAGAAACTCACCCGAAACACGATGTTGAAAGTATGCAACAGGTCCAAAACAATCAGACCTGCTTCGGTCGCCAGATTAGCTTCAAGGAGAACTTTGAAATCTGTAACAAATGGAGTGGTTAGCAAAGCAAAAGCAAGGAAAGGCACATATTTCTTGCCCTGTGGCTACGCCACCAACCATGAACGACATAAGGTCACTCCCGTTGCCAGAAAATAATTAGTATTGACAGACTGAAAAACATTCTTTCTAGGAAATCACGTGCAAATTAACTATTCGGAGGGAAGATAGGATACACTTCAAATACAGATGCACTTAGTGCAATTACTAGAATGCATGACTAAGCTTATTGTTAGAAAGAGATCTGAATTAACTGGGAAATGTGCACCTTGATTGACTTCCTCACTGCACACCTGATACAAGTTCTTTACGTCGGTGCTTAGGACATAACGAAGCGCCTTCATTATGTGCTTCGACCGATCGTTTCAGATATTATCAGCTAACGATATATCGGTGCTATGCCCTCAAAAATGCGAACCCAGCATCACCCACCAGTGCTTTCCGATTCCCAGCTATCCGGATCCATGAACCCCGAGGTGGTGCCAACAGACGCGTTTCGGGGTTCCACAACTGAACGCGCAACGGACCGCTTCAAAGATCCAGATATATTTGAACGACCAACGGCACTCCGACTTATGTGTCTGGAATAGACAGTGAGAAGGAAAGGAAAGGAAAAACACCGTCAACGCTAGAAGACGTGAACGTGAACTAGGTGGGGACCAGGTAGTGTTCGAAAAAAACGACGCATCTGTCTGCTTCCTCATCCCCTGGACGAAAAACGACAGGAGTAGGACTGGTTGAAAGCCATAGGGTGAACAGGGGACTGATACGGAGTTAAGGGGGACGGCTAAACGCAAAAGCTGAAAAACTTACTCATAATTTAGGATGCACTTTTTGCCGCGGTATCGCAAATGTTGCACGGAGTAGCTGAGGTGAGAAGAGAAAAAGAACTCACATACCCAGTTGTTCAACACAGAAAAATTCGAATAGTACGGATGGTCGTCAAAAACCTCTGAGCAAGTAACCCTACTCAGAATTTATACCCTTTACGAGGGTTTTTGAGGAAATAGGTGAGGGCATAACCAATTCGAATCGTGAAAACGATGTCTGGTTGGGGACCGATGACACAACAAAGCGCACATAAAGACAACGAAAATCTATGGCACAATTATAACGACGATGATGAAAAGGGCGGCGAATTTCGACTGTTAAGGACACTGAATGATAAAGTGAGGGAATGACAACCTGCGTCCAAACAAAGCATGTCGCGAAAATGATAATCCACGGAAAACTGTATCCATTCAAACTATTGCATTGGTAAAAAAATTACAAAATGTAGAAAACTCGACATGAGACCAAATCAACGAATGATAAGAAGAGTGCCTGTGAGGAAGCGAACATACTTGAGGATGGTGAGAAAGTGGATACGCTCTTGTGACGTAAAGTTCCGATAGAGTGAAATCAGCTGGTCTTCGGTCACGACGGAAAGGATATGGAGGACACAGACAAAGAGTTCTCGCTGGCATTTGTCGGTCAGACGTCGTGGGCCGATAGATGTGGCACCCGAAACACCGGTCGGGCAGCGATGCTGATGTGGTTGGTTTTGGGCAGGGGTCGTGTGGGTAGAAGTTAATTGGTTCATATTTCCGTTTAAGGAACGTCTGAAAAAAAAGTTAGAAAAGTGCAGTCACAAAATTGAATGGCAGCGAACCCAAGTACATCGACACCTCAGGGAATGCCACCATGTGGAAGAGTGTGAAATAGAAATGGTGGCTGTTCTTCGGAAGGATCGTACATTGGATCGTGACCGACGGACCGCATTTTTTTGGACTGCCTAGGGTGGAAGACTATCCACCATTTCCCAATTTAGGTTATATACAAACGTGATATGGCGTCAGTCAACATTCAACCACGCAGTTCACATCAAGCGGTCAGTGACCACTTCTCAAATGAAAGTTTCAAGTAACTTGTGAATTGTTCCTCTTTCTGAGCGTGAAACTCCCATCTGACAAAACATCACTTGGAAAGGTAGTCAAAGTGTGATTACCTGATGTGAATTGCGTGACTGAAGGATGAAGGTCATCATACTGCATCTAAATGTGGGTCAATCACACTGCGGACCAGCCGCTCGCGGCCGAACGGTGAAGTGTTCAAACTACTAGCCTGGAGGTCGCGGGTTCGAGACTCTTTGGAGTTTCGTAAGATGCGAACTGCTGATGATTCCCAGTAAGGATGAAACATCTGTACAGTGCTTCTCGGTTTTTCAGCATAGACTGGCTTCACTTGTAGGATGAAATCTCCACAAGAATTCCCAAATCTCCTCACACTATCAACAACCAATAAGTAGCTCGGAGGGAGAATAAAATTCACCCGATGAGTGGAACTTCCATCTGAGAAGTCGTTGCTCGAGGAGCCAGTCAACACATGTGACCACATGATGTGGATCCTATGATTGAAGGATGAAAGGCGCTATATCCCGTCTAAGTGTGAGTTAATCACACTGCGAACCAGCCGCTTGTGGCCGAACGGTCAAGTGTTCAAACTACCAGCCGGGAGGGTACAGGCTCAAGCTGCCCCAGAGATCCGTGAGATACGCATTCCTGGCGACTCCCAACAAGGATGAAACATCTGCACAAGGTTTGTCTGAATAGGCTGACTTCGATTAAGGAACGAAACACCGACTGAAGCCTCCAACTCTCCTCACAGTGTCGACAATCAATCATGTTTGCATATGCGGCATTTTCGTGCGGGTATCCAAGACACTGAAAACACGGTGAAGTCAGGTGGTAATTTCAATCCAGTGACGAGTCATCGGCAGTAAACAACATCATCTACAGCGAGAGGGCACAGGCTATCGTCCTCAATCCATAGCCTCCCTAGCGCCGATGAGTAGCAACACGCAGTGCCCAGTAAATGGTTTATAGATGACGCAACGCACTTGTACAAACCAAGTAAAGCGGTCAACATCAAAGTTTTAGAGTTCATCTCTGGTTGAAATTCGTTAATCGAGATAACTGTCAGCAGATCTGTGTGTGGTTCTGTTGTCCAGAGCGATCCGACTAAGAGGCATTGGTGGTGTTGTCAGCCAGACAGAAACATGAAACAAGAGTAAGGCGAATCAGGGGCACAATCGACGCTGCGTAGCGTGGTTTCAGACGGTTTCACGAATCCCACGCTATGTGAGCAATGTGCTCGAATACACGACCACGACTAACCTCAAAAGCCGGAAGATCAAGTTGGACTATCGCGCACCACAATGTACGGGCTCCGACGAGCCCTTCAGGATGAACCTGGAAAGATATCGTCATGCTAGCGTTTCAACTGAGAGGATCATTTGAATGGGGACACCAAAAGTGACCCAATCTAGGGCCGCTTGTTCCAGCAACACCTGAATGCTTTCTAACCACCACTACCGAAAGGTTACTGACACCGACCAAACACGACCTTGTTTAAAGTTTACGGCTACAATAAAGCACAGAAAAAAATAGACGTATCACGTACCCATTTGACTGAATCCAGCTTTCCGAAGTTAGTGCCGGAGGAGAGGGACGATTCTGAGGACCGTTGGCAAGGACACCAACGAGGGCCAGCACTTGGTTGCTCCACGCCTGATCCGGACCTAGGAAGACGAGGTGTCAGAAAAACGATCGATTGTTAGCTGACAAAGATTTCCAAGAACTGAGGTGATGAAAAATGGGCAACATGTCAATATGGACGGGGGCACAAAGTACTTGTAACGGTCACTCTCTTGTTCCATCAACCAGCAGCTACCACCTGCATCAAGTGCCAGCCTTACGACCTTCATTCACATCAGGTCAAGTTGTTTTCAAGTTTGTGCAACTGTCAAACAAGAGTGACCACCACCCTTTTCACACTGCACACAAAAAATACGCATGCAACTCGGTGCAGCACACATACGCACGTGCGTACAGGGCATGAAGTCAACCAACCTCCACGGACAATTACGAAACTCGTGTAGCAGTTGGACTGCAAAGAAAACACGTCCCGCGTCCGGACCCTCATTCAGGAACGCTTACCAGTTATGCCCAAACGATAAATCACCTTCTGACTTATTCCATTTATTTACATTGCATTTGTATTTGTATTGTGCAACTAGTAACTGTGTAAGCAACTACCATAATAAAAACTGTTATTGGTGCATACCACCTTTAGATCCTTAATTTGACCACTCATAACCTCCGCACTAATTGTTGGTGAGTCCGACGTGACGGACGTGAGAATTGGCCATTTCGATTACGGTTAAGTCTACTTCATTCACACGCAAACGTTCCGCCATGCCGATTACTCCAACACGAGAGAAACCTGTAAATTCCATGGCATCAACACCCAAAAGCCACGCCTCGTTTGTTCACCTTCCACCATTATTATTTGTGTACAGTTTATGTAGCTGTGTATGCACTAATAACAATTTTACTATGGCAGACAATAGTTCGCAGTTACTAGGTGCATGCATTATATATATATATATATATATATATATATATATATATATATATATATATATATATATATGGATAATTTAAACAATGTAAAAAAATAGGGTAAGTCAGAAGGTGATTTATCGTTTGGGCATAACTGGTAAGAGTTCCTGAGTGAGAGTCCGGACGCGGGACGTGTTTTCTTTGCAGTCCAACTGCTACACGTGTTTCGTAATTGTCCGTGGACTTGTGGAGGTTGGTTGACTTCCTGCCCTGTACGCTGCATCGAGTTGCGTGCGTATTTATTGTGTGCATTGTGAAAAGGGTAGTGGTCATTCCTGTTTGACAGTTGCACAAACTTGAAAACAACTTGACCTGATGTGGGTGAAGGTCGTAAGCCTGGCACTTGATGCAGGTGGTAGCCGCATAGACAAAATGGATGGGAAATTCCAGTGTACATGTTGTTGGTCAAGCGGGGTAGGATTTCGTCACGTGGTTTGTGTGTTTGTGACGCGTGATCTAGTGAGTGCATACGTGCTGAACTGAGTAGGCGAAGTTGGCTGAAGGAACAAGAGGGTGACCGCTCCATGCTCAACAAAAGCGCTTCGATGAAAGAAATCTCCTGTTGAGTGATCATTGGAGAGTTCAAATCGTAGTGTCTTGTGAAAGTGTGCGCAGAATGTCACGAGGATGGTGATGATATTTCCCGCTGGCCCAGGTCGGAGAATAGGTGGAAACGAATAAGCTACTCCACTGTGGACACTGGGAGAAGCCATGGACCAAAGAGCAGTCTTTTATTATCATTGCGCTTGCTAGAAGAAAAACCCGTGAAAAGATGGAGAACTTAGATAGGGAGAGTTTTGTGAGGAACCACTTTGTAATCTGCATTCTTCCAGGTCGAACAACTGGATGCTCCAAGAGCACAGTCGAGTAATCATGAACGAACTCGCTTGTCGAGCTTCAGGGGTTCGAATCAGCAACAGAAATTTGCGAGATGTATACCACTAGTGTAACTCAACCTGGTACCGAGATGTTGTAAATAAGACTCACGAACCGCTTCATTACTCAGAAATGACCACTTGGGGAAAGCCGATAAGAAAACAGACTCATACGGACAACAGAAGAGGCGACAGACCAGTTGAGTAATGCGCAAAATTGACAAGAGATACCAGCATGAAAGAAGTATGGAGGGAACAATCCGCAGATCCATCGATGAGATCATAGAAAGGAAGACACCCCCAAGTAATGATAACACAGCGAAGTGGAGATTTTTAATGCTTGCTCTCCCTGTCACGATTGGAAAAAAATCACCGCCTCTGAACGAGAGATTAAAACCCATAATTGTTCGGACTTGGGACAGCTTTCGATTGATCGGGAATTAGTTTACTCTAGGAACTAGTAGGAACACTACCGTGTGTGGGATAGTGAACAAAGTAATTTTGCACTCACCTTTCTTGTCTAAAAAGAAACAAAACAACCCGAATTGCCGGTATCAATAGATGACAGACAGTTTTCAGCAAATCTACAGACAAAAAACAATAATGTTCAATGTGTCGAAATATTCGTAGCTCGGGTGAGTTTATTGGTTTTTGAGCAAGTCAATTGGAACGCTCGGTGAACAGATCAAAAGCCACCTGATCAACAACCAATAATGTTCAATGGATTCTACAAGCTGTGAGTAAAGTCTTTCTACGCTGAAACGCTGAGAAGCACAGAGCAGCTGTTTCATCCGCACTTGGGATCCTCAGCAGTGCGCACGCCGCGAATCTTTAGGGCGATTCACACTCGCACCCTCCCAACGAATAGCACTTGGATACGACATGGGATCACTCATTCTTCAACCAGTGAACCCACAGTAAGGGGTCAAGTCTTGACTGGTTCCTGGACTGACAGGTTCCCAGATGGAAGGTTCGAAAATCTTGTAAATGGTTTCCTCCCTCTGAGCTATTTGTGGTTCCCCAGTAGCAAGAGATTTGAGAAGTGTACATGGCTTCTGATTGTATGGGTGTAGAAAGGTAAAACAAATGAGACGAACATATGAAACGTTCTGAAGTCTCATTAGTTTCCTATGACACTGCAATCCTAATACGATAACCGTTAGCAGATTGACATTGGGAAAGGAGTGTCCCACAAGGCTGCTGAAAACTCTCCGATAATCCACAAACGGTTTTACCCATTTTGGGGGCTCATCGAGTAGGCGCAGTCGCCAAGTTCCTGTCAACCTCATGTTCTAATTCAACTCAAATTGTACGTAATTCGCGAAATACACTCACTTGCACACTTATTTAGTTGGAGAACACCACAAACGAGGAGCTCAGTTAGGCCTCCCGTTTAAACCAACTTAGTCCGTGAGTGAGTGCATTTCGCACGGTCACACATCTCTTCACGTGACCCGAACGACCTTCAGCTCACCTTTCAGTGGCAGGAACATCTCATTCGTCATAGCGTGATCGTCTAAAAACCTGGGCCATACATCTACACACCGCAACTTCCATCCAGCTACTGTGCCCTCAACATCTTAAGTAGTCTTAAACCAATCACTCATTTGCGAATGAACTTGGTGTTAATGGAAGACTCAACTAAATCCCAACTTAGTCTCTTGTTGGTGATATCCTTCAACTGAATGTGCTGTACAAAGGCCACCTCATCTTTCACTTGGTACAATATTCGAGGTATTGCAGTATAATTTATCAGAAGAACACATTATTTACCGGTTTTCAGCAACCTTATGAGTAGTTTGTTCCTTCACGAAAATAGACCAGTGGCTATTGAGCTCACGCCCCACACTAATCCGCCGAATGCTGTGGTAATTTCGAGCCAAACGCCTACTTTTAGTATGTGAAATTCATTGGGCAACACCAGAAATGTGCACCGTAGCTAAATTTGGGAGCTTTTAAACACTCTAACTCAGTCACAAAAAATCAACTCGGATGGTAAACCGTTTTTGTACGTCTGAATTTTTGAACAAGCGTCTCGCTTCTGGGTGGGGGGCGTAGGATCGAAATTAACAAAAGCAACCGATCCCTTTTGGGTGGTTGGTATATTGCTCATCTACCCAACGGTGACGTTCAGGAGATAGAGATAACGTGTCTTCTTTAAGAGATGAGGTCGGTATTTGGCAGCGGGAAATCTGGGGATGAACGGTTGTATTGAAAAGACAGTTGCACGGTGCTTCTCGGCTCTTCGGACTCAGATGACTGTGAATTGCGACATGCGACCCAAAATTTAGCGGTAAAGAACAACAAAAATGATGCGCACCATCTAAGCAGAGCACGCATCTTGTGGGAGATTTTCGCCGGAGAAGTTACACAATGTCTGACCGAAGACCAAGACCAGTTAACTCACTTTCATGCAATTCATCCGCCATACGAATGCTCGTATCAAACTCCAGCTTATTCGGCCGAGATCGAACAGAGGCAATTTGATTGACACTAACTTCGTCATCTGTGACGGGCTCACCGACAGAACCTCCGCCGTTAACCATATCTAGGCCGGTGAGAGTCAGAGTGCTACCTGTGTGGCTGGAGGCTGTGTGACTGTTTTGCAGACGGCCTACAGAGTCACCATCTGATGGTTGGATCGACTGGGTGGTGGTCGTACTGCTGGAGTCGTCGCGTGTTCGACGCCATTGTGCGTTCCGCAAAGGCATGCCTGAATAGGTTGAAGAAAACAGTCAACGGTGAAATGGTGAGTAACTGATGCATTAGGAGATATTTTGCGATCAGGTGGATGGTTTCGAAGACTCTTTTTGATGCAAACAGATACTGCAGCTAAACATTACAGCTCGGAACAATGAAAGCCTCCATGTAATCCAATTTCTGCCTCTTATCAACATAAATATCGTGTGAAACGGAATCTGCCGTAAAGAGCTATAAATTCGCTGAGCCTAAGGGATCTATACCAAAAACTGAAAGGAGGTTGTTTGGGGGTAGACTTACCAGCGATACGATCAAGAATATGCGGAGCAACTTTGTCATCTTTCGTCAAGTAGGCGGCGGACGACGAACTTCCGGCGCTCAAAGCCACAGATCCATCGAAAATTGATCCACCTCCACTGCCGTCCGATATGGAGGCAGATTCACCACTAGACAGTGAGTGCAAACTCTTCCCGGCTGCTAAGGTCTCCAGTGATAGGTCGCTGACGATACTGCGTGGCCTTGATTGATTCTGACCGGTAGATACCCTACCAGATGGATGTGAACTGGGATTCGCCACAACTTTCCGGCGACTTCGCTCAGAAGCAGCGACCGAGTTCGTAGTCTCTTGGTCCCGGAACTCACCACGAGCGGCAGCAGCCAATACGGCTGCTTTGAGACCACCACCTACATGAAGAGCAATTCAATTTCTATCGATCAATCGTAAACAATAAGGATGGGGCAGTCAGGAAGACGATGGCTAACCATCAGTAGACTAACCTAGGTGGTCACACATAAAGGAACTCACCACCAAGACGATAATACACTAGATCCACACCAGAGACGCCGTGCTGACGGCAGACACGCGTTCTGCTTGACA
This sequence comes from Opisthorchis felineus, assembly GCA_004794785.1. Classification (NCBI taxonomy): domain Eukaryota; kingdom Metazoa; phylum Platyhelminthes; class Trematoda; order Opisthorchiida; family Opisthorchiidae; genus Opisthorchis; species Opisthorchis felineus. The sequence continues at coordinate 248,627 of SJOL01007024.1, forward strand.
TATTCACTTCAAACCAAGCGACAAAATCTCTCCGTCTGTAGAATCCCCACGTGAAACGTTACTCACATGAATATCGCTTGAATGAACATGCTTAATAACACGGCGAATGCCAGATAAAAGCTTACGCGCTTTCAAACGATAAGCTGAAAGTAAGAACCACATCTCAATAGACCCGGAGTATCAGTAGGCCAAATGGAAGAAACGCCGAGGTAAGTTGTTGATCTTTGAACCAGTGGGCAACGTCAAATGGAGAAACAGTCGTAAAATCGTTCAGCTGTAACACCCTTTCGGTGACTAGCTGCCATGCCAACCGAAGGAAGCACGGGGGCTGGGATACTGCCAGGTTGCTCAAGCCTAGACAGAAGCAATCGAGATGCAGAAGTCGGGTTCGAACCACGGACCTTCCGGTCAGTAAATTCGCGCTCTCATCACTGAGCCACCTTGCCCTTGAAGGAAATCTTATTACAACCAATTGATTATGCGGCAACAACTACAGGCCGACCCTTTACCAGCCTATCATTTGAGTAGGCTTCGCGAGGCCATTACCAGTAGGGTAAAGGACGATTCCACCTTCTTGAGAGAAACCACCAAGCATCCAGCAAACTTTTATCGCTTCATAACTGTGCTTGGCTTATCGAGTTGACGACTTCTTCCAAGTCAAGCTCAAGCAGGATGGAGGAAAGCGTTTGGTGCCTATAAGGCGAGAACCAGTAGGCAAAAGAGATCAGATGTGAAGGTCAAGCTGAATACCAATCTCTAATTGAACAATCATTGTAAAGAAACCGCTTACCCGGAGGACCAAACACGTCTGGATGGTCCAGGACCAAAGGTATCAACGGGAGATACAGAGCGGCAATGCGTGCCTGGCATTGTTTGGAAGCAGCATATCTCGGGTCGAGTGTGTGCTTTGCCAACAGATTACGTAGTATACACAACGGTTGTCGGTGTAGCTGAGTAGGTGGACCACCCGCAGCCCAGCTGCCCGTATCAGCACAGCCGGCCAAGAGACAACTGACGCTTGAGAGGATTGCCCCAACAATGAAGTGTTCCTGCAGAAACCGTTCGGTAAGACGAAGGTCATGGACCGGAGGACCTGGAGAGTTGAAACAACGGAATTCTTCGAACAGTGGATGAGGGGATTAGAATGGAGTTTGGAGGCTGCATGCATCACAAAAATGGTATGATCACTGCAACCTACAAGTAGGGATATCGATCACACTCACAACATTTACACGAAGGCATGAAAAGGTACAGTGAACAATGCTCATGGGCATGAGAAGTCGAATTAACCAATTGTTTTGTCGAGCACGGCAACAAAATGACGTGCGACAGAAATAAACGAATAAAAAACAACCGTATACAGATGAAATGAGCTTAGTGCAGGATCTGGGAGGTAACTCACTCTCACACGCTGTACAAACATCACCACAAACAGCAAACGGCAATACGGTTCCGTCATCCAATTGCCGGTCAACTGATGAATGAAAAAAGGTGTTGACGGTGACAGTAAGCCGAGCGCATCCAGACTGGGGGGGGGGGCCATTGCATTACATAACCGATAAACATAAGAACGACGAAAGCACTATTTTGCGACATCGCTTAACATTTTTGTGATTGATTAGAGGAAAACAAACCACACTTTGAGTAGAATACCAAAACGATCGGTATCTATCCCAAGAAATAATAAATAACCAGCACTGTTCAAATCCGGGTCTCGTTTTCCTTGGCAATGGATAGACTGAGCAACGAACCCGGTTTGTGGACGCCACTGCCATTCATTTTTAGCTAAACAACGATAGTTGTCGGAACCGCGATCTTCGGGAATGTAGGTATATGGGTATGCTTTTCCTGCCAAATTTTCAGACTTATAAACAATAAATAGTGAGACTGTATTGCTCGGACGAATTCACCCGGTGGATCACAGCACTGGGGATACGAGTGAGTCGTCTTCAAAGGTTCATAAAGACGGTTTCCTAGTTCACACATGGCTCAGTGGTTAGAGCACGAATTTACTGACCGGAAAGTCCGCGGTTCGAACCCGACCTCTGCCTCTCGACTTCCCCTGCCTGGGCTTGGGCAACCTGGCAGTATCCAAGCCCTCATGCTTCCTTAGGGTGGCATGGCGGTTAGGCACGGAAAGGGTGCTACAGATGAACGATTTTTTTACAATGAATTTTCATCAGTGGGGACATGCACACAGTTCTGGGATCACAATCCCAAGATCCAACGGGCCCGCCTCTCCGCACCCTACAATCCGAACTCGTCCGTCCGAGTGCTGAAGGCTGAATCCTCGGGAAAAAGCTGTGAGGCACCTGGGGCTTCACTCACGAGCAGCAGCGATTCAGGGGATCCTCGAGAGTAACTTATGCTTCTCCGGAATAAAAGTAGCCCTCAAGTAATTCGTCATTCAGGTACCTTGATGAACCTTTTATGACAGATTCTTCGATGTAAACTCCAAAAAGATGTTTGTTCTGACATCAAGTTCAGTAGCACCCCGAACTAAGTAGCCCGTTTTTTCATCCGTGCCACGGACAATCCAGTCAGAAATATTTTCCCTTACCCGAAAATACCGTCGTGTGCGAGGACGGTATAACCGTCAAGTTAGCTCAGTGGTAAAGACGCGAACTAATTGATCGGAAGGTCCGTGGTTCGAACCCAGCCCGGAATCTCGATTGCTCCTGTCTAGGCTTGTACAAACTGGCAGTATCGCAGCCCTAGTGCTTACTTCGAGAGGCATGGCAGCCGAACGATTACTGGTTTCATTTTATTATCATATTTATACGTATGCATGAATGTGTATATAAATGGTAAATAAAACGATAACCGCTCGGTTGTCGCATCCTTGCGATGGATAGCTGCCGTGCACCTCGAATAAGGTGCGAAGGCTGATATTCTACCACGTTTTCAAACCCCAGACAGAAGTAATCGAGCCATGGACCTTCAGAGCAGCAGTCTCGTGCTTAACCCCTGAGCCACCTCGAGCTCACATAAATAGATACAAATACAACGGGGTTCATAATCATTTATTTATTTATGTTTCCCTATTCCTCAGACTAATTCATTACCCTTCTGGTGACTGCTCAAGTTTCAAGACTGAACTATTCTATTTTATACAAAGTCGACTCCATACTATCTGTTTTTCTATATTAACTCGATTTATTCACATTCATTTCTGGGTTTGTTGTTGAACATTTTGTCCCACTTTGAACTGCACAACATTTTTCCCGTTTAATTTGTCCGATAGCACACTGCCCTTTCCCTGCCATCCTGTGTTGCTAACTGCCCAAGGTTCAATCTAGGCGTAAGCTTTCCTTTAATTCTGCTCATTATTTACTGTTAATTTCTTATAGAACCACGGTCTACCTATCTATACTACCCACCCACATCTAATTCAATATAATGTTTGCTGTCCAGTTGCGACTACTGAACAAACGCAGGTGAAGTTCATAGAATTCGGTTTCGCCGCAATTATTACTGACCGTCCGTCGTTGAATTAGACTACACGTTACCTGTCAGATAGGACACTTAGATCGTGTGTTTAGGCTAATAAACCAATTCCTTGCCTTGGGATCACGGCCTTAGCACAGGATCGTGCACCACCCCTAATTTGGAATTTGTTGCGAATCCTTAGTACGGAAACATGATCAACGCGGTCTAGTTTGGTGAGTGAGTTCTTCAATACAAGGTCTAACGGACAGGGTTTGTGAGCTTTATGGATTAAAAAGACCATTGTAAAACTGAGCTCAACAGATGACGTTCCGAAACTCATCCAAGTTCGTCAGGACAGAGACCGATTCCAATAGAAACACGGCTTTGATCATTCGAAATTTTTCCAGCGTCTGTTGAAGAGTGGTTTGATGAAGCTTGTGTCGCTTCACAAGTGAGTCGTCTTCTGCTACACCGGTCAGTCCGTGCATTCGATGGTCGAAGCTTGCTGCCCCATGGGCATGACACAAGCAACGTGTACATTTTGGAATTCACTTAGTCAGATAATCGCGAATCAGGCCAACCGAAACTCGGCTGATTATTATTCGTATGTCAGTGATCAAAACTCAGCAGCTCATAAAGCGGTTACTCCGCAGTAGCCTTACGCATCACCGATCTCAGCGTTGATGGGAAGAACAGTCAAGGTTGTCCTTGAAATTAACGACCTCCATACGACTTCATATGGTCATATGACCACACAATGCATCATGTTCCTAACAGAGCATCGGGTGCACGGGCATGTACGGGGAGTGGAAAACACAACGTGTCAATATCGACTCATAAATCTCAGTGTAACCAACCGCCCATAAGCTCACATGAAAACGGTGGAAACCTGGATATTTTTTTCTAATGTTGTACGGTGGCTCACACATTCTATGATGACACAGAATAAGACCATGAAAAAGGGTTGGACTGAATCGGAAACAGGTGTCATTTACAAAGTTCGCGGTTTGATTTCTCTTCCAGTTCGCACTAAAATGGGATTGTGTGAAAGAAAAACACTCGAAAGACCACTCCCTCATGTTCCTCCAGTTATAACTGGTGTTCATGTGGTCCGGTGAAAATTACGAATTGTGAATTCAACGCAGTTCGAACTACCCAGTTTGACTGAGCTATGCGCAAATCGGGGACGAATTCACTGTCTGCAATTCGCGACTTCTCAGAGAGAGGAAGAAAAGACAAAGGGCGACTGTCCCACAATGAAATGATGATCAGCATGACAATCTGATGTGTAGATGGACACAAAATGCAGCACGAAACCACGCTTGGGAGCTCACATCATCAGTCAATCACAACATCTGAAGAAATCGGGAATAACATAGGTTTTCGTTGTTTTCAGAACATTTCATTTGGAGAAGTGTTGTGGAGAGAAAACCTGTCGACTCTTCTGTGGTTCGTTCAAGGACAGCCAGTGTGGTAGGTTGACGGGAACGAGGTTGGAATAGTGTGAGAACTGACGCTGGTAGAGAGGCTCAAGTAAACCCTTGAATTCTTTTTTATTTCTTCCAACTGAGGGGATCAAGGTAACGGTCCCTCGACACTCAAGCTCTTTACGAGTCATCGTAACGCCATCAGACAGCCTAACCTTGGAGAAATCTCCATCAAGGGGATAGAACAACAAACTGTTCAGTTCAGTTTGAGTTAATCAACAGATTTGTAAGATGAGCAATGTATAGCGACAAAACTGTTTTGCTTTCGAGGCCTGACATTCAGAAATTGTGAACCACGGTCAGTCTCAGTTAACCAAAACACCCACCTCAGAGAGCCGAATGAAACCAGCTGGCATGGTCACTCAGTCGTGTAGGATAACTTGTTGCTAGGGCGCTCGTGTATCGTTTAGTTATGCATGATTCGCTCGCCAGAACACCGATCATGCACCGGAAACATCGTAGAAGGTCCAAGCAATCCCGACCCTAACCAAACTCAATCATCACGAACCCTGAGTAAGCGTTCTTCTCCCCGACGTGCCCGGTCGCCTGTGGTTATACGAGCACCCGTTTCACGGCGCAGGCATACGAAAAATCTTAAGGGACAGACGGGAGGAGTGGTCCCGAAATAGAGAAAAGAGCTAGAGATCCGTATTTCGGACCTACAGTTGGCTTATCGATCGCTTCCGACAGCGATGGAGCAATGTGGCAGTGGGTCAGACCTCAAGCTTTTTATGGGACACAGTTATATCCTTCAAGCGAGAATACAACAGGAGCATACGAATTTGAGCTTTCTTCGGGAGATTCCATATTAGAAATAGTGGTTGAAGGAGAAAGTTGTTGTGGGTATTCCAAAGGATTAGCCTTACATGGGATAAAATAAATAACTCTTGAGCGGAAGGGCGGTTCTGTTGGAGGATATGCATCGAAATGAATAGTACAACCGGGGGCGTTGATCGTTTTGGTAAGCAAGATATGCACAACTCGTAGTTCGCTGCGTGAAGCGGGAAAGACCTATGCCGAAGATCTATGAATCAACAGACAGAAGCAGTTTGCAAATACTCCACCTCTACGACCAGAAAAACCCCGGTCAACTCGTACCGGGGCATTGCAGCGAATTCCCATTACCCCACTACCGATAACCTTGACGACGAATGAAAAAAATCGCAAAAGTACCTGTTAAGTGAATTGTGAAAAAAGCAAAAATTGTGGGAAGTTGAAAGAGAGTATCAGGTGAAAATTACCCGAAAAGGCATGTACTGTTTGACCAAGACCCCATAACGTGCCTATTGATCAGGAGTTCGTCACTTACCTGTCCCGTGGTAGGGATTAAGAGTGGGAAGGTTGAGTTGGACGAAATGCTCGTGTTGAGAAAGACAATTGAGCAGTTGGAAGCGTAATTCGTTTCGCCGATCGATCACATTCACGGGCTGTAAGGAGGGGGAGGAATATCGTTTCAACAGGGCTTGGTAAACAATCGGTAGTGTTTTATTTGGGAAACGTTTGGCTTTTGACACGAAAGCTTCATCAGGCCACGTGAGCAGGTTACCAAATTGGCCAGGTTTTAAGGCAAAGGGAGAACCAATCAGTAAGACGCCTAGAGATTAGCGCACCAGATCAGGGCTGACTATCAATTAACGTCTCTTGTCGGTTAGTGTGGTTGCCGAAATCTTCCATTGATGGGTTGGAGGAGTTTCAAGTTTCGATCAAGTTTGGTTCCTTAATCTTCCACTTCAAGGTGCTTCAATCGATGATTCACCGCAGGTGTTACTGGTAGATTTTGTTGGTCTTTGTGGGCTTGTGAGTGTTGCGGCAATTTAGTTGGGGGCAGGGAAGGTGGGTGAGGTTAAGTGGAATGCAGATGGTGACTTCTCCTCCTTCTGACAACCACACACCAACAGGTGTCAGCTCGACTAAACCAAAACCGTTCTCTACACGCTTGCCAGTTTCACACCTATTCTATCAACACCGGGATGCTTGGAGATTTCTACCGCCTCGGCCATCAGTCTCTGTGGTGTGGACCGTAATCCTCGCCTCTAAACGTCAACATTTTCCAAATCTATTTTGTGTCCCGCGTCCCACGCATGTTCCGCCATTGCCGAGTCTTTGAGTAACACTCGATATTCATCTGCGTTTCTCGGCGGCCTGTTTATTTTTCTCCTGTGCTCTCCGATTCTGTTGTGACGTTCTCTGGCTGTCTGTCCTATATAGTGCAGCAGTTACGATTGGTTTTGTAGACACAGTCCTTGGTTCTGTTTGCTGGGAGGCGATCCTTCAATCGCACCAGTACAGAACGCAGAGTGCTTACCTTGTGGAAAGTTACTCTCATGTTAGCTGTGTTTAGAATCCTTCGAATGACCTCCGATGTCCGTGGTTTATTTGGAATACTAGCAGTCCCAATTCATTCCCAGTTGGCGTTCGCTACCGGTACCAACACCCTTCGCAACTGACGCCTAATCAAGCTAGCTGGATATCCACCACCCCTAAGTTTGTTCTTTACTTCAATTTGGGCCGCTGTCCGATCAGCTTCTTCTGTGCATAGGGCCCTTATACGCCTAAAGATTGATGAAGTCGGCGAATACCGACTTCGGATAGGCAGATGAGTAGTTCAAAACTGTCCCAGTGTCGGTTGGCTTCTCGTACACTGTGGTCTTTGGTTTCTCCCGACCTTATGTGTCATGCAGCCTAAAAAGGCCAGTGTACCCGAGGTTGACTCTATGTTCATACTAAATTTGATCTGTGGACTCAATTCATTCAGATAGTTGCAAAACTCACTGACCTTGTCTCGTTTCATCAGGAATATCCATGCGATGTTAACGTCTGAATACCGTCCACCGTTATTGAGGTTTTGCAAACAATCAGACACAAAACATACATAAATTCAAAAAGAGATCGAAGGGATGACTTGCCACAACCCTCCATGGTTGCAATGACCCACGTAATTTTCAAGGAATCGGATGACGTTCAATTCAGGGAAGGATGGGGCCAGGAAGATAGCCTCGAAAACAGCGACCGCGTTTACACTGTCCACGTTTTATCCACTGCTCGTCAGACCACACCCTTACAAAATAAATTTCCGAGTAACATCCGCCAGGCTGCATTTAAGCCTGAGAGGAAAGATGGAAGGACGACTGATACAGATGAATCGTTCACGCCTACATTCGGTACTACTTGCCTTTACTCTCGAACGACCATCTCCTAAATCAGTGACAGAAATGTCTCGGATACATCCATCCCGGACATGATGATCGGTTGTTAAATCTGCACAAATTGCGATCCAGTTACAGGCCTTACGAACCACGCGGAGACCGAACCAAGCCACTGTTGACCACAGTAAGTCAGGATTGTGATCGTCTTTTTGAAGCGACAACACCATCCTTGACATGTTGTAGGGGTCGAGGTTTGTTTAGTGATTTTAGCGTAACATGATCTGAAACCATTGCAGAATTCCTAGTTGAAGGAGGTGAAATGGGTTTTCGGATCTCAATATTGGAAACCTCTAGATTAGGAGTCCTCATCATATCCTCTGCCGGTCATATTTCGCGGACCTAAACCAGGACCGGACGGATGACTGCACTGAAGATCCGAGTTTCCATACGTAAGCCGACCTCACTTTCCACAAGATGGAATGCAGGTGTGCAAAGGCTTTGTGGACACTGTCAGTACGCCGTCGAATACATCTTAAGCCTATCCGCTGGGTAAATTGGTGAAACCAAAGTATTTGAAGTCAATAACCTAATGGATTATTTTAAATTCTATCCTGAGAAGATGAGCAAGCATATCCATACAGGTGGGGAAAAACTTGGTATCCGAAGTGTTGATTTCCAACCAGATGAGTACTGAGTAGTGAGTTAGATTACTCATCACACTTTGAAGCTCTTCCAGGTCATTACCCAAAATAACGATGTCATCGGCGTATTCCAAATCGTGAACCTGACTTGACACCAGAGTATCCCTCCGATGCCAATCGATGGCGAAGGCAAAGAAAATGGGCAACCATTTAGTGCGCCGGACTCGATGTGTTCCCCTCGCCGTATACCCAAACTGGAGTGTTTACGAATGAAGAGTAGGCCTTAATTAGCTCGACCAGTTTCGTGCGACGCTGTCAGCTAAGAGGAGTCGAATCAGACGAGGCTCGAAAGTCGATGCAGCATGATGTGGTAGGCTATGTGAACTGTTCTACTGTCCGGTGTACACAACCTTGTTCATGATGGGACCCTCCATTGTTTGGCCTACATTCAATGGCTCCGCTACTCGCCCGGTCTTTCCACCCAAAGATTGAGCTTACTAGATCACCACCCAACCAGGACGACTCAAGCGAACACACTACCTAGTACTTCAAACAACAACTTACCATTCGAGGGCCAACTTCTAATAAAATCAACAGATCACGGATCCGTTTCATTACGTAACCACGATCCATGAGGTTGAACAGATGACCAATAAAACGTGCTGTTACATCCATCACCGCACAGGCGTTGACCTCGTAACCGAGCGATGAGATACGACCCGCTTGCGCGACCAGCTGATCCGTAGTGGTAGTCGATTGAAGCGCATTCGTTCGCAAAACGTCCTTCGTTTCCCCACCGAGTAAAACTACGCTGACAGCCTGACGTTGTTGGGCAACGCGATTGACATCCACCGGAAGACTTGTCAAGCTATTGCGATTTCCCGGTATATCTCGAAAGAAAGCTCGTGTCAGGGACGAGTCACGGTGATCTTCACCACTTAGTGAAACCTGGCAGGACAAGGCCGTCGCAGATACAGGACTCCCGTCGAACGGCGCCAAACGAGCTCCAATGAGTTTAATCAGTAATGCCAAATCGTCCGAGAACGAGATGGTGAACCGAGATTCGTTGGAACGGTCCGACTGGATGATGAGGGAAAGTGCTGGTGAGATGAGCGGAAAAAGATGAAACAAAAAGCAAGAGAGGGGGAAAACTCACCTTAATCTTCTGACTACTGATCAAATATTGTGCCATCGCTTTGCTCACGAGTGCGAGAGGAAACCACAGATTGGTGAAGAAGTGCGTAAGTATATGATGAGCCAAATTCACATCGGCCAGCGTCACGACAAGGGAACGAACAAGAGCATGATGCAGTGGAATGGATAGACTAGCCTGGAAACCCTTATCGCCATCAGATTTGGCTTGTTCGCATACCTTGATACTGGTGGAAGTAATCGCAGCGGCATCAAAAGAAAACTGTGGTGAAGGGGAGAAAGGAAAATTCATTCATGTACTCTACCTATTGAAGAATAATAAAAGTAGTAAGAGATAAGCGTTACATTAAAACAATAGGAAAGTCGTCAACCAGGGGAGATAACATATATGTAGAAAGATTTCCCACCTTTACATAAGATTTGAGTAGGTGATGTCGAAAGGCACTCGGAGAATTCATACTTGAGCCAATATCTCTGGTCTGCGCTCCACCAAGGACAGTTGTTGGAGATTTAGGTGGGCACGAGCGGTTCACTTCCGATAGCAGCATTGCCATAGTCCTGTGAATAAGGAAAGCGATCGGCATGAGTAGGATACTGTGTAGTAGAAAAGGTTCGTCAGACTGACAGGGTTCTAGGACAAAACATACCTTGCAGGGCATGAATGTAAGTTAGGACAATGAGCAACCTGACATCATCTAGAACCATACTGAAATACACTCGTGACGAAATAGCCGTAGAATAACCATCAAGGTAGATTCTCCAACGACAGGCTTCGCCATAGTGGTGATTTTCTGTCGTTTAAAAGTTTCGTCCATAATACTACCAGCACCCGCGTGAGGGGTTGATGAAGGCTGAAACAGGTGGCTTCTCCAGGCGACTGATCTTGTAATTCCGTGTTTTTGATTGGCATTTTACGTCTTTTTTCCAAACAGTCGACATTTTTTCCAACGGATAAGTGCTCATTATACCACAGGTGAAGAATTGTCGGAAACCATGTGGTATTTCAAGCTCAGATTTCCGGCAAATTTAAACAAGAATCTCACACTTCTGAGGACAGACTGGAAATTCCCTAGGGAACCACAGATAGGGAGATGTGCTCGCAGTTACAAGGACACCTGAAGTCGAAGAGACGCTGATTTAACCGATGGTAGACACCATTGTATGCACCGATTTTTGGTGTGTGGCGTTAATTAGGAAGGGTACATTCTAAAAACACTCCAGCCATTACTACCAACTGCGTGTACGAGAGGAAGTGGTGGTGCAACCGGCTAGTGAATAAAACTCACAGTACGTTCGTGTGGTGACCAGAAAAAGATCAAACCCGTCTTCAATAAGGCATGAGGTCAGAAAGCACTGACAGGTAACAGTTGATTTTTGAACAACCAAACGGAACGTTACCCTGTTGTGGTTTTTAGAATGTCATTCGGAGTAGGACTGTTTGCATTGTGCCTCGGTGTACTCAACCACTCGACCGAATCCCCGTCGTTCGCGACCGTCGAGGTACTGCTGCTCCATCGATGAGAGGTGTTTGCGCTTATTACGATGATCTCCATAAACTGAGCTAAAATGGCGGGTAGGAAGTGCATCAGAGCTGTTTGGTCAATAAGCAGCAGGGCTTTCACAGCGTTACACAAATGCAGGCCGCAGGCGGTGTCAGTCGGTCGAAATGGACGGGAACGTTCAACGTCAACTGGGAGAACAGGGAACGAAGTTTGTTCCACAGGATCCTCGCGGAAGGTGACGCGGGTTGCCTGGTTGGTGCGAACGTAAAAGGCGATAAGATGGATAGCTGACATTCTCAGAGTTGGCAGGAGAATACCCATCAAATAGGGGTCGGAATACCGGCAACAGTTCGTGAAACACTTGAGCAGACATCCCGAAACTCATTCGATTTTATGGAACAAGAGCATGAGAATTACGAATATCAAGTCAGACAGCCTATCAATCGTCCATGAGACGCAGGATTACGTAACGGATGAGGGTTCGAATCCAATGACGACTACCAAAAAAGATGGACCAGCAACCAATCAACGAAGATTGGTCTAGGTCAGAATCCGACATTTCCTAAGCCATCATAAGAAGCACTAGCATGCTAAACAATAAGGTTCGCTTTGTTCAAGATGATAACTAATGTATGTAGGTTAGGAATTGATGACTGCAGTAAGAAAGTCTATATTTGGCCTCTCTGAAATGATCACTGTTGTGGACTCTCTACGGTAGAATTACGTTTCTAGACGCCTCCCTTGCGGGAAACCTTTTGTAATTTAGCTTCTTGCTGAAAAACTTCGCGCAAAATCCTCCATGGAGTAGCTCACCTAAGGCGCAGCCAAAACGACCATAAGAGTGGTTGAAAAACTCATCTGTGACCCCCTTTGATCGGATCGTGAAGGGAAACTAACTAACCGATTGCATTTGGATAACAGTTGCGATTGGCCAATTACTTGTTCCCACTCTGAAGAAAACCTAATCCAGGCTTTCAAACAGGATCTTATAAGGTACATTCATAGACTTTCATGTGGCGGTATTAATGACGATTATCGTAAACACGAAAGTATAGTACGGTATACTATATAGTATGGAACTAAGAAACAGATCGGTTTGTCTATCTGTCCTGCTGCTTTTGTAGGACTCAGCTGCCAATGTAATCAGGCGGCCTAATTTATTTC
>SJOL01007024.1:294034-327079 GCA_004794785.1 Opisthorchis felineus
AATATCGTTTTTATTTACCAACTGGACTCCAATTCCAACAACCTTTGAAGTACTGTAACTGGCTTCTTGGTCAAATGAGTGCACTGTCTACTTACGTGAGACCGAAATCAGATCCATACCTTCGAGTTGCCTCAGTTTAGACCCGACAACGTGCAAAGTTCACAACCAGTCTAGAACAAGGGTCTGCTTCTGGCGCGGGGTCCACGGAAATCAAGTTATTGACTTTTACGTCAACGACAGAACAGACATGTTAGTAAGTATGCTATTGGGCGTGCTATTAAATATCACCAAAAGGAGAGCTCACGGCGTTGGAAAAATCGACTTCTCAGTAGCGAGTTTTACGCATGTCCTGCAGTTTTTCAGTAAAAGTTACTTTCCCTAATCTCTGTGTTGCAGGGGGCTTCTTGAAATAAATCCATCATTCCTCTTGAGGCCTATGAATGTGCAGAGTACCTACACATGAATTATTTTCGATTCCGTTCCACAGTTTTCTTATTATGTTCCGTGCACACCTCCAAATAAACTAACAATCCTTGAGGACTGGCGAAAGACGAAAGCACTACCCCAAAGGGAAAACCAAGATGGCTTTTTCTAACCTCTGCAATCCGAGTAACCTGTATGTCTGCCAGGAGTAGAGCGTACATTGCAGACGTGCTTTCCGTACTGCTTTATGGATAGGAGACTTGACCTCCTCGCACAAAATGTACGAAAAATTTCCGTGTCCTCAACTTACTACCCAGGTCTGATGGGATAACTGAGACAGTAACTCTGCGACACATCAGATGGTTCTTGAAAGAAGAAACTAATGTGCGATAGACGAACCACCCATACGCCATGGGCTACGCCGCTTCCGTCATGTAAGTCACATGTCAAGGGACCGTCTACCTCGTGGAGCACTTTTAGAGCAGCCCTGTGTCGAGCGGAAACTACCAGAACGCGGAAATTTCATGACCTGTCAAAGAAGCATGAAAGGCATGAGAATGCCTATTAGTGAATTCAGCACTGCCTCTTCGGATGAATACCCCACGAATGTAAGTAATGCACTATTCATAAGGTTGCTGAAAATTCTTCGACAGTCCACAACCGGTTTCGCCCTACTTGGGGCTCATCAGGTAAGCGCAGTCCCCGAGTTTAAGTCAAACTTATGTTCTACTTGAAACAAAATTGCACGAAATTAGCGAACTACACCCATTTGCAAACAAATTTGGTTTTGCGAGGGATTCACCTGGAACCCAGCTGAATTTCCCGTTTATGATGTTTCCAAGCAACTGAAACATCATAAACGAGAGATTCCGCTGGGTTCCAGGTGAGTCTCTCGCAAAACTAAATTTGTTTGCAAATGAGTGTGTTTCGCTAACCCCACGAATGGTTTATTAAAGTGATGGACATGATCCAGTCCCGTAACCACTAGCTCCTACATCAAAGCTGCTGCTACAAGACTGGGTGGGATCAAACCCGAATCTCATGCTTGCAAGCCAGCCAATCGATGTGGTATATAAGTTAGCCTACCTGAGCAGTTGTATAAGTTCCGGTGGACTGGCTGGAGATGAGGTTACTCCTCGAAATGGGAAGGCTAGGGTGGATTTTTCCAACCTCCGTCACCTATGGTGCCGACGTGACGTCAGGTTGTCTGTCAAGGGAAAAGTTTATACTGCTGCAGTGCAACCCACACTGCTTTATGGATCAGGGACGTGGCCTCCACGTGCAGAGGACATACAAAAGATGTCAGTGTTTGACCCTCAGTGTCTCCGAAGCACTGGTCGGGTCTGGTGGGAACATTGGACTAGTAGTGCTGAGGTACGCCAGATGGTTTTAGGAAGAAGGAACTCTCCCGCGATAGATGAATTACTCACGCTGGCTAGGACATGTAGTCCGCATGCCAGAAGACCGTCTGCCTCGCAGAGCTCTTTTCGCCCAGCCCTATGCTGAGTGGAAGCGACAGAGAGGTGGACAGTGTATGACCTGGAAACGAAGTATGAAAACACTAACCAGTAAACTCAGTCAGATCGACAACTGTCGCCCCCCTGGATGGGGACCTCACCAATGGTTAACGACACTGGCAGACACGGCTCAATCGCGGTCAGTGGCAACCTGGAAGTATCTCAGGTCTCATGCTTCCTTCGGTTGGCATGGCACTCATGCATCGAAAGGATATTACAACTTTACACTTATTTATTTCATTATTACTCAGTAGCCATGAAGCACCTAAGCACTCGTCTTAAATGCATGGCGACCCAGTCCTCGTTGTTACTTGATGAACAATCCTGCAGCAGCTGGAAACAACGAATTTGTGGTGCAGGGGTAGTAACTGAATAAAGTTAACTGAAATGAGGATCAATAATGGAAAGAGAAAGGAGCGACTGGCTGTCAGGAACTCGTGTCCCACCGTGTCGAAGAGAACCTGACACAAGACATCCTCGACACTGTATGGAAACGCTCTTATCGAGAGATAAATTTTACACAGGTGGCAAATTGCCAGGTCAGCGCAGTGCCTTGCACAGGACGCCTCTCGGAAACATCGAAGTGCTTGAACCAAACATTTGTTACCTAATCACCCTACTGTTAGGTAACTATCTCCAGAGTGAGGATGAGTCGACTTCAGGGATATATCGAGCAGAAACTGCCTACGAGCTGCTGCCAGATTTGCATAACCCGCGAACCAGTGTCGGTTGCCGAAAACCACGAATTGTCTGATAACAGTTCTGGGGAACAGCGAGGGCTGGATGCACGAGCAGCTATATTAACCGCTCCTAGCTGCAAAACAATGTAGGTAGATAGGTCCCAAAATCGATCGGGACAGGTTTGGAATTAGACGCTATAAATCAGTTGAAATAAAATATGCCGCTTTTTGTGACGAAATTGGCTTCCGTATTCCGTAGTGACTCACTCCCTAATACGCATGGCTATGTGCAGCAGCCACGAATTAAATATGAAAATCTCTGAGCTGCCTTTTTCTCACATGGTAATTTCGACGAAAGGTCACTCCTTTGGGGAGCCAACAGCGGTATTCCGCGTCAACCTTGACCTCAGGCCTACTTCCCCATCCCCACACACAGAGGCTTATTACCCAATTTCATTATGGTGACCATCGGTGGAGGACAGACGATCCCCAAAGTTACGTGCGCCTAATCAGCTGATCAAATATTTGACTTCTGTCTTCGCATGTCACAAAGAACAAGGTCGAATAGGACCAACTATGAATTTGAATGTGGATTTAAATGATTAAATGGATGATTTGTTTAAAAAGCAGCAGAAATAGCTGTTGCTGAGGTGTAGGCAACACATGCGGGAACGGATTTTATGTACAGCAACAAGTTTTCAAACCAAAGCGATACCAGAGACAAACCGGAGGTAAACAAACCTGTCTCCACAAATGTACCACTCGCGCTGTCTGAAGGCACCGCGGCAGGAGTGGTGGCAGGCAAACCGAAATCCCACCAGTGCTCCACTTCCCGGATGATTTCGTTTGGCCTAAGCGGCGGATGGGATGAGGGTAGCGAAAAGTTCAGTCCATTCACATCACAACTTGGCAACAGGGGAAGTAGGTCTGCGGTCAACAGTGTGGCGTCTGCTCAAGAAAGGAAAAGGCAAACACGGCAATTATCTTTGACGGATTCTCTTCTGTTAGGTATGTAGTAACGCGATAAGCAACGTCCAATTAAAGCCGAATGTAAAGTCAGCTAAAACAACTTGTCCAACCGTCAGTTCGCCTCTTGTTTTACGGAACTGAAGTGGATCGTTCAGCCGTAACACCCTTTCGGTGCCTAACTGCCATGCCACCCAAAGGAGGCACGAGGGCTGGGATACTGCTAGGTTGCCCAATCCTAGACAGGGGAAGTCGAGAGGCAGAGGTCGGGTTCGAACCTTCTGGTCAGTAGCTCGCGCTCTAACCACTGAGCCATCTGCCGTGGATAAGAGGAAGAGATTAGGATACGGAAAATCCCACGTTAGAATTCCCTTCCCAGCTGATAGTTCACTTAAATGACAGAATCGGTAGTCTTAATAACTAAGTAACGATCGACTACGTGCGACAACCGTTGGGGACATTGCACACCAGTCCACTGCTACCTAGATAAACTTCGCAACCAATGTCCTGGAAACTAACGGATCAGAAGTTGTTGTTGTAAACACACCAGACTCCTCACAAAAATTCACACGATTCTCTGACACTCGTTTCATCTTCTGCGAACTAAAAAGCTATGCGAGAGAAACTTGGAAAATGAAGAAGTATAAAAAAATGGTAGCATAAACTCCAGCGACATCGGTTGGCAGTCATATCGTACAACGCCTTGGGTGATGTGCGGAAAGGATCGCATCAACGGTAGTCATACTTTCATCAAACTCAATAACTTTCTTGGAAGCCAAACGCCTCCAATCTCTTGGACTGTGCCAATCTCAAGAAGGAATACAGAACAGCACTTGTCTCCATAAAAAATGAATCGGCAGGTGTCGCACACGGGCCAGCGGTAGAATGCTTTATGTAAACGAAGCACCTGCGGGGTGAGAGAATATGCTTTTTCAAACGAACTCATTAGAAGTTCTCTGAGGCTAGCACACACTTTGAGACATCGGTGGTTGGGGAAGTGGACAATTCTGAGATGCTTCACCCATAGTGGCAATATCCCGCAATGAAGACTGATACACGGGACCTATGAACTGCATCCGCGAGACCATCCGAAGAGTTCAGAGCAAGTAGTAGACAGAACCGTCTTTAGTTTCGCACCCATTCACGTTCCCAAGACGTGGTAAATGACTGCCAAACATTTGACACCAGGCTATCTCTACTTCAGTACCAAACCTGGACTTGTACTGGACACTTGTACTTGACGTACGAAGTATCCAACAGACAGTATCGTCAAACCAGATTCGGAGAGGCCTCAATCACCAAAGGATCTACTAACCCCACGTAGCCCTCCGATTTGTCAGAAGCGAGCAGTCGGCCTGTTTGCATACTACTCACAATGAAACGCAAACAGTGGTAGAACGGCAGGGATTGACGACCGTTAAACCAAAACAGAAGTGCTACCATTCAGGAAACCACTCAAGCCTGTTACCATTCGGCATTCGATTTCAACCATTCACACTGCCTGGCACAGAGTAAAAGTTGAGAAAGATAACATGCTACACTGGCAAGTCGAACTAGTAATTCTCCACTAAAATATTATCACATAATGTCCCCGAAAAGGGGAACAGTATTGTCATAGCTGTGGTGGGTCGCTGTCGATTCGTATCGAGCTGCGAAATCTGTCAACCTCTATTCAACAAATAACGGTGATGATGCCCTTTGATTCCTCGAGGAGTTTCTCTTATTCACGAAATGAAATGGGAGGTATGACGGAAGGATGTCTTGTCTGAGTGAAACTCAGTTCATATCAAACCTGTCAAGTAACACATCCATTTGAAATGCTGACCTTAAAGGGCTCATGCAATCCGTACCGCTATAATCGACCAGTATTCACAAGTTCCGTTCGTTTTTCGCATGTCCCGACGTGAAGAGATCAACAGTTACTGGATAGTTGTGGGTTTTTTTGCGGGATAGGTATTTTGTTCATATTCACACCACTCTCGTTTGAACGGTCGTCCTCCTGTTCTGGTGTAATTATTCTGGATACTGGATACTTTGACCAGCTTCGAGGTTCCACCTTCACGTTTTACGACCTGCGGAGAGTTCCTTCACACCGAACACATGCCTACCAGCATGACTATATCCTTCTATCTACAATACAACGGGAAACTTGAGCATCCAAGCGGGACACTCTGGAAAACTATCACATTAGGACTGAGATTTGGAGCTTTTCATATCATTTGTACTGTTGGTTCCTTACATCCTGTCAGATTATTATCGTCACAACAGATGACGGGACGTGGGAGACCTGTTTCTGGCTGAGTTACAACTCCAGGTCCCGTTCTGGTTACGACGTTCCCCAGTACATTATCCCACCATGAAGAGAACACAACCATGGAAAGAATAAATCGTCTTCATTAGTCAACTGGCACCACAAGGGATAACAACCCTTAAATGGGAGTGCCGAACAGCCCCGGCGAAGACACAGGGATACAGAGGAGCTATGGCATCAGCGGTAACGTATATGTCCAAACAGGTGTTGAAGCAACCAACATTAATCGAAATACCGAGTTAACACGTTATCACACATGTGCTCAACAACCTCATCTGTGCTGCACGGCAAAATCATCATCCTACCATGTTTTATTGCGCGGATCTCCATAATTCCCGCTCATCACATTATTCGTTACAGCATCCTTTTAGGGCTCAAACCATGGGTTTATGTTGAATAAAGCCCATCTATGGGCCCTGCGTCTTCACTTTCGGGAGCATCGATCCCGTTGCACACAAGAGAACGTTTTAAAAGTGAGACACAGAGTGCAAGCTACCCAACTGCCTAACTCAAAAAAACTCATAATTGTCTGACATCCTTTGTCTGACTCAACGGGGGTACTACCATGCTGCCGCTGTTTGTCCACCACCATTTCGAAGAGACAAATGTCCCGAAAAACAAACATCTGTCCCCAAAGACCGCACAATACTATCGGTCTGCGTTATTCTAACGATTCAGCATCAACTTTGTCCGCTACGTTCACCCATTACATGCTGTCTATGTGCCGAATTGCCGACCGCTCTGTCTGATCGGTCGATAGACGTCACAACCGGCAATGTAACGTACAGCACAGTACAGAGACAAACAAGCTTCTTTTGTATGCGACATGTATCACAATACGAAGCTATGAGAGCACGCGGTCGAAAGCCAAATTCCGTGAAAATTGTTCATCTGCTCGATTCACGAGTGCAGGTATGACTGATCAAGAGAACTATACTGATTTCGGAATTTGTTTGTGCGGAATGATCAGAAGGAAGGCACTGAATGCTGGTTCAAGGGTTCAGTCGGTCCTAGTGGGAGCTAGAAGGATCCAAATTGTTATCGGTGGAAGTCACAAAGTGAGCAAACTAGGAAGCCCTGATTACTGGCCAATCGTGAGAACTGGGATCACTTTCTCACTGACCAATCAGAACACACTAACCTTGCTATGCTGACATTGGTAACTGTCATCCCAGGATTTCCGCGCCGTGTGCTTGAAGAAACACGGCTAGGGAACTGTCGGTCACGCTTGAAAATTTGTTATCCAGTAAAGGCACAAAAGGAAGGAATGCTACGACAGCATGTAAATGACTGCGACGAAAAGCTGTAGCAACAAACGTGGGCATGTGACATGACAATGGAAAATACGCAGGCTGAAAGTCAACAAGCAACTGTTTTGTTGTCTACGATGCTTACCGAGTAACTCTAGTCGAACACGGTCACCCAAAATGAGATCCTAGACGGGATGTACTAGTGTGATACTGATGAATATGGAGAGGAAACAGGATAGTGAGCAGCGGACCGGAAGCTCACCACCTGCTGCGAGGGATAGCGCTTGAGTGAAATGCACTTGATGACTGGAGGAATGGCGTGGTGGTTTTCCTTAGGATGTGCCAGAAATACGTATTCGTCTCTTAGGGTGCATCAACACATAGAGACATCAATACTTTGTCCTATACATAGCTGTTTAACTTTCGAGGAATGAGTAGTCCAGCGGTGACTATCCCCCTCCCACAAAAAAGACATCCCATCAAGGAAAGAAGTTGGACGCATGGGTATTTTCATTCCAGTTCTCTTTCGAAGAAGCAGATCCCCTCGAGACTGAAGAAATACTTTTTGCCTCCCCAAATGGCTGATCTATCCCACAGCAATAAATCGCTGTAGCACCCTCTCGGTGCCCAACTGCCATGTCACCAGAAGGAAGCATGAGGGCTGGGACACTGCCAGGTTGCCCAAGCCTGGACAGAGGAAGTCGAGAAGCAGAGGTCGGGTTTGAACCACGAACTTTCCGGTCAGTAAATTCGTGCTCTAACCACTGAGCCATCTCGCCCCCACAGCAGGAAACAACAAAATGACCCGGGTTAATCGGTGGATCAACATTTCAGTCTGCCATCGGACGGCTGACACACTAGCCCACCAGACTGGTGAACTCTCCATGATAAATAATCGCCTTTGGTAGTTCTTAGTCGGGTTTGGCTAAGTGGAAGAAACGCCAGATAGCAATGGCCTACACGAAAGGATTGGAGCTGAGGACCGCGTTGCGCTCGTAAGCTTGAGTCGCGGATACGGATAAATAATGAGCACGTGGAGTAGCCACTTCAGAAAAGGGGAAAAATTCAACCCATGCATCGCAAAAGCTGCTTAAAGCACCAGGATATAAGCGGACATCTTGTTGCGTCAGTGCAGGAAACGTGCAATACGGTCATCCTTCTTCGTTCATCTCCTTTCGAGATGATATTCACCCTCGAGTGAGGGGCACTGTGCTTCAAGACAGGGGAATACAATGGGGAGAGACTATGGTTACCAACTGTGCTTTCGGACCAGTTGACCGTATGTACACAAAGCCAGGCAGAAAGGGCTCATTAGTTCGGTTGTAAAATGCTTACAGTTCGGTCACTGCTGTTCAGACTAGGGCAACTTGGCGGTATTGCAGTCGACGGCCATATTGCAAGCTTCCACTATTATGACCGTTTTCACCATCAAAGTGAAATATGCCAACACAAATAAACACACTCACCACCCAAGTGTGAACCACCGCTCGCTGATTGTTCGGTCAGTTCAGAAACCACGACATCCAAACGGATCGGAATTGTCTGCAGTTTCAAATACCGTTCAACCATTTCATGCTCATCCTGCTTCGAATCATCCCAGGCGGTGGGAATGCCGTTGGCCAGAGTGGACCATGCAGTACTCGCAGGGATCGACGAAAGCCCGGTGGTGAACAACGAGTTGCATTCGGCGAATCGAGCAAATGACTGGATCAGTTGGATAAAACTAGCCTCTGCCAATTTAGCTTGGTCCATACGAAACAAGGGGATGGAATGTGACTGAGAAGAGAGGGATCTGGGGAGTAGAGGAAAAGACGACAGAAGAAGGTTACATAAGCAGGGGACAATCTATTGTGATCAAAAAATGTCTTCATCCTGAAAAAGAAAGTTGTATGTCCCAAGTAGCTTAACTTCGACTCTAGTTCCACCAATTTCGGCCACATTCATAGCAACATCTGACTGGGACTACCACTAACGTGCTAGCCTACTGCAACGAACGACCCATCGTAGTTTACGGGGTACGCGATGCTGGAAACATAATAATAATCGTTCAGCTGCAACACCCTCCCGGTGCCTAACTGCCATGCCACCCGAGGGAAGCACGAGGGCTGGGATACTGCCAGGTTGCCCAAGCCTAGACAGGGGAAGTCGAGAGGCAGAGGTCGGGTTCGGACCACGGACCTTCCGGTCAGTAAATTCGCGCTCTAACCACTTGAGCCATCTCGCGATGCTGGAAGAAGAGTTTACAGACACATGGACTGTAATGACAGTTTCAGTTGCCCTTGTCGTGGGAAGGCTTCAGTTTACTTGCCACCATTCATTGTCTGGAGAGTACGCTCGATTGTAGTCCCATAAACAACTGCCGCTGAGAATAAATGTTCCATAAATGCAACGGAGGGTGACGGTAGTCAAGCTAACTTATCAGGAACAGAAAACCTTAGTTAATTGTCTTTCGTAGTGTAAATCAAAGGAGATAAATTGAATGAATAGAGCAGATCTTGGTGAACTGCATTTATTTGCAAATTGAGTTCGTATTAACGGGAGTCCCAACGAAATCCCACTTGAATCTCTTGTCCATGAAATTCTTGAACAGAATGGGCTGCACAAATACCGTTCCATATTTCAGTCGGTACGATAGTTGAGATATCGCCACATATTTTCTCGACAGAATACCACTCGAAGTCAATGAGAACTCGGGGACTACACCTTCGTGATGAGCCTGAAGCAAAGCGAAAACGGCCGTGGGCCGTCAAAGGGTTTTCACCAACCTTACGAGCAGTGTAGTCCGTCAAGAGTAACAGTAGATTTGTTAAAAGGAAGTAGGTTAATTGGTCACAAGAATGAAAACCAGCTGAACAAAAAAAATGTAACCAAGGTGGCAACAAACCTTGCGCCCCAAGCAAAAGGCATCCGATAGCGACCTAAATGCCGGCAGTAGGTGAGCATTGATCGATGCAAAGCTGAAGATTGTTTGGTTTCCGTTATGGCGGTCGTACCCAACCTTTCTTCAGCGTTCAACTGACTGCCTGCTGCCTTGGTATATTTCTCCACAGCGGCGTTGATAGGTCCGTTCAATACTTTATCCACACGAACCACCAGGTATATACTACTAGGTGTAGAGACAGCTTGTGGAACGGAAAAGATAGCCTGAAGTGACAGAGGAGAATGAGTGGTCGTCAGCTGTGTGAACAGCGAGTCATTGAGACTGTGTGTGTGTGTGTGTGTGTGTGTGTGTGTGTGTGTGTGTGTGTGTGTGTGTGTGTGTGTGTGTGTGTGTGTGGTTTAAGAATGAGAGCCCAGCTGACAAAAAAAACACCAATGATAGGAGAAAACGCACTCTGACTGAGGGTCAGTAGCAATATCCAACATGGCACAGTTTTCACAGGGCTAATCAATAACTTAAAAGAACAGGTTGAATTTCACTGTTTCGTATGCACGACCACAGAGGAAAACGCTTCTCCCAACCTCAGTGTTTGGGTGACAAGTTTCACGTGGTATAGGGAAAAACTGGGAAAATGGACAGTAACCCTACTGAGGTGCTGCTATATTTCCCCATTTTAGAAGGTATTTCAGACAGACAGGACTCAAGAACATTTATCAGGGCCCAAATTGACGTACAATGAGCGCCCCACCATTGGAATCTATCGACCGTGATGTGAGTGATGCTCAGATGCCATTTGAACACCTACATCGGAGAAGGGTCTGTGCACTAAGGCCGGCAGTACAATTCGGACAAAGATGAAAACGCGATCGTTGCCAGTAGATGTGGATAAATAAAGTCGCCAAAACAGTAACCTAGTATCATGTGGATAACTGAGTGAAAAGATGACGTCACAAAGAGACTACAGAGTTACAAAAGAGGGCCATCATTTGGCATTCAGTTTCTCCTACCAGGTTAGCCAATGTGCAGAGGTCTGACGATCTCCTCGCCCTCTATGTTGGGAGTATGCGTGACAAGTTGTTTTCTCAAAGTTATCCAACTTTGGCCGTCTTAAGCTAACCATGGCTGCCTTGCAGTCAGAATTTTGAGTCAACAGCTTTCGCTGAGGATCTGAATCGTCCAATTTCGGACAACCTGGCGGTTTCGAGGCCCACACAACCACAAAATACAAAAAACAGAGGTGCTTTCCCACCTATCTCACTTAGTAAACCCTCTATAGACCCCAGCTGCAAACACATCAGTCAGACATCCGGGAAAGTGACCCATTCTATACCAGTGCACGCATCTGCTGTGTCCGCAGATGTTCTTGTCTTCAAAGTAACTGTATACATTGCAGAGACTCTATCGACAGACGTTTGCTGCACTTTTAAAACTCAAATATAAGACTCAAGAATGGTAGTTGAGCTTGCCACACGGGTGCTATCTGCGTACCGTCGGAAACGAAATTCAGGCGACTCGAAAGTTACATAAGCCCTTCGCGTCGATGCCCTCGGTTCGTCGGGTCTCCTTTTTCGAATGGATTCCCGTAGACATATCGACAGACAGATCCTGTAAACAGACTACTCAATATCGTCCGACAGTCCGCCTCCATAGGAACCCGTACTTATCGACTTATGGACAAACCAGTTATAGATCTGATTAAACGAATGACACCCTCGTGTCCAGCACGAGGAGTTCAGATATGGTCATATCACCTGAAGACTTCACCGGAAAAGTAGCTTCATTTCATCATGGACACGTCTCGGTGGTATAATTGATCTGGACACAAAACGTAACGAAAACGTTTTTTTTTTAAAGCCGGCTGGGTCTCAGTAGTACAGAATGTAGAGGCAGTAAGCATCCGTGTGCTGCCTGGCCTTCTCCATTGCTGAGATATCGTGGAGCCGAAATAAACAGACTGCCAGTAGCCACCTTATGAGGTCCAGCTTCCGGTCTGGCATATATTTTCATAAAAATTTTCCTGAAACACCTACGAAAAGAACTTCCCAATTAGTGGTAGGAAAGCTTTGTGAACCACGAACAAACCAGAGCTTATAACTCAATGCTCTACGAGCGACTTCCCTAAAGGACATTAGTCATGAAAAAAAACAGAAAACTCTGGATCTCAGAATGGTTAGCGAACTCAAAGTAGCATTCCACTAAACCGTTGGGTTAGATATCAGTGAAACTGAAGTTTGTGTAACAAAGTGATGTGATGAAACCAGAAAGTTCATGAAATTGATAAAAGTATCGCAGGCGAAAACACAAGGAAGCTGCTTCAAATGGACTGCGAAACAGGACCAAAGAGACCGATTGTTACACTGTTTAGCTCAAGTCTTCTGTTTAACAAAATACTTCGTTTGGAACGCCGGGAAGGACGCTTCCGAAAATAGTTTATTTGCAAGCATGCTCGAGATAGCTCAGTGGTTAAGGCACGACCTTAACGACCGGGAGGTCCGTGGTTCAAACCTAACCGTGACATTACGATTGCTCCTGTTTAGGCTTGGGCAACTGGGCAGTAGCTCAGCTTCCTTCGGGTGGCATGGCAGCTATACATCAAAAGGGAGTTACAGCTGAACGATTTTTTAAGCATGCCATTATTTCCTGACCCTGCGTTGGGCTTGTGTTGGACAAGGTTCGCAAAGGACAGCGAGTCGACCCACATGATGAAGTCTTGTACCGATATGTGATTATTTCATTGCGGCATGAAAGGTTTCCTGTAGTGGCCAGAATATCAACCAATCGAAACCTCACGGTTTGGCCGCATGCTTCCCACCCACGATCATTCTCCCATAATAGTCGTGCAGGATACTCAACGACTGATTGTATGGATACAATTGCAGCATTGTTACTTCGGGTTAAACTATTGTGCATTCTCACATGCATTGTTGGTCACAACAACAAGCCAAAGACCCTTTTCATGGCCACAAAACCTAGTGAACCGTTCCAACGAACGTTTCAAAACTTTCACAATAACGCATGAGATTATGGTGAATGCAGTTAACGAGTTCCATTAACACACAGGAATCATTGGTTCGTCTGAATCACGCACACATTCAGGATTCATTGACCGTTCAACATCTTACCCATCCGGCTTAAGGAACTGCCGTAAAAAGCTGTGCCACGTTGGTAAAGTAACCGTAAGGAACACCATCCGCTAAGCAAGATGTCTAGTGAAGTCCTCCCGTTCCCATATCAATCAACAAATCAGCCGACCAGTGGTTGAGGGTAGCAGTGACCTCAGTCACATAGCCCCAACTGAAGCACGTCTAGCTTCAAGAATATTCATTGAATCACCATCACCATCATTATCAGCTGTAACATACCCAGTACTTGTCGTACAGTGGTTGTAGCTGCCACAGTTTCGTTCACCGATGATTTGGGGAGGGTAGGTAACTGCACATTGAAGGCGGGAGCTGATAAATTGGTGCGTAAATACAGGACTGTTAAGTGGGGGGAATGGGGAGGGAGCTATGCATTGAAGGCAATAGCTTGGATGCACGAGCGCCACTGAGGGCGCGACTGGGACATCTCTGACAGTGTCCCTAACCATTGATGTGGCCCGTCTCGGGGTCCCCATTCAAGAAGACGGCAATGACCAGCGCAGCTGAGTTTGCTGGTAATGGCTTTTATACTTCGCTGCCAAGTCATTGTTTGACCTCCCCTGGCTCGTTTCCACCATTCACGTAGTTGTGCGAAAAGAACCCTACGAGGAAGTCTGTCGACTGGCATACAGAGCACGTAGCCAAGCCAGCACAAACTGTGGAGAGTGATCAGTTCATCTACCGTGGGTGAGTTATTTCTTCCGAAAACTATTCGAAGAACTTCAGCATTACTGATCCGGTGTTCCCACCAGACTCTGGAAATGCCCTGAGTACATCAATGGTCAAAGACGTACTCGATGTCTGTGAGCGGAAGCCCCGGGAACACTTCGACCCCACAGGCATTAGAGGCTGATAGTGAATCTTCAATGATCGTATCAATGACGAAGTTGAAGAGGAAAAGTGAAAGAGGACAGCCCTTACTGAGGCTTATGCGTGCCATGTGTCACGTGAGTTAAACTCTTCAATGGCCTACACCGTCGGACACAAGACTACAGATTATCCGGATGAATCCACACACACACAGAGCGATATAAATAATGGTCCAAGAGTGGCATCTGATGTTGAATGCCTCTCTAAGGGGTTCGTTATTCAAGGGGATTTTTATAGATCCTTCCTTGTTAAGGGGGCGTTTTGGACGGAGTGAGTGAAGAACGAGAAGAGTGAAATACAGAAGAGACTTACCGATCGACAGTCACTCAGTCCTCCTGGTTGGACCGTGATCGAATGGCCCAGAGGGGTGACTACAAACAGTGGGGGAGGTGCAGGACCGCGTGACAATCTCTGAGACGAAAGCGAAACTGAACTGCGAGGTTGCTGTTGCAATTCAGGTCCATTAGCAGCCCAAGCGACATTTATAAACTGCTCCGCAGGTATCATCGAATCCACCAAATGTGAGTTGGGGTTCCAATAGAAGTCTTCGCTTACACGACGACCGTCGGTTGTGTTCAAAAGGAACATGGTTACAAAGTATGGCTCCGGCTGTAGGTAGAGAAAGACAGAAAATAACAGTGAGACAACAAGACTAGGGGAAACACACGTATGAAGTCAGAATGAAGCACAGGTATCCTACATTGTCCAGCTGTGCTGCTGTTCCAGAATCAATCTGTTCAGTCACAGCTTGAACTCTGGATTTCAGATTAAGGCATGTCACCAGAAACCGGCGCGAGCACAAGTTGGCCGTTCGGTCGGGAAAAGGCACCACAGCCCTGGGAGGCTTGGCAGACTCAACAACGTCTTTCGATGAGAAACTCCCACCACGACCGGTCCGAGAATCCATTACATAGAGGGCCAGGCCTGTATGTTGTGGAAGGACTGAAGATTTCGCGCGCGCCCGCTCGACTGCGACGGTTACTGATTGATCATAGGTGAACTGGAAGTTAGATAAGGAGAGGTGTTAGAGCACAACGAAACGTACAGAAAGGATGAATACAAGAGTCTATAAATGAACGGCATCTCCAAATAGATTGGACTTTATCGTAGTCCAAGACATCCAAGGAACAGTTTTCTGATTGAAGGTTGTAGCACATACGGCGAAGTTTTAACCAAAACGTGATAGTATACTGGCATCTACTCCGCTGTCTTGTGGTCAAGTTCCTAGGTCAACGGCCTTGGTTCAGGGACTCAATTACTCTTTTCCTCAGGTTTTGGCGTCCTAAAAGTGTCAAACCCCTCGTATAAGCATGAATTTCATAACTACAAACGCTGATGATGACCAATAGGTTGGGAAGAATAAATAAATACTGAGCCTGTCAAAACATCACAACCGTACCAGACCATCACTGAAGACAACACACACAAATACTATGAGGCATTTCCATCAGTAGCTTAAGGACGCAAACACTGATGGCTCATTGGTGCCAAATAATGACATCATTGTGTGGAAAAAAGACATTTGGTTTTTTTTTTTGGGGGGGGGGAGAAGGCTCCAATGACTTTTAGTAGCAGAAAGGCTATTGCAGACTCTTTAAGAAAGTTAATTCCCTTCGGAAAGGTCTCTCTTGGATGACTACTGAATATAAACGTAGCACATTCAGAGATTAGGTCGGCGGATTGCGGAGAATGGTCGAATTCCAAGAAAAAAGGCCCAGAGTGGAGGCATTGTATCTCCTAACAGGGAAGTAGCAGGTCATGCTGAAAGCTGCAACAGCTTGATGTGCACTATTGATAACTAGGTTACATTAGTTGATTGTTTAACACTGCAGAGAAAACATGGCCGATATGGATTAGTAAACGTGGACAGTCTCTGAAGAAATCAGCTGATGCCGAAAACCTAACTTGAACAAGACAGAATGTGCGGTTGTTGGTATGTACAACCGAGAGAAAGCTAACTTACCCTAATTTCCGGATAGATTGTGATAAGCTTTAACCTGTCCTTTTGGCGTTGGTGGTTGATGAGGAATTCCGTTTCTTGAGCGTACTGGTTGCAGTAAGGTAGGGTGAAAGAGCGAGCAACAATTAGAGAAAAATCGATGAGAATTTGCTGACGGCAGTGCGAAAATAGGTACACACAGGTAGGCAGCGTGGTTGTGTTCTCTGGCGATTTGGACAGCGAATAAATTTGACACTAGATTGTCAAAATCGAGGGGCAATCGAGAACCTAATCAGCCTAATGACCCATTCGGGGAAAAGATGTATAACGAGGTGATCAACTGAGTAACCCCATACGCAACCGGGTGGATTGGAGTGACAGAAGACAACGCAGCCGATACCATACAGGAGCACTGGTCGTACTGAGCAGAATTTTCGTACAGAGCTGGTCCCAGAGGAAGTTTCAAACCTAAACCCAAAGAATAAAACGTACTTCCAACAAAGATGGGCGGAAAATGCAGTAACAGTGGACAGAAACAGCCCATCCTAGAAAATCATTCAAATCTGGTGTCGTCTCAGCATGTAACTGGCATGTAAGCCATAGAAAGGACGAGGGATAGGAAACCATCAGTTCTTCAAACCAAGTTATCCACAGTGAACCACAACGAACCGAGTCAAACCGAGAGGAAAATAACGAAGCAAAACGAACATAGTGCTGCGGGCAGCGTAAAGTGTGTCTATTTGGAAGTGGGCTATCCAAGGTCCTAAAATTCAACGGTAGATACAGAGAATCACTCCAAACTGACTGCTTCAGGGAAGGACCCTCCGGAGGCGAACTACTGTAAAACCGTGGACTTTGTTGTCTACAAAGCATACAATCTGGCCTCGGAGAGTTCAAGTCAGATGACTACGGAATGGTCCAGAACCAATCGAACAAGAATGCCGCTCAACACATACTATAATCAAGTGTACAGCAGCACAGTGTCATCGCATACCGCTGACAAAAGGCCAGTTCACAAAATGGTTGAGAACCGAAACACGAAACTTGCTGATGACTTCCAAAAAATGGCTTCGAGTTCAAACATGAATTGACCTCATTGGCCTTGAGAGAAAACCAACGAAGGTTTCCGTCAACCGATTGGAACCAGTATACCAGTCCGACCACACTGGCAGTCATTCAACAAGAGAGTTAAAAGTGAATGGTGGACTCGCCGAATACTCCCATTTGCACACTAATTTGGTTTTAACGAGAGACTCAACTGAGTCCAGCTGAATCTCTGATTTATGGTGGTTTTCTTCAACTGGATGCGCTGCACAAGGCCACCTCGTGTTTGAGTTGGTACAATTCGAGATACCGTAGTACATTGTCTAAGTGTAACACACTACTCATAAGGTTGCTGGAAACTCCTCGACAGCTTGTAACCGGTGTAGCCCTTCTTGGGGCTCATCAGGTAGGCACAGTCTCCGAGTTTCCGTCAACCTTATGCACTAATTTAACAAAACTTGGACGAAATTCACTAAATTAGTGTGCAAGAGAGAACAATTGGTGGGTTCCGTCCTATTTGGGTTGAAGTTTGAGATACGTTGACGGAAATTCTGGGACTGCGCCTACCTGATGGGCCTCAAGAAGGACGAGACCAGTCGTGGGCTGTCAAATAGTTTCAAGCATCCTTATGAGTAGTGCGTTACGTCCGAGTGGTGAAACGCTACGCGGGAAGTTTCGGATCCGAATTCTTCTCAAAATTTGAGACACACGGCAGTGACTATCGACTTTTCGGCGTAGGTCGACTGAACTTCACACGGTGAGCTACTGTATTAGGACCGAAACCCCCATTATCTGGTAAATATCACCAGCTAACGATGTTGGTAACTCAGACGCTAGTGCTTGAGGAGATAGGCCGTGTCACGTATTCACGCCGTTCAAGGATAAGCGGCTTCATCACCTGTTTAGTTGGCACGTAATCCCCACCTCCCAAGGATCAACAAGGAAGAAACAGTCGCACAGCATTCTGCGGCTCATCATGTTAAATACACTCTCGAGTTCCGTGGCGAAATCAACCGGAAAAGTTCCCACCGCCCGCAAAAATTTGGCGCTGCTACACCGAGCGAGAGAGACGGAAATAACATTTGTTGATGAGCCCAAAAAAGCATCATGCCGGGACTGGAAATAGAAACAAGCACGACTACATAGTGTGATTGATTTGATGTTTGGCAGTCATGTGGTCGATCGAAAGCGTCAAAACTCGATAAATGCCAGTGTCGAGTTTCCAGCACGCGCGGCCGGAAGTCAATGCCACTGACAGTCGGACTGTACTAATCCGTTGGTTCTGGGTGATGGCACAGTATTTTGCAGGTAGGTTATCAGACTTCAATGACTAGTGAGGAAGAATCGGACAATCTATCCGAAGGGATTCAAGCTGACTGAAACGAGAAGTAGCGAGCGCTCAGAAAAACAAAACAAAAGTGCACCATTCACCAGTACACCGTTTACCCTATACCTGTGAAAAGATATGGGCCTCCTCACACTGGTAACCCACTTGAGTAAAAATTCTTCGCCAAAATCATGGAATTCAATAAACTCACACCATACGTCATAAAACGGTGGTTGTACAACAGCAAGTATGGTTTATACACTGCTTTACTCGTGTGTTGTGTTGAGTCACCTCATAGTAGCCGTTTTCATCCGAAAAATTACAGTGTGACACAGTCTGTTCGAACATTGTGTACGCATATATAGACAGAAATGACTAATGTTCAATTCGTTCGTTCGTTTCGTCCCGGGTACCCATCCGGGGAGACGGCAGTTTCCAACGCGACGAATCAGCGCTCTCTTTCTGCCAAGAGAAAGAGGGGATAAGTACAGAACCGAAACTCTTGGCTTCGTAGACCCTTGGCCTCTAATGAAGATAAACGACGGTGCTCATTTGAGTAGCAATCTGTAATTCTATGAAGTCAAATAGATGGAACGTCTAATCAACTCTGTGAAAGCTCGAAATAAGGTGGCCTCCATCCCAAGAGTAAATTCATGAGTTCCAAAGTTCTGCGCTTTCAGAAAGGTGAGGTATAAATTACTTTTAGAATGCAGTCCGACAAGCATCTGACAAAAAGTGAAACGGGGGAGGGGCAATAACATCAAGCATGCGGGCGGATACTTGTAACGGATGTGCCAGTGGTTAGAGATACTAAGAGGTATGATCAAGTCATATACTGCAGGAGGTTTCTGCATCAGACCTGTCGTTTTCAATACCCGGCTTTACCTTACAGCATTCTGGCAAACAAGTATTCGCAACTGCACTCCTCTTTTCCAGGACTGTTCACGCTATCGCGCCCTTTATGCGTGTCTGCTCCCCACAGCAGCTGAAACCACTAGTTTATATTCGAGCGGACTGATACGCTCGACCGAAGTAAACTTCGAAGCACGATCGATTTATGAGAGGAACAAAGAGTTCAAGGTTAAGCAACAACAAAACGATTGACGAAACCTCACGTGCAGGCTCCACAACTTGTCACACAGCCAAGTTAATCATGATACTGGCGTTGTGGAGGTGTGATTACTAGATAACTGAGGACTCCTACAACGTGTTTTTGATATGGGTCTACAGGTTGTCTCTCGATTGTCAATAGAGGGATGTTCCTTTCGGATTTTGCCTTAAATGATGGAGCCTAAAGATGAGGATTCAGCGATTCAGAAAACACGAATCTTTTACTTGAAGGTAAACATACAAGTTTAGGGAAGTATACATGGTCAGCTCACTACGGAGCGGTATTCACGACACTGCGAGTTCCCAAGCAAGTGAGCTGACCAACGGAAAAACGCTGATCATGTATGAAAGCGATGAATGAAAAACCAGAGATTAGTCCGATCTATGAGTTGGAGAAATTAGAGTCTAAAAGCATGCTTGCCCTAATTTACTCGCGGAACGGATTCAGGTTCAAAGGACGCGTTTACACATTTGCATTGTACGTCGAATGGTTTTCGGAAGAGATAACCCACCCACGATAGATGAACTGATCACACTCGACAGGTTGCGCTGGCTTGGTCAAGTGCTCCGTATGCCAGTCGATCGACTCCTCGAACGGCTCTTTTCCACGTGAAGGGTGAAAACGAGCCAGGGGGGTCAAACAAAGAATTGCAGACGAAATATGGAAGCTATTACCACCAAACTCAGTTGCGCTGGTCATTGCTGTCTCCCTGAAGGCGACTGCTTTCAATGCAACACTAGCTAACTGTACGTGAGACTCGGGTGCGTCTAATGAGCGGTGCGGGCTACCGGACAACCCTGCACACATTACGGGTTTCGACCATCTAGCTGAAAAGAACACTATTCACCGGTAGCAGTGCCAAGTGATACGAAGGACACACGACGCCTGAAATGTAGTCAGTCAGTCAAGAGTTACGACCTTGAGCTCACGTCCTAACTTCCTCGCAGTTTCATGCTCAAACTATGATGCAGCGAAAAACTCTAACTCAATGTATCTTCGCATAACAAAGCACTTACTCGATGAAGCGCGTTGCGCACAGAAATCGATTCGAATGATTGATCGGACGAAACCGACTTTTGCTGATCCGTCATGGTGTCACCAGTAGGAATGGATAATTGATCTGTTATGGTTGCTGGAACTTTTGCCGAATAGTCAAATGGTCGATTATAGCCGTACCGTTGCCAAGAGCGTTCAGCGGCCAGGGCTCGTTGAATAAGGCGTAGCCATGTTTGTCGCGTTTCTGAACCAGCCGAAGACGTGTCGAAATAGAGGAAAACTTCGGATGACTGATCAGAACGAAGCCTCCGTTGGGTGACCAAAGAGCGATCGAGTTTGAGCCAATTATCCCCGATAGGATGGACGGCGTCAATAGTATCTGTGGGAGTAGAACAAAATACGCGTGTAGAAATGAGAAGGCGCGCAGGTCTCGTGCTACAGAACCAACGAGGCATGAGAATACATCTTACCTAGGAACACTACAGTGGAGTTTTCAGAATCCGTTGTATGTGAAAAAGCTCTCCAACCCACTGGTGCAATCACATGGAGTCCTTCACGGAGGCGCGTGTGAGCTGGACTACTCGCGGTCGTTGTTGACTGCTGGGACGAATTTAGGGGTCGATCGACAGTCGTCAAGCGACCTGATAGGTCGGCTGCCTGTAACCGACGCAAACAGTAAGGCTCTAGAACGATGGCCTCCGAACCAGCACTGCCCTTTTTTCGCCCAGCGGCCAAATCACTCTCCCGAATGCGCAAATAGGTTGAGTAGAGTTCACGGGTACCAACGGCCAGTGCACATTCCGAATAGAATACAGAATCTGTGATGGTGAGCTGGAATAATGCAATAAAATCAGGAAATCTGTTGGTAAGTCCAGGTGCGCGATAACTCATATTAGCGGCGAAAACAACTAGTGCTTGACGGCACCGTAAACCAGAGCATGCTTGAAGGCATTACAAAAAGTCCATCCGCTGTGTCTAGGATGGTTAACCCATTTCTGTTGGAGTGCTCTTAATCGATCAAGCACTAACTAACCTATGAGTAGGACTGAGGGGAACGGCAAACGTTCTGAGTCACATTGTATTGAAATCTAGACCTCAAAATTCACTCAATACAGTTTGGATATGCGGGATGAACTGAGGTTACCTGACTTGGTCACACCTGGATATTACATAGTGAGAGAAAACAGTGAGGGTATGGTGCTTAAATAAGGTGTAATTGTAAGGTTTACAGGAGGTGACAGGAAGGATAACGTCTTGGCATTTCGAGAAATAGGTTGTGATGTTGTTCGTCTAACTAGCTAAAAACTTCACTCAGTGCAGTTTTTAACAGTAAATGTCTCCTGGTTGGGTGATAGCTACACCAATCACTATATCACCGACGTATTTGAATTGGATGAGGAAATCAGGGGTGGGAATAGTCATTGCGTACAAAAAGAGAGATAGCATCCTGGGGAAGAGAAGTGGCCAACCACGTTCGTTCTCCAATCAACTTGGCCAGACTGTCCACCGCCTGCGTTGGTCAAAACAATGCACTAATCATCCTTTGTCAACATTGGCAAAAGCACCAGTGTACTCAGCGAACAAGATGAGTAAGTTCATCAATCCTCGCTAAGGGCCTGGTATTCACCAGATTTGCTAAAAAACAATTGACCTTCTTGACCAGGAAGAGGTCAAAAAGGGTTCGTTAGGTTGATTTTTGGTCACTAATGAGCCTAAACAACATTGTCCACGCTTCATACAGACGTAATTTGCTAAGGCTAACTCAGTGCGAAAGCCGTTGACCACTGCTACAATGGTGAAGCAGGTTGGCCCACTTTAACCCTACTACTGAATCTTTTACATCCAGCGTGAACACGCTCCAGATAGTTCAGATGTGCCCAGCCTTGTCGGTGGAGTGGTGGCTACACGGTCACCCAACATGCCCGATATTCGGGGGTTCAAATCCAACCGCAGCCCAGGATGTGCACTGTTGATGATAAAATCGAAAAAAATCCGCTCCGGTGTGGATAGACGACTGTTCAAACGAGAATTAGGTGAATACACGGGACCATAATCGTCATCTGCAAGCAAAATTGTGGATCCGCACAAACATTAGAGGCTTTGTTCTTGTTCCTTCGTCACAACGAGCACATAACACCAAAAACAGTGTCATTGTTTGGCCTTTCACTATTTGACTGGTGTCCAGAATCAGTCATTCAGCTAGCGTGGCTCACATGGGTGGACACAACTCGACAAAACTAGAGTTCAAAGCCGCCGTTTTCTCTCATAGAACCGAGCCTTGTTACGATTTTGTCGTTTTTCTTATAGAACAGGGGCTGTTAGCAACAGTACACTGAGTGAAGCCTATTTGTCCTCGGTAGACGGGTGATAAAAGAAGGTCAAAACAGACAGCGAGACACAGAGCAGGCCCCAGAACTGCTGTCACGTCTATCGCTGCAGTTGAACAAATAAATCCAACACTATTTACACAAGTTGATTGTCAGCGGAGCGTTCTCTATGAAGGATATCGATTTCTTTTGTGAGGATATTTCTCTAATCGGAAAAGCACCCGTTCGTAGCCAGGAGCTGATAAGGATCGTGCACAACCACAACCTAGTCAATTCGCCTGAGTCTGTTGGGTGGTTGGATCATTCTTTCTGATTGAAATGGACATTCCTGACAAAACCGGTTAAAACCATTTAAGAACAACGAAATTTGTGTGAACCATGTGGTACAGTCACCACGACCTGTTCAGATTAGTCGGACCTTCAAAGAGAAAACCCTGTGGTCATGAAGACAACTTGGTATCCACTTGAGATATTTCCTCGCGCCCCTGGCGGGATGCGAGATGGCTCAGTGGTTAGAGCGCGAATTTACTGACCAGAAGGTCCGTGGTTCGAACCCGACCTCTGCCTCTCGAATTCCCCTGTCTAGGCTTGGGTAACCTGGCAGTATCCCAGCCCTCGTGCTTCCTTCGGGTGGCATGGCAGTTACGCGCCGAAAGGGTGCTACAGCTGAACGATTGTTTTTTCATTCGTGTGGGAGAGAGTACCATATAGGTGTCGATAATTCCGTTCAGTTTTACGGTTCATTTACATCCCCTTAGACGGAACATACGATATCATGCTTCAGGGAAAGTTTGAAATTGAATAACTGATCAGAGTAGGTGGTTGAAAAATAGTCGTAACACACTCGTAACACCTTCCTCGAATGATAACTTTCCGTATATGACTAAAAAGATGAAAAATTAAGTGTCCCCGAATTACCGTCACCATGTACCAGGCCGACTAAGGCTGAACAGCCACAAAATTCCATTAGGAAGGGCGTAGGTTGATGTGGCCGACTCGAACTACTGTTTTGATTGTTGTCTTACCAGTCTCATATCGAGGAATAACACTGTCCAGAATGGGCTGTGAACGTTGGACCGATTATATTGCTCAAATAACAAGCGAATGTAGCGAATGTAAACTGGGCGATCAAACAGCAAAAAGCTGTTCGGAAAGAAGGTGTCGTTCAAAACCAGAAGCTGAAATCAGTACACAAAAGGCTGTTAGAGAAAGCAAACAAATAAAGCTTCCTGTGATGCAGAAGAAAGTAGCTGTGAAAAGTATGCTCTCTCTGTTGAAGTGTGCTGCGACGGGAGGAAACGAGATCATACCTCATCTCCTGCAGGAGTTGGAGTATCATCCAGCACCCCATCACGCAACGAAGATGGCTGGTCAACCGCGTTCAGCTTAGACTTGCCCCGTACCATACGTCGCCCACCAGACTCGTATGCATCAGTAGCCGTCGTGGTCTTCAGGAGATCCAAAGCCTGCGTCGCATCCAACCTACTACGACTGCTAACCACTGCCGCCGTCCAGGGTCGAGATCCGGAGGTGCTTGTAATACGTGTGGATCCATGACTGGGGCTTACCCTGTTGGAAATACCCCAGCCACCCAACTCCGACCCCACCTTCTGATCTGGAGCATCCAGTTGGTCCACGGAAAACCAGTGATTCAGCAAAGGACCGAGAATGGTCTCGACAGTGCTGTTAGTAGCAAGAAAGAAAGAACAAAAAAATGAATTTCCAAATCGAACACCAATGTGTTGCTGGTGGAGCTGTATAAAGTGCAACTTGAAGAAATGCAACATTGTGGTATGTTGGGAGAGTCGATGGTGCTTGAAGATTACATAAGCATCACCCTAGACGTGGTCGTTAAAATAATCTTCCATCGAACAAGCTAATAACTGTCAGTAATGACGGTTAGCAAGTTCTACCCGTCTCCAAGAGAGTGGCTGTGAACAGGTAGTTCCAAGATCCAACGGCGTCTCTATTGCGGGAGCTAGATTGCCCTGAAGAGCATACAACCACCTTCTCGTGTATGTTTAAAAGTCTATTCTGTGCAGATGATGACCTCTCACGAAAACCGAGGTGTCCTAGGTTTCTCAGTTGGGGTTGTATCGTGATCCAAACGAGGACCAGATCTGAAGTTAGGCACTTTGGAAGCCTGATGCGCACAACAGCGGTCGGCTCGCATTTGAAACTACGTCCAACATTCCCGGAACACCATGAAAATCTCATGAATTCAAAGCGTTGGAAGCAAGAAGAATGGAAGTGTGCCTGTACACCGACCATATTCGTAGAGCGATCACTACACGTTCTGAAGTCCTCAAGCAATACGATCGACTCAAAGTGTAACGCTCACCTTTGATTATGCGCGCGTGTCTTCTGTGGCGTCACGTCAAATCCCAAATGTCTACGCCAACCTGACTACCATACCAGGCTTCGAAAAGATGGGCCCCTATCTACATAAAGGTCGCCAACGATTGTCGGATGTGAGAAACAGTATGGAGCCGAGTATGAGGGCTCGTGATCAATGGATCCCAAGTATGCATGGTGGTTGGGGTTCTGGGTAGATACACAGAAAAACTGAACCTAGTGTTCCGTTCAGCTGTAGCACCCTCGCGAGATGGCTCAGTGCTTAGAGCGCGAATTTACCGACCGGAAGGTCCGTGGTTCGAACCCGACTTCTGCATCTCGATTTCTCCTGTCTAGGCTTGGGCAACTTGGCAGTATCCCAGCCCTCGTGCCTCCTTCGGGTGGCATGGCAGCTAAGTAGCGGAAGGGTGTTACAGCTGAACCCAGTGTATGGGTATTTTCCGCCTTCGCAAACTGTGACGGGTACTCGTTCATCCATAACACTTTCCGGTACCTAGCCATGCCACCCAAAGGAATCAAGAGGGGTAAGATATTCCCATGTTGGCCAGGTCCAGACAGGAGCAATCGAGATGCTGAGGTTGGGTTTGAACCACAAACCTACCGGTTAATAAGTTTGCACTTTAACCAATAAGCTATCTCGAGCGGCGAACACTTGCCTCTACAAATTTGGCAAATTGAAGGATAACCCAAAGTTACGTGTTCATTTTTTGGTGTCAAACATATCAGTTCGAAAAATACGAAGAGGACCTATTTAGATGATGCAACTGTTGCCACAACATGCACAAACGCTGGTAACCAACCTGTCTCGAGGCAGTTTCCACCATTGTCCGCGGTAGAGCGCCGACGGTTGATGCACATAGATCCATTCATTATTGGCCAGAAATGCGATGGCATGCCGACCTAGTGGACTGCTGATAAGTGCGTCTGGTTTCAACGCATCTGGAGGAACTCCTGCATCGGAGACTCGGTGCGTGTTGGGCAGTCGGATGAGCTATAGTCGGGCGCAAGAGAGTAAACGGAATCGGTCAAGCCGATGAATGAAATTATTTCAGAAGCTAGTGACGTAAGGAAACATAAGCCGAACATTCGGAAGACGATAAATGGAGAATGCCACAATGAAGAAATAGGGACGGTGAATGGTTGTTGTGAAAAGGCCTGTAACGCCAAAGAAGGCGGTCAAGAAGATTTCCACACGTTAACAAAACATGGAAACAAAAGATAATTCAAAAGAAAGGTGTTACGAGGAATGCCTCCAAAAGAATACTTCTATACTGATTGTTTCAAAGTAACACCCTCTTTTCTACTTAGTATTGTTGATCATCTGGACTGTGATGCCCTTTTTCGCCCAGTTTGCACCCCGAATCATCACGTTACTCATCTTCCTCTGATATACGTTCAATCAAAACCGCTTGTCTTTTTCATTGGATGCTGTCTGATCGATGGACACAACCTACAGGTTCTGTATTCAGACAATAAGTAGACTCTCGCAGTTGCCTATTACGGAGCAGACAAATCTAAATCCAACCGGCCTCTGTCATAAAACCGGATGACAAACTTACTGAGAATGACTCGTATTCATCAGACAAGCGTTATTTCCAAAACGTGTTCTTAATAATGAGTAAACTTACTCGCAAGTCGTCGACAGGGAACAAGATCAGCTCACGGTGTGGGTCGTTGATGATTGAATTTTTACGGTTCGACACGTAGTGTTCATAATCTATTGGTTCTGGAATGCACGAGCCCCACTAAATGGAATACATAGAATTAGGCAGCACCACGTACTCCGAATCCGGTGTAAGATAGATCTGTTTTATTGCCATCCGTTTCTTTATTGCGGAAATTATATACATTGGGGAGAATATGTTTTGTAAAACGGCGCTTGGTCGTCATTATGCTTGCATTCAAGTGAGCAGGAGGATGGAGTACAGAAACAGATTTATGCAGGCGAGCCGCATCGATTCTGAAAGGCATAAATGAAGGATATGGTACAGGTGGGATCACAAAACGGAGCACACTCACTGCGGTGCAGTAGCATAGGTCAGAACTCTGGTACGAATAACAGTACGCGCGTATCGTAGAGAATTCAGCGGGCAAAAGTGACACAATTTAAAAGAAAATAGCTTGGTTCCCCTCACAAAGGGGTAAAGACTACGCGACAAAATGAGACCACTCGTATTTTTCACCACATTACCACATTACCACATTACATCACCACGGGTGGGACTGGACGATTTCCGGTTAACAGGTGACAGGTCTTACCGGAAGTGAAACTCAGTCTGTGGGAATAATACTTTGAACAACTGGCAGAAAACACCAAAAACTGAAAAGTGGGAGCGACGAAATGATGAAAACATCCCGCTGTCTTCTAATGTTCATCAGCTAACTCACCCTCATATCTTTACAGATACGCGCATGGTTGACATCTTATCCGCGGATTCTCCAGTGGTTTTGAAGATCCTGCGGTGTTCGTTTCTTCATTTATCCTATGCGGTTGAACAGGAACGAAGGTAGATACTTCTGTTGGATAACATATTTTGTAGGAATGCACTTGGAGAGCACCCTGTACATTCTTGCGTCAGGAAATATGTGGATATAAAGGCCGGACTGTGTTCGCGGAATTCTGTGGCATGTTTCGTCCAGTATGGCTAGAAAAACTGATGAATCGACAGAATCCAACACACCTTCAAAGTCACGGGAAGCCAAGCTAGAGGACCATTGCAACTACGCTATCATTATACCATCTGAAGGTGTGAAAATGCGTGCGACTAAGCATCTGCTAGGTTCAAGTCTCGCGGACCATTCACCGGCCAAGATTGTGAAACCATAGGACCAAGAATTGATGCTCTCTTTAGACCCAGCAACCCGAATGGAGGGAAGCATACGGTCAACTGAACTATTCCACAAAATACTTGACGGCCCAAACTGGAAAGCGAGGCTCAGTTCAGTTCAGTTTAACAGCTACAAACCGGGCACTAAGGGTGTGATTCCAGATACCACACTGCAGTCTTTGATGATTTCACTACGGAAAGGTTACCGAAGACCTTGTGTATGAACGAACTGAAAAGCCTGTAAACATTCTCAAAATGTTTTGAATCTTCCATTTTTTATCCTCACGAGACTTATCGGCTCATGTTTCCTCTCAGCTCTACCATGCAGCTGACGATACCTAGAGTTGGGTTGTGGTTGCCATCAGGAAAATGTGCCCCTGGAACTCCAGGGAAGTAGCAGTTTCATAGGTTTTAACGGCTAAATGAAGCCAGCTGGACGGTCTGCACAGGGCAACTGTGAAAGCGGTATTAATCTATGGTTGTGAAATTTGGTTCTTCAGATACGAGGATGTTGGACGGAACCAAATGTTTGATCACCGATGTCTTTGCAGTACATCAGCCGTTAGCTGGCTGCAGCTTGTGTAATCGAGCACGTGGAGATGAATCAGAATTACTACAGCGGCAAGTGAAACCCACCAGGTGAATACGGTTGGGACATGTAGTACGCACGCCAAAGAAAGCGCTGTTTTCAACTCTGAACTATTGTTGGTGAAAGGTTTGTGAGGGCCAGGTAAGATAATCGTTCAGCTGAAACATCCTTTCGGTGCCTAGCTGCCATGCCACCCAAAGGAAGCACGAGGGCTGGGATACTGCCAGGTTACCCAAGCCTAGACAGGGAAAGTCGAGAGTCAGAGGTGGGTTCGAACCACGGACCTTCTGGTCAGTAAATTCGCGCTCTAACCACTGAGCCATATCGCCCCCGTGAGGGACAGGTCAGCAACCAGTAACGAAATGAAGGCGAACAACATCCAATTGAGTGCTATAAGATCTTCGCGCCTTCCTGGCTGGGTCCGCGTGGCTCTTGCACGACGAAACAGCACATAACCAATGGTGGGCGCGTTTTCACTCCCCAAATGCACTACCTGGTTAACGTTTGTTATGAGGTTGTACAGTGGGCCGATGGCGTACTACTCCGGTATGATGCTCACATGCGTTTATCTCGTTGATGTTCCAAGGTGTAGGTGTCTCGATCTTGATCGGCTTCTATGGGGACTGTTCCGTATTAAGTTCCGGCCCTTTTACGTTCTTCTCATTCCTTACTAGACAATCTTCCTTATGGTTATATGGCAGTTAAACGTCAGTGTTCATTGCTGTTTTACTGCTGTCGATGACCCGATGAGTAGCTGGCAGCTAGATGTGGTGGTTAGATTGAGCGTCAAAGTGAGCTCACGCACAAACCTGGCTGGAAACTCGCTCATCAATGTTCAACTGTGCCAGGAAGACCGAAGCGGGGCAACCGAAGAGCAACAAGCCTCCGTGTTAAGGACGATCATAATACGAGACAGTCTGGCGGTTAAGACATACTTTCCTCTCCGATGAGAATCTGAAGACTGAGTGGTTTCCTCCAGACAACCAGCACGAACATATTTATGGAAACACTGGTGTTGCCTTCCTCGAGAAAGGACGGGTTAGAAAAGATTACCCACTCCAACCACACAACGGTTAAACGTAACTACCAGCGCATTGCTGAATACGGGGGAAATGCTCTTGAAGCCAAAGATTCTGATGCTGCTAAGAAGGCACCTGCAGTGCGCGATCACATAAGATGTTAGATAGTTGTACCTTACTCCCTGGGCCATTGGTTTAGGCAAGACTCCAACGGCCGTGTGGGTCAAACTATTAAGTAGCTAAGGAGAGGGGGTACGGCAGAGAAGCCCTCACAACTGTGGCCTCGCGGGTCAGATTGTTGATTTAGGGACTATGAGCACAGGGCTGGAAACCTATCTTCTACAGTTGCTTTGTGGGTCGGACTTTTGATTCAAAGAGTCAAGGTGGAGTCATCATCATTATCGACAGCATAATATCGGTGGTCAACACTGATGCTTCGCTGTCGTGCAACAGTAATTTATCTAAAAGCCTCATCAAAAAAAGAATGAAAGTGAATGGGGAAGTGACTTAGTGCCGGCCTACAACATACCCCGAGGTGTCTACACCTTCAAACACTCATTCATACATGGATAAACTGAAGGAAAAACCTATCGACGCAGCTTAGGAACTGCATTTACTACCCATGCCAATACAACCTCATCTGTTTGCAGCTCTATAAGCCTTAACCCTCTACCCAGAACAGTCGAACTTAACTACTAGGATCAAAGGACATGTCCAACACAGCAGCATTTAATGTCCATACAGATGGGTCAACAAACCTTAATTCCAGATACGCTTTTCTCTTTAAAAATCACTATATGCTGTGGCTCCGAAATAAGTACATAAGACCATGCTACGGTAATACATTTGAACACGGTCCAAGATAGCTCAGTTAACACAGTCAACTCTCCGGCTGTCAGGTAATACAGAAGCGGCTCCCTGTGGCTTCAGTGGTCTAGATATTTTATTGAATACGAGAGCCAAACACGCACTGCTTGATCGGATTCCTAGGAACAGTCGATCGTTTGCAGTCAGACCGGCCTGGTCTGTCGGGACGGACCCGAAACCTATTCGGTATCTCTGCATACGCCCCAACTGCAAGCAGGGTACCGTCAAAAACTCATTTCAAGATTCTGCGGACGGCCGTGTACATGAATATCACTAATCTGGCCGGAGGAGTTACTAGTTGGAAGGACCGCGGTCGCAACATCTCGACTGCTCGTCTACGCTTGGGCAACCTTGCAGCACCTCAGCCCCCGTGCTTCCTTGGGTGGGGGGGCATAGCAGCTACACATCGGATGTTACAGTTGAACGATTATGTATCCTTTACTTAGATCACACCATCATTAGTGCCCGCATTACGGTTCATGTTCCAGCGACCGAAAAGAACATCCACCGACGTGAAATCTACTCCCT
Organism: Opisthorchis felineus; assembly: GCA_004794785.1. Taxonomy (NCBI): domain Eukaryota; kingdom Metazoa; phylum Platyhelminthes; class Trematoda; order Opisthorchiida; family Opisthorchiidae; genus Opisthorchis; species Opisthorchis felineus. The sequence continues at coordinate 325,003 of SJOL01007024.1, forward strand.
GGAGGATTCGGTTGTCGGAGAAGTCCACCACGTACTAAACGCTCAGACATCGTTGTGGTTGGTTCGAAACAGCGGAAATCGCTTGCCGACGTTGTCCCCACCAACCAACAGTCCTGAGTCCAAATCGACAACATCGCCTTCAGTTGCCGGTGGCAAGGGTCGATCATTGCCTAACGTTCCTCCTGGGACACCAGCGTGGACTCCAACCACGCGCTGTGCGTTGCTGCTTTTCATTGGGCTTTTCATGTTTACGCAAAAAGGCGCACATCTCGCTCAGTCATTGAGGAGCTATTGGGTCAGGAAACCATATGGAACTATCAGAATTCGATCTACGAGATCCTACCGGACGGCTCTATGCCTGATTTCAACGGGCACTTGGAGCAGACAGCAAAAGCACTACACAGAGCCGGAACATCCGTTTGCGGTACAACCCAGCCGAGCTTATCCAAACATCATCACCATCATCATGAACAGCGCGACATCAGTGTTCAACACTGGTGCCTCTCTGCAGTACAAGCGACATCCGATGTGGAATAAGTTTATTTAAATGTGTGCAATTCATGGTTGTATGTGGGCTGATATACTGCCAGAGCGCCCGCACCTAGACAAGAAGACGATCATAGTCCACAACCAAAGCTTTCGCCTCAAAAGCCTGACCGCAATCCAGCGGCTTTTAGCTGGAAATGCAAGTACATCACCATTTTTACGGAACGCGTCGCCACACAAGTTACAACCCCCAACATGGAGGACCAGGATATTGTGTTCGTCAGACCTCTAACCATTGACCAACCTTGTATGAGAGACTCTGCGAGAGTTAAGCAGACACTCCCCCCCCGTATAGCCCAATGGGTCGCCGAGGTACACAAATCATTACACCACGGTAAGGTAGTCTCTTCGTGACGGGAGCAGTTGAAAGAACGAAGGTCTGAATGTGCGGATCATCGGGTATTAATTTAGTGACAGTCGGCAGCTCTTCACTCACCGGCCTTCTCGCTCACTCACTCCCAACCCATCGTACAATGTAGTGCAATCAACCCATATGCCGATCCCCTTAGCCACTGTTCCGGGTGGCAACCATCGCCCAGAAAAATAAACCAAAATAATCACCTACTAAACTCAAAAGATCTTACCCACGTTGCAGCCTTTATTGACCGTACTCTATGTCAAATTGGGCAACAGGCATCCCTTGCTGAAACCTTACTTTCCCTCTCTATCGATGTATGTTGTGTCTCCGAAACACGCATACAAGACTCCACTTCGGTCGTGCTCCTCAAGCTGCTTAGGACGAACCCAGATGTTCCACATTTCACCCTTCGGGTATCTGGTGATCCTGACGCAAAGGCTCGTGGTATCTACGGTGTGGAAGTTACACTCAACCCCAAAGCTGAAAGCGCCCTACTGGACTGGATCCCAGTAAACAGTCGCGTTTGCGCTGTGCGGTTGTCTGGCTCAATTAAGATAAGTGCAGGTCGATGCGGTAAACGGTGTTTGTTTGTCGTATCAGCATACATCCCAACAGATAGCAGTTCTGAGACTGAGAAGGACGAGTTTTATCAAAATCTGTCACGGCTACCTAGGTCGGCAAGAAGGACGGATATAGTAATCCTGGCGGGTGATATGAATGCCCAAGTTGGACGACTAAGTCCAGAAGAAGCAAAGTTAGGTGGTAGATTTGGAGTCGATGCTGAGCGTACGGATAATGGAGAGCGGTTTCTTCAGCTGTGTGCAGATCAACGTCTGTTCCTGGCCAGTACGAACTTCCAACACAAACGCTCACACCGAGTTACTTGGAGGCCACCTACCACAAGACAGTTGTGGACTCATTTGGACCATATGGCTATCAGTTACCGATGGAGAGCCTCAGTTAAGGATTTTCGTTCCTTCTGGGGTACGCAACTTGACTCTGATCACGCCATCGAGCGGGCCCACTTAGCGCTTCGCTTTCCGCCAGCACTACGCGTGCCGAAAGAGAGCACCTCAGTTCATCAACTTCGACAATTTTCAGTAGCTGAAGAGTATCGAGCTGATCTGGCTAGAAAGCTACTGGGAACGCACAGTCATGTGGACGAAGAAGATT
>SJOL01007024.1:328983-399805 GCA_004794785.1 Opisthorchis felineus
GTGGGAAAGTGCCGCCTCCCTGGATGGGGACCCCGGGACCCCAGTGGTAAATGACATTGGCAGAAATGGGCCCAATCGCGCAGTCAGTGGCGCTCATGCATCAAATCTATCGCTTCAATGCGTAGCTACCCAATTTCCGAACAAACTGAACATGCCTTCGCCTCCAAGGCTTGGTTGTATATTCCCGTTTTCCGATGATCGAAACTGTAGCGGCTGGAACCAATATGCCTATGGTACACGGTTTATAGCTGATAAACTGATTGAATTGATTGACAGTCGGCTCACTCCACATAGCCTTGACGTAATCTGCATGAGGATAGGGTAGTGGGTAATAAGCCAAGCCCACAAGTTCCTGGTGCCCGGCAGTGGACTGAAATAGTCTGTAATAGTTCCACTCACTCCAAGTGTTTTTATTCGTCAGCTCAGTTTTCTGTCCATTGTATTAGTGAGTCCTGAAATTTTTGGTGGACGTTTCTGCCAGCAGGGCGTGGCGCGGCACCCCCTCAGATACCTTGGAGAGGTCAGGGTAGACAACGTTTATCTCAGTCTGAGCTTCTAGGTCTTTCGTGCAGTGGCCTCTGGCAAGCATGAGGTTCGCGAGCCCATGCTCTTCCGGTGGCAGTACACGGGTCGTTTCGGATGCACTCACAGATGATCAGTCTTAATGGATTCCGCGATGGGAGCGTGCATTGTAACAGCGTGCTTCATCAGTAGCTCGTTGGATGGGACCCAGTCCACCCCATTGCAGATTGGCGTGATAACCCCTTTCTCCACTGCGCGGAAACAGTGGGAGACGGTCAGCGATTTAGTAAGTATCGCCACAGCTAGGTGGCTTTGTCTCTAACCAATAAAAACAGGGTTTCCGTTTTGCATTGTCAGTGAACATGGTGGAGATTTGCCTGATTGGGGTGTTGAATCGAAAGCTCCACCGAAGTCAACGAAGCCGACATCCAGCCCATGTTCATCATCAATCTCACGTACCAATTGTAATTTGACAAGCGGCTGGTTTGTGAATCAGGATCTCTTCTCAAGGTATACACATGTCACAAGTCACAATCATCAAAAAGTTTTCTAAGCACCTTTTTACGACTTTTGTACCTCTTTACTCAGCACCCAGGGACGACTCACTGGGGAGTAGTTTGCTGGTCATCCCTGGAGCCTCCCACCGTGCATCAGTTTTGCGACGGCTTACTCCCACGTTTATGGCGACCGTCACTGTTCCACTGACTTCCGGAAAATAACACTCAGTGTTTGTCAGATATGTGCGGCCTACTCCTCTGGCACTAACGAGAGAAGGTCATACGAGCCACGTACAGGCTGTTCGTCCGATGAAGTGGAAAGATCTTCCACCTCTTTTGAGTCAAACCGGACGTCCACCAAGCGAATTCCTGCTGTGGGTTCTGGGACGGGAAGTGGTTGGTTATCATCTTGTACAACCTGTACACATCCTTCCAGGAGAACTTACGCCTTCAGGCGATCATTTTTTACCAGCTCAGGTGTCCTTCCATGAATGCAGGCAAGCAGTCGTTCAGGTGCTGAAGGTGGGTTGACTGCGACATAGCGTGGTTCTATACATACCATGGACTCATTGGCAGCTGGTCACTTTGAGAATAATTCACTGCTACTCTCGTCTTCTAAGTTCGGTTTTGATCGGTTTTGTCACAGGTAGTCCAGGTACATGCTTCCTTGTGCAAATGAGTAGGACACATTGTTCACTTAGTTCCGTTATCATCGCAACGAGCATATCCGACGCTGTATGAAGACATACTTGTCCATCTGGGTCCAATCTAACTATACCGCTTCTCCGATTAGACAGGCGAAATCTACTCACCCCAACTTACCCACCGACATTCCGTGAACCATTAGGACTATGAGTTGCATCGTGCATCACAATAGACCGAGGCAGTATGTTGCGTCAACAAATTGCAACTCCGTGCCTGTTTCGCGTCTATCGCTGTCTTGGTACCGTTGCAAATGCATTGTAGATCCGCCCAGCTCTCTTACGGTATTTTGTAACTACTGGATTGTGTTGCAATTCAGCATGATTGAAAGAGTCCGTAGAAAATCTAGTGCAACAAAAGCTGTTGAATTTAAACAAAATTCGGTTTTTCAGTTTCAAGGCGATAATCTTTTCTACCTTCACTCCTAACTGCGTTGAGAAAAGCGGTGCGATTCAATAGGACATTTCAGATGATATAGCTGGTATGATGAGGATGATTTTTGGCGGGTTTAACCTTACATTTCTTTTTCGACAGCTCTCGTTGCTGGATCAGGCAGCAATGCCCCGAGATGTGACCGTCATCACAGCAACACAAGCGCTCGTTTTGCTCCGAATTTCAACACCACTGATGTTTGGGCTGGCCACGTTTAGTGGACGTTTAGGCGTGTGAGTTGGGCCTTCAGGAACTCCGCCATCTACTCCGATCAGACCGGCGAACTTTCCTCACCCGATTTTCCGCCGCCAAATTGCCGATCATTTCATGAGCGTCATGCTGTACCAATTTCCGCCGTGAGCGGTGCTTTCAGGTCCCTTTATTACCGGCTGGATTTGCGGGCAGAAACCCATCAGTAGGCGACCATGAATATAGACGGGGCAGGGGAAGATAGAACAAGACAGAAGCGCAAGAATTGGTAGCAAAACCATGGATTCACAGACTGATGCTGGGTTGTAGGTTATGCCTCAGCTCAGCTCTCGGTCTGATTCTGCAAAGTTTGCGTTAACACCAGAAGGACCACAAAAGGTGCACGTATAGTACCGAATATCCTAATAGAGCCAAAAGCCCGTGCACAGGGATTCGTATTCAATATGTACGTACAGACAACACGGGAAATTTGGGGGGTTCCTGGACGCACAACTGGCAAGCGGCATTTAGCGGCTTCTAGAACATAACTAGCTGCTGGACCGACAAGTAAGGAAGTTCAGAGCTCACAGTGGTAGGGGCCTGCAAGCGACCGGTTCTTCCCACGGATTCACGGGTTGATATGTTGTATAGAGGCTTTCGCCCAAGTTTCCCGGGTCGACTTTGTTCTTGCCGTTCTTGTTGTTCTGACCAATCATGTGCGAGTTAGACACACTGGCGTGTCAGCGTCTAACTGGCCGCTCACTATTCGCACAATGGAATCGATTTCTCGAAAGCTACGACGTCTTCAGGGTTGCCACTTCATAGTGTAGAATGTCTATGTATAATTTACATTAACATGCATTATGCGAATTACCTACCTTGGTGATTTGTTTAAGTGTGCGAATCTTCAAGGTCAATAAACACCACTGACTGTGAATACGTTACCTAATGTGATAAGAAATCGCGAATTGCGGAAAAAGATTACTCACTCACAGAGGACAGTTTTTTAAGATACCTTTGCAGCTGAAGTAATTTTCTGAACATACTAGAATCTACATGGCCCTTGTGGACGCGAAATATGCGAAGGTGCTATTACTGTAAACAATTTTTCCCCGATAATTACAGTTACTAGTGCAACTTGCGTAAGCCGCGATTAATATTAGCAAGAACTCGTTCGAGTTTTTTTCCAAACAGCATCGTGTTCTAATATAGCTTGCATATTATGCGAGGAAGGCCATGACGTTGATCAATTAGCCCCATGGAACCTACGCCGATCGTAGCGGACAGCTGAACGAACCTAGCTGACGCACACGACTAACATGCGGCTAGGGGTCCACGATGCCTAATCAACTAGCCACATGGAACCTACTTCGATCATAGCGGACAGCTGAACGAACCTAGCTGACGCACACGACTAACATGCGGCTAGGGGTCCACGATGCCTAAGCAGCTGGCCGGAGCGCGCCCGTCCATCTCTACCGGGGAAAAGGTCCAAAATAGATGACATAAAAAGTTTAGTTGTATTGGTCATTGGACGTGTACATATATCCTGTCGGGAGGCGCATTGACGTCTTCGTGCGGATCGTTCATTTGGCCATTGACGTCCTGAAAGGAGGAAGATATAAGTTACGTTATCGAAACATCACCATGAGACACGCGGCTGCAAAACTGGAAGGAATACTTACCTTAAAATGGGAGCACTTTGGCGGCTATAATTTCGTAGATGCTTGTTAGCACAGTGCCATCTTCAGCGGCTATTTCCCATGCCTACTTACTGTATCCATCAATAAATACGAAACTTACATGATATCTCATTAACAGAATTTAAATGAAATCATCTTCGTCCCGTTCTTCTAGCTGGCGCTCTAAAGCGTTAGTCGTAGTAGTCAGATATTTACTCACGGCTGTCTAGCAGTTCCTCCTTGGACCCGAAAACGCGGACACACACAGATTTTCGGGACACGCTGTGCTGGGTTTCTGTGCATCGGTCCAGATCAACATCATAAGACGGCCTCTTGGTGGACCGGGTTGCAGGCTCACCTTTGCGTTTTCTGGACGGGCCGGGGGCTAAGAACGGGAAGTAAATAATGCTTCCGTGGACTTACCTTTGGGACAAGACTGAAGAGCATCACCGCACAGCGGGCAAGGTTCGCCATCGCAACAATCGACGTGATATGATACACGATCGGTTGGACACCAGCGGTCACTAATAGTAGTCGGCCGGTCACAGAGCACACAAAGGCCCAAGTCGGTGTCCCTAGACCGCCATCTCGGTTGAGGTGCAGTATCCTCGACCGCCGACGGCAGGCCATCGGTTGCAGACTTTGAGCCTTGTCGCAGCAGGATATGCCCCTGAGCAATGAATTGCTTAAAGATGGCTGTGGCCCTCCTGGGTTCCAGCTTCTGAATCCTATCCATCACTCTGTTCAGTTGTTTACGAAGGCCGTCCAAAACTGTCGGCGGTTGTTTGGGAACAAGTGTAAGGGGTACACCTAGTTCTGGTAGGTTGTAATCCGACAGCCACCGTTGGTGGATTGGGAAGCAAGCTAAAAATAAATCTATGAAAAATATTTCTTACTGCTTGGAACCGACTGATCTCTAAATACAGAGAATGGATGTATGCAGGGAAGCCACATCGCCTGGTAAAAGGGGCATGTGCATTCTCCAGCACCGGTGTCAACCGTCTGCGTGCACCTGGGTGTTTGCACCACAAACTATAAATTAGTTAACGTAGGTTAACCTCACCTTGTTTGTTCCAATACCATCATAGTGCAGCCTTGGTGGTCGCGGCCCCAAGTGCCTCAAAACGAGAGAACAGGCATACGTCGTCATTCGACAAACCACGTTCAGAACGTAGCTGTCACCCTCCAATATCTGCCGTCGGTCACAATGATACGACGTATGCATCTCGAACTCTCGCATGAGCCACTCGGCGTGCCGGGACACCTTTTGTATGGCATGGTCCAGTGTGTCAGAGTGGTGAACGCGGTCTTTGAGGCGGCCGTTAGCATTCTCCAGACGGTTGTTGGTCACATTACCAAAGTGGACCATTCCGGACTGTGCGTGTACGGCCCATTTTCGGGTAATGTACAGCCAGCGAGCAGTTAGATAAGATAGAAATCGTGGATCAGTGCGGCGCAGTATTTGCAGATCTTGGCGGAATCTGTGTGCCTGTATTACGATAAACAAAAACCTACTGTACGGCGTTGTCCAGGCGTGCCATGCGGTGGAATATGTGCCGGCTGTTTGCAGAGTGTGCCTATGACCATAAATAAATGGTTATAACATGATACATACGTGCTTCCTGATAGCTTTTCTGACATGAAAATAGCACAGCATTATATCACAGCCGAACACTACTCTTGCAGCACGCATTTGCGCCGCCAGCTTGTCCATAACGAAAGTCCTAACTGCATACTGCTCTCTCATCATTTCCTTGAATAGGTCAAACAGTTTACGCATAGGAGCAAACTGTTCACTCTCCACGAAGGCATACATAACCGGACGACCGGTACCCATGCCATCCGTTATCAGGAAAGTATACAGCTTGTATCTAAAGGCCAAATAATAGGTACCATAAAAACTCACAAAAAAAGGTTTGTTGCGTGCGTTCCGTCTACATTAACGACATCTGGAAAGCGTCGGAACAACGCTATCTGCTGCCATCGGGAGAAACATATGTGGCTATAATGACCCTCCTCTGATTGCCACACAAGCACGCGTCCGGTCTCCCGAAGTTTAGCCAGGACCGAAGGCATATCATCTGCCACAATAAAACGCAACTATGCGGCACCTACTCAACATAGCCGGTCGACACTTCTGGCGGTAGTTGTATATATCCTTAGTAGTAAGGATCTTGCCGAATTCATCGGCCACAAACTGCCGCACCTCACACGACGGCGTTCCATATTTCAGAAGGGCCCTGCACGTGCCCAACTCGTCTTCCGTTAGCCGTCGATTAATCGGAAGCCGATCGTACAAAACCTTTGACAGCTTATGATTGTGTTCAAGAAAACAAGAGGTGACCGTTAGGTGGTTTCTTTGCTTCCGTAGACAAAAACCGAACTGGACAGCCGGTGCTTCGAGTACTGTTTTTTATATCCAAAACAGGCTCAGCTTACTAGCTTCTTCGGATTCCCCGACTTTCCGTCGATCTTGGAGGTCGCCTGCTGCATTTGTAGTAAATCCATTCATAACGCAGAACAGCGTTGGTGCTCCGACTACTGGAGGAACGCACAAATACCACATAATTATCCTTCGTGTATTGATTTAACGCCTTCTCAAATGCCGTGAAGGATGAAAAGGATACAGCCCCAACTTTCTCAACAAACGCGTGGGAGGCCACTTCTGAAGCCATAGCACAGCAAGTTCAAAGTCGATCGTGCGCCAAAAATTTCGAACAGCGATCAATTAAAACAAATTGCGTAAAAATGAAAGCAGCTTAGTGTGGTTTTTGGTCTGAGCACATATGCAACAAACTGCCACACTTTGGCCTAAAAAGTTTCATTCCACCCACAAAGGTTTTGCAAGAAAATGCATTGCGGCGTCTCTCACTGTGGACGGTGAGGTTAAGGTTGATTATTCCGCCAGAAAAGTATACTGCGTCGAACCATTTACCTCAGTCCCCCAGGATGGTTTTATCCTTGCCGTCTGGCTGATGGGGTTCACCTATAGGGTAAAAACGAAAAAGAGTGCAGCACCAAATTCAGCGTCGGGCAGTAAAGGGGCTATCGCGGGGGACCACAATAAAAAACAGCATTGAACAGCAGGTAACCGTGGAAGAAATATGATTTTAGGCAACAAAACCCCCTGATGAAAAAACCGTTGCCTAACTCTGTCTGACTTTGAAAAGAACATCGCGCGTATCGTGCAGCCACCTAATTTAGCCAGTAAGATATGCCGCTTGGTATTCACCGAATGGAATCCGTTTCTCGAAACATAAGAAGCTTTCAGCGTTTGCATTTTATGCTAGAATGTCCATGCGTATTGCATTTTTCTGCACTTTCCCTGTAAGGCTGATTTGCTTCAGTGAGCGGATGGTCAAGGTCGTCAATCAACACAAATTGGAAAAACGGAGCCTACTGAAACCGGATATCGCGAAGTGCGGTAAAATGTGAATCGCTTACAGTGGAACAAAGTTGCGGACAGTTCTGCAGCTGAAATGGTTCGTTGAGTTTGCTAGAACTTACATTGTGTGGTGGACGCAAAATATGAGGGAGCGCCACTCTTGTACTTTAATTTTGTTTATATATCCTGCTTGACTGGACGAATTTTGAATCCTGTGTTCTAGGAACTCGAGAAGTTGTATTCCGATTAGTCATCGCGGTGGACACATTGATTATGTTCGAATAACCCGCACGAGGTCTGAAGAACGCAATGCATGCAGATGATGATGACTTATGTCCATAGGTCGAGTTCTGTGGTAAACTGCGGCAGAGTTCTCAACTGAAAATGATAAAACATACCAGGTTTGATATAGACGGCTCCGGAGAGCTACCAGATGATTTGCAGCAAGTGGTCTGGATGGTCAGCAGCTCAACATAACGCCTACTATTAAGTTTCAACCCAGGTGAAGGAGGCTGTGGTGGTCGCACAATACCGTAATGAGAACTTAGGTGACACATGAGACCAAGGTGCAGTCAGGTGTTGACGAGATAGCCAGCAAGAAAACTAGCTTTTGAACAAGTTGGTACAAGCAATGACAGGGTGAGTAAGGCAGAGAGCTGTAGCAGATTTCAGCTCACACGAGGAATCCAATCGGAGGGTCCCACTTGTGCAAAGGCGGGGGTAATGTGAAGAGGGGAGCAGGCAGGTAGTGATCGGTTGAAAGAGAGCCTCCGAAATAGTGGATAGGGACTGCAGTTTAACTGGAAGCTACTACGTGAACTGAACACAAATGTAAGATTATGGTTCGCCAGCCACTGAGTTACTGCTGTCAGCTCCAAGCAAAGAATGGTGCATGGCGAAAACAGCCAACGGGCGCAAGCTGTGACCGCCGGTAGTCAGAGGGATAATAAGGTTTTTATATTTCATATGTTTGTGGTCACTTAAAAGAACAGAAAGGAAGCACTTTTGTGTTATGTCTGGCTGATGAAATGGCCTTGGGGTGGTGCAACCTCAACTAAGGTGAAGTTGGTAACAGCCTTGCACGTCGATATTAATCATGAACCACGCAGAGTATCTTCAGGCTACCCCATGCATTTTTAAAATCACAAAAAAGGACAGTTATTACTTCGCTTGTATTTCGTGACTTTGTCAGTTAAATGGCACACCCAAACCAGCTGCTGCAAATAAACCACATCGGTGTGCTTTTACGGATTTCCCGAATTGAAGGCCAGGCTCAGAACCACCCGCAGTTATAAGGCAGTGACTGTAAGATGGTAGTTCAAAGGTTCCAAAGAGTTCCTAGGAAGTTTTTGCTGCGCACTCATGACGAAGAAGGACGAATGTAATGAACAGTGTTTGTGATATGAACCTCATGAAGTAGAATGTTATTCATCAATGGAAAGAACCAGCGATAACTGGGAATTCCAAAGTCCTGCTTGGCTCACTGCGTGTGGTTCTACGAAAGGCTTCAAAGGAGCCCGTAACACCTCACGAAAACCCCGGTAGACTTGGCAACTTGAACCTGAAAAAAACAAATGACGGGAAACTATGCGTTATAGAAAGCGAACCTGATGAAGCTGAGTTAAGAAGGACGCACGATACTCGGAAGGATTCGAACCAGAGTCAGTAGGCTGATGATTCCTTTGGCCACTTTGCAGGTTGCACCAAGAGTGTTGATTGGCTATACTTGCGAGGGCCACGAGGAGGGACGGATAACAGACAATGTCAGGTTGACAGAGCGGAGCACGACGCAGGTGTGATAAAAAACAACTGGTAAGGCAGTGCTGGACCAGGGACACATTTTTGGGGATTTTGGGGCGCAGGCTATCAGGGACTTGGGATTCACACGGGTAGCATTGAACCAGCCATTAGTTTTTTGGTTAGGGATGTTAGTTTGGCATCCTTTGACAGATGTCACGAACTGCTGGAAGGGTTAGGCGGATATTTTTGTTGTGTACTTCTCTACAGATTTTGGCAAACGGCTGAGACCATGTGACTGAAGAGTATGTAAGAAGAATTAGTGGCCACGTATGAAATCCCCCAAGGGTGCTCACGCAGTTCCCCAGGATGTTTGGGCCCCGGTGTCCACTTGAGGGACTTCACAAGAGACAAGACTCTTTGCGCCGAGAACTTATAATGGTGGTAGGTTCAGTATTATCGTGCCTAGTCCTAGCTTTGATGGTTCATGGGACTTTCGACGCCACCAGGTAACTGGGCCGCTAGCTTCAGGAAAAAGCATGTAAAGGCCTTAGGTACAGCCGGATATTTTATGTGTTTCCTGCTCGGCTGGTGAGTGCCCATAGCACCGCAGTCGATAAAGCCGGAAAATATGTCTATCTTGCAATGTCTTCCACGACAAAACGTACGGCACCGTGTCGCTTTTGTGAGGGCCGAGCGACAGCGACAAATGAGGTCACAGCCTCAGGCTAGTTGACTCCTGCGATCATCCGAGAAATATTTCATGATTCCATCAGCCAGTGAAATTTTTCCAGCAAAGGTCGTTCTCGTAGGGGCTGGCACTTTCCAGTATTGAAGCGAATTTTCTTCTGTGTTTGATAGATCATCTATTTAAAAGAATGACCTGGGGTTCCATCCGAGGTGGATCTGTTTGCTTTCTTCAGCTGGCGGCTAGTGTGTTGAACTCTCTACAGAGGTATAGTGATAGGGACAAAAAGCGGTTAAGATGAGTCGTCCTTTATCAATGCAGGCTGATGGGAAAACACGTATAAGTCCTGGGTGGGAGATCCGCAACTCCTGGCTTAAGACAGACAGAGGAACCCAACGAGAGAGAATTCTGGAGAAGCTACGGATGCTATGAACAGAAGCAGAATCCACTGAATGTGCGCAAATGGAACCAAATGTTTTGCCCCGTAAATTGAGGAGGTCTTTTGGGTCCGTCGTTCAATTAGAAACATCGTGAAAGAGGAGGCTTTCTTCTTCTGAGGGGTTGTCATAAAGTTTTCCACAGTTGGTGTACGCACACAAGAAAACGGCCCGGTTGTTGTATTGGTTCATACCAAAAGCGAAGAACATAGTGCAGGACAGGCAGAATTTGCTGTTTACACCGAAGGGAATCGACCTTGACCCACTTATAACGGGTGGTCTGGGGTTATTCAAAATTCGCTTGTAGCAGGCCGGTTGTGGCTTTAGGTTGGCCGTTGGATAGGTCCGTGGTCGACATTATACAAAATTATAGGCGGTAAGATATTGCGGAAGTGTTGCGCGTGATGGTACTTAGTCATATTCTCTGGTAACCTGATGTTGGGACACTGATTGATAATCAGAGTACTTTTGAACTTTGGGGCCATAGAGGGCAGCCTTTCACCATCTTCCTGGCAGAAACGAAAAATAAGAGACGATTGGGGGATGCTAACTGCCTTGGAAATATTGAACGACATAGAGTAGACGGAATGATTTTCAGCCAACTAGTTGGCTTATTTTCTTGAAGAGAGGCGATGTCACGTGAAAACGACGGACTTCGGTTGAAAAGCCCTAAGTTATCCACAGGTGTTAACTTCACTTGTCGCGAATCAAAGCAAGTAGCGGGTATGATCGTTGTTTGTGAATTTTTCGCGGAGAATGACTGATGGCACCTCAACACCGTCACTTTTAACACTTACCGTGAATGCTGTCCGCCAACCCGCCACTATGAACCCGGTAGGTATTGCGAGGCCGATAACCGAAATCTTCATGTGGAACGAGAAGGCTGCCACAAACTTGATGGTTCGTCTAATGGAAGTTTCACCCTTTCAGCCGCGTGAAGCCAGAACAAGAACTCCAGTGATTCTTGTTTAATTTTCCAGATCGGCTAAATCCAGGGTCTCGCTCACAGCGCTCGACAGCCTGTCTGCTACCGCTGTAGCTTGCCGGGGAAATTGGGGGAATAGCCTTTCATTTGGGACGTGGATGGGAACTCTCAGTATTTTTGTTTTTTGAATATCCGCTAGTGGAGGACCGCCTGCTCAAAGATGCGTGTCTTGGCCAAAAGATCGTTGAGTTTGTGATGCAATGCGTATATGGTTGAGGAGGGTCATCATTAACGTCAACATCACCGAAAAGATCTGCAGGCGGGGTCGTACGTTTGAAAGTTAAGCGGTCGGAGGGATCATAAGGGTCTGGAATGCACTGGCGCCATCATCGACAGCAGCACAGTCATATCAGTTTATCTGAAGTCTTAAAATGGAAAAAAAGAAAGAAATGGGATGGAATGGAGGCCTCGAGTGAGCTTGCGACGAACATCTAAAGTGTCTACAGCTTAAACACACGGTCATAAAATCTGGATAGAAATTAGCAAGCAAGCATCACTGGTGTCTAGCCGCCGTATTGTTCTGCTAAGCACAAGAGGGGTCACGAGGATCCCAAATTATAAGGCTAACTGCTCTAACAACACTCGAACATTTTCTAATATTCTTCATCCCCATCTCCCGTGTTTACACTGTCCACATCTAGGTTTCTACCACGCAAAGCAAAACCGTTCTCGACAGGAGTAAACCCGGCATTTGTAACACGCGGACCAGCAACCTCGGCTTATGGTGCTGCATACATTCATTGAATGCAATACTGCCTGCTCCACCAGAGCCCCATTTTCTGGTCAGCTGTAGTAACGCTATTTTCTTCAGCTTATTTCTCGGACTGAACCCCATAAATCAGCGTTTCCATCAAAAACGAACACCAAATATGCACAACGTATATTGACACCCAAAACCAGATAAAAAACACTTGTACACGTGCATTTAAAATTCATGCCGAGATAACAAGCTGGAAATTCCATCGCCTTCTCGATACGCCGTAGGCAACCATCATTCGGCGAATACTCGGTCACGATTGGCTGTTGGGTCAAGACTTTCGATCAATCAGAACTCGCCCTGACGCCGGACCGGCAAGCGGCCCGACTTTTGGCCAATCATTTGCGGGGTAGACTTCTCGGCTGTATCTGCGCACAAATGCGAGTGGTAAATCGGTATCTGTGCGGAATTTTGCCTATCAATATCTCATTGCGAACTCGCTGGTTGCTGCCGATTCCATCCATATTTCCGAGAAATGGGTGATCGAGGGCCTGAATATGCCTCAGCTAGTCCGCCCGAAGCGGCCATGCATCGCAGCCATTACGACAATGCAGCCCGTGGAATGGTCTGATCTACGCATCCTTTAAGACCCATCAATATGCTTTCTGATTCCATAGGTGACATAAATTGGCGAAAGCAATGCTGGACTTTGAGTGTTGTACGCTGATTTCCTCTGCCACACCACTTCAGGGCAAATTCTCAAACTCTCAGTTTCACCCTTTGAAATTTCAGCCTAACCTGGTACTTCTGAGAGAAAAGCGCATACCAAAAGACTGAATCACCTTGATCAGCCTTTATAGTATAGCTTTCGCTTTCCGCTCTTCTTCAAAAATGAAAACGTCTTTCATGTATTCCAAGTCAACAATTTTTCCGGCTTCAAAGATCTAAACGCCAGGATTTAAAGGCTTTCCAGAGCTTTCCTCGTCACCTCGTGAGTGGAGAAATTAGGCTTAAATTAAGAGATTGGATACCGTTGCCAGATATCATTGTCGGGAGAAAGGATTTGGCAGAGGTCACTACAAGCTCTCACGCGCCCAAAGATATGTGGTTATGTGTGATATCCATAAGTACCTGCAACGTACTCGATTCCACATCCCCTCGGTAGGTGGATACGAAAGCACCCCTGAAGTCAAACAGCGCCAAGGCTGTTGAGCGCTTGCAGGCATTCCGTTAGTCTATCTCTTGATGGAAGGTTGAGAGTTGATCTACGCCATCCCGTTCAGACAGCAATCGGTTTCTCTTCTCGGGTAAGAATTCCCGTGACACTATGAAAAATCAGGGGACAGGCATTCAACAGAGCTGTGATTTGGGCGGGGAAGGACGTTAGTATATTTTCGAAGCCGTCATAAATTTCAAATTACTTGCCCCGACTCCGTCTCTTGCAGGGAATCTGATTAAACGATCCTGGGTGGCCGGGTGAATTGTCTTTGAAAGTGTTCAGCAGTTCTCATTTACGAAGATAGGCCAGCCATTTCTGTACCGCTTTTTACATATTCCATGGGCCTCTTTGTGTCTTTTGTGCGTATAATCTGGACTGTTTGCACGCTGTCCTTGAGATTCTGGCCTTTTCCATCTTTTTGGCCTTCTGTATGCGCCAAGACACCGATCTGCGTGGGTGCTCTTTTTCATTTAACATCTGACCGTTCATTTAATATCCGGGCTTCAAGCAGTTCTAAAGTGCTGCTCGACATCCAGTGCTCGTATCTAATTGGTTGATCGTTTCACAAGCAGTGCGACCTGCATCTTGCGGGACCGTGGATGGAACCTCTCGGTAAGGGTAAACGTCAGACGACAAGTTATCCGAAAACTGACTTAGACAAAAGCTTTTAGCTCGTGTCGCATCAGAGTCCAGGCGATTCCTCATGGCCACAAAGTAGGTGCACATCCTGAAGAACGAAAGAAAGCGGTATCAGACAACCTCTGAGCCAAAATCCACAGTGTTTCAGAAAGATTAGTCAGTAATTGACCCACACCACATATAGCTAGTGGTGAAGACTGGCTGGAATGCGGCGGTCCTCTGCGACCAGACGGCTTCGGTGGTTTCGACTGTTGCCACCGCGCTGAAAAATTAAAGAACAGCGCTATACCACTTTTTCGCTTGTTCTTTTCAGCTGAACAAAAGCGGCTAAACGACAAGAACAAACCCGACCAGGGAAATTCTGACGAAAGCATCGTTCCTGTGTATCATTCTGTGAATCCGTGGCTAGCACACACATTCAGCGGTCCCTTGCCGTTGTCTGTGCTCCTCGGCCCAGCAGTGTCAAGTCCACCTACCTGCATGGCCATACCTCGGGTGAAGAGCGCGAACTCCATGGGCTGTCCGGTGAAGTGAGCGTCGGTGTTTAAATAGAGAATTCGAAGTGCCAATGGCCGTGGCAGTCTAGTTAACCGTATATGTTGCAGTTGATCGCAATTAGCAGCGAACGGATCTACCAGTCCTTAAGGTCGGGTCTATGGAGATGGCGCCATTAACGGAATAGGAACGGATATGTAAAGGCCAAAGAAGGAAAGCGTCAGCAGTAAACTGTTTCTGCTTACCCGTCCTGTTTTCTGCAGCAAGGCGACCCGGCTGATGTGGTATCAGGCTATTGGTGCTTGTGCAATTTGTGATTGTACGTGGGTTGAGATGAGGGCAAGCTGATACGTCGGCACTGGAGGACGACTAGGTTCCCCAAACAATGCTAGGAGTACAGATAAACGGTCACCTATCAATCACTAATACGTTTTAGAAGGTAAGTGGTTTACACGCTCAACTGACTTGTCGCGAATCCCAGAATAAAAACCATTGCCTTTAAAGTATTCTTGGAGCGTATTCAACCCTAAAGTATCACTTGAGATGAATGCGGGCAGATGAAACTCGATTGTCGGTTGATTGTCTTTGGTTATCGCTGTATCACTGTTGCTCTTGCTGTGTGTGTGATAAGTGCTTCCACTGCTCAAACGTATACATACATTGGGCATAATTTGAAATAAATTGTTTGGCGCCTATCGTTTCCTGCAAAGTGACCACAAACTGAAACAGCGCAATCTTTCGTGACTTTGAATACAGACCTGTTTGACCTAACTGGAGACGTCTCTGTTGCAGCCACCTTAACTCTTCAACTGTTTATTGCGCTCACTTTGGCTTCTCAGTACATTAGAAGCTGATGCCGTTGGTAAACCGATGTAAGCTTACGGGTTGCGCACCGGGAGATGATTCTGTGCCACCATGATTCTTCTGCTGAAGCACCTTCGCCATTACCAAGACATTGCATCCGAAAAGTCTGGTATTCATTCCAAACATATTTCGGAACACATGAGTTGCAAACGTATAACTTCGATATACTATGAGCAGGCAGATGAACACATAACTAAAATGAGTTAGAAGAAGGGCAAACTGAAGTACGGTCGGCCAGTAAAGTTAGTCGATGAAATCGCCCCACAAATTGGAGAGCAGCTTATATCTCGCTGTTGGGTGAAACTTTGACCTGATACTTCGGTGGATCATGGTAGTGTCAGTGATTTCATGCGACACGTGTTCGTCAAAACGGAGGCGCGCTTCAACACAATGGCACCAAAAGGTCTGGTGGTCCACATTATTATCAAGGCATCAAAATGCACATGTTGAATTGCGCTAAGATCGGTGTATCCCGTTAGGGAGTTTATTTTGAAAGTTGCTTTTTATCGTGTGTATATTTTCCCGAAACATAACAGTTAATACGCCCTGACGGCATAGTTCTGATGGGTTATGGGCAAGCATGCCATTTGCACGAGCTTGTAAATGGACTATCATTTCCACGATTGTCCAGCATTCAGCAGGTAAATTCGGGTTGCTACCAAGTCTTCATCGGCGAATTGCATGTATTTTGATACACCATGGTTCAGTAAGTCAGCTCAATAACCGTCCACTCAAGTGCGGTGGTTTTGGGGAGATCGCGTGAAAAAGCCCGGCCTACCTACCAACGAAGGACTAAACTCTGCAAAGTTACTCCCCGACATATAAAGCGGTTCACAAACGTGCTGTGACGGTCAGAGGGGTTTGAAAGCCACATGGGCCTGCCGGACTAGGGGCATGGTGTAATCATAGTGTGGTCAAAATGAATGCCAACAATAAATCCATCGCTGTTTTCCAGACCACTTCGTCTTATCTACAGTGGTTTTCTCTCGCCTCACTATCCGACTCTACTATTCGTTCTCTTTCCCCTTCTGAACCGTGACACCTCTCGCCTCAGCCAGGAGCGAACCATCTCTGTGTTCTGTCGGAAAGCCAATTGGTATTGACTCAGCTGCTTCAAACCTACCATTTAACATCTGCGTGGGGGTGGCCTATCTGAAACAGTTGGCAGAGATGTATGTGAATAAACATCAAAATCGACTCAGAATCACAAGACCCGTACGACCTACCGATTTGGCAGGGGAACCTCATCTACCTAGCCTGTTGTCTAAACATGAATGAATCAACATCTTCCAAGTGCACACATCCCCCTAAAAGCTCGCATAAATCATCAATTATGAGATACTCATCTCCATCACAGTTTCATATGGCACCATCAGTCAGGTTGGTCTGATTCTATTCAGGCCGTTGTTGCCAGCAAGACCAAATGTTCCACCAGCACACTCTTATTGATTGATTGACTCCCGGTTTGGATTGAGTTTTCGATACTTGCAAAAACCTTCACCTAAGGGAAGTCCTCACAGTGTCAGCCAGACGAAGGGACAAAAGTAAATTCATGCAACTCGAACAAAGAGCAACCCTTACCATTTTTTACTTGGGCTCTTTCATATCGTGATCCGAGTTGGCCCTGGTTGGGATCAATTCACCGACGTCAATAGTACGGGGTTATTATTTTCGCAGGTTCACCTATTTATTTATATACATGGGTGAATGTGGTAGCGTTGGCACGAAAGACGAGTGCGATAAACACTGCCGACTACGTTCCGAGAAGCCTTCATAATGCATCGCACTCGAGGGCAACAGGATCGGACCACAGACAACAATTGAAGGGAAATAAGGAGAGCCACCTACACTAGCCCAACCGCTGGTCACTGGAAATTTGCACGTTTCGAAGAGCTGAATATTGTGGACACCGAAACAGAACGCTCACTAGTAATCCACGATTTTTATCCAAATCTCATTACTGAGACTAGTTTCGCGACAATCCAGCGGAATGAACCTCTCTTCAGAGAGACCTCACACGCTCAGATAATTCTGCTCCTTTCCACCATTAATACAGAAACCAACTCCGAAAATGTCTCCTTATAGCATCCAGTCGACCCACACATGACATGTGAAGTACGGGGACAGACAAGTCCAGGAACCAGCGTTTGTTGTGGAGACGTGGATATAGGGCCGCTTAATTTAGTCTATCAGAAAAACGCTGAATTCACATTCATGTTTCAGCAGGATTACTTGTTGGACTGGTGTCCAAATCGCTATCGTTTGAGCCGTCTGTATTCTGGCACGACCATTCATCAGCAGTGGATAACCTTGGAGGTACTGGGATTCGCAGTCCAGACATACGACACAACGACAACTTTCGTCAAAATCTCCGGATGCGTGCCAAATCATCAAAGCCTATTTTCAACGCCCAACACATAGTCAAACTCTAGGACATTTGTTGAATGACTGTTTGCCCCATCTCTGCAAACTATTTGGCACGCATGCTTTCGGAACGCTGGTTTCCGACCTTGGGACTCGTCTTTTACGGCAATTTTAGGTACGTTCCTTTCTTTGGATACTCAAAACGCTAATAAGCCCCAAGTCCGTTTCTTTGTTTACAGATGAGTGGTTAAAAACCCGGTAAAATTCCATCCACCCAGAGATTCACGCATTATGAAGGACTAAAAAGCACTGCCCATCGGTTGTTAAATTACCGACGCCGGATCCCGCAAATGTCACTTTTACAAGTACATACGAGTACATAAATGGCACTCTTACATACATTTATCTCCTGTCTTAAAAAGACCGCAGTTTTCCGAAAATCATATTGTTGCCAGAACTGTCGTTGAAAAGGGCAGAAAATCACCAGTATTAGCAAAAATTAGTTAGGATAACTTAAGTTCAGTAAGACTTGCGGGTGGCTTTCAGTTCGGCTTGCTTATAGTTTCACACACTCGATGCCAAATCCCCACCCACCTGAGTCATAAGGATTACTTAGGTTGGCCTGCGCTGACCACTTGTTTGCAAAGTCCCGTGAAGAAAGCACTTCAGTTGGCAATCAAGAAGAGAGCCAAAGATGGAAATCGTTCTTCTTCCAGTAAATTGATTGTTTATTGCAGATGAAAGGGTTGTGAGCCACGTGACCGAAACGATCGAACGGAAGAAGTCGGGAAGTTCACACTACGAGTGATTCGAGTCAGCCTCCAAGAATATCTCATGACTGTCCTCCTGGAATATGATTATGCGGCGGGCCGCAAGCTGACGCTCCCGTCTTCGCCGGATGCCTTGTTGAGTGACGAGGTAGAGGAAACCAAATGCCGGCAGAGTGCACGCAAAACAAGCCAGCGCGACACCGATTTTGCGGAGCGCAACAATCTTGCGTGGGGATTGCACACGCAGAATGAAAACCTGGAACAAAAACAGAGTGAAAAGCCAGGCTTGTAAGGAGGGATAATCAAACTTCGGGTTTCTAGCGCACATACAATCATCATCCAAGTTCACTTATACTAGTTCCCACTTTCATGTTTTGGACGAAAATAAAGCCAAAATTGAACAACACTGTGTAAACTGTATGTTACCAAAACTAAACGGTTAGCGTTGGCAACAGTTTCATCAAACGCCTCAAAGGATAGTACTCTACCAGGAACCTTGGCGTTCAAGATTTCTTAAGCTTTTCTTTAATTTTAACCGGTTGAGTGCTTACTGAGGGGTTATAAAATGCTCAGCTGCTCCCTGGCGGTAAGCTGATAGTCGAAAGCCTACCGATACTGTCATCTCGTAGTACACCAGTGAAATCTTGTCGATGTAAAATAGTAACAATCACAAAGACAGATGTCTCTAAGGTGGTGGCATACTTCGTAAGGCAGCTTGCATGCGCAAGCAGCAAATCCCTTACTGTCTCCCCTCTGTAGAGATAGCCCTTCAGGGGCAACTACAAATCGCTTTCCCTTGAATTAAATTTAAGTTTTTTTGTGTGAAAAAATGACCATATCTCGTGTAAATCTATCTTCAAAATGTCTATTCTGGGGTGGAAACTATCATAGCGTCTTTTTGTCTCAACAAACCAGTTTTAGATTTTAGCAGAGGAGAGCCCAAATGTACTTCTTAGAACGAGTATAGGAGACCTTGGATTTCACATCTGGAGGATAAATTTCTGGAAATGTCATAATCACGTAGATAACAACATAAGTCGCCCAGGCAAACATTGCATTATATTTCAAGGACACTTCTTCCCGGATGCAGCTGCACTTCATCTATCTATCTGTACCACTTTCCGTTAAACTGAAGCCGAATCAACGTTGATCAGCGGTTATTTGTCCCGTATTCTGACTAATCATGAGTAGCATGATTTGCGCGTTCATTATAACGCCGCCTTGCTTCCCGGTTGCTAGTTCGCCGGCTTTTTGCTCCCACCTAAGGTTTGCTCAACCTGTTGTTACTAATGTCGAGATTCCGTCACCTGTCCGGCTTCGCTTGCAATTTCTTGTCAACTCTACCTATCTCCGAGTGCCTGCTCCAACGGGAAAGTGGGAAGCCCAGGAATCGAACCCGGACCCCTTCCGATGGCAGACAAGTGCGCAATCCATTGGGCTAGCTCAACTTGCCAGGAGACCCTATTTTCCTATTACGTTCGTACCGCATCTCACCCAATGGTGTTCGTTGAGATTTTATTTTGAACCGGACTAATCGCGCATTCAGATTTGACACATGGCATGTGTTGCTTCGTCATGTTGCCAGCCAAAGACTCCAGGTTTATTTACTTTGTGCCACCCGATACCCGTTTTCTAGACAGTTTCTGTTATCTCCCGAATGCATTAACTGTCTTATGAGCTGATATCTTTGTACACGGCCTATTTACACTGTCCGGCTGCCCGTATTCGTATGTTTGTGTATCATCTGGTACTTACTTCTTAATACTTCCGGAAAGCCCTGATGCCTCACCGCTTCTTTTCTGATCCTACCGATTGCGCTATTATTGATTGTACGTTTTGCTTAATTCATAATGTTTGTTAACCCATTTGTTCATAGAACCGGTACAGCATCTACTTCCCTCACCCGCCTGTTCCCACTCTCCACTTAATGTGAACTGCGTATAGTCCCATGGTTTCAATCGTCCTGTAAGATCCTTAGCCGCCCGAATCTTACAAAACATGAATTCTAGTGTATCCTTAAGGTTGTATCTCGGTTCTGGTTTCCAACTATTAAACATTGACGTGAACAGCGGTGTCCCATTAAAAAGAATGAATTGGATTAAACTTTGTTTCATTTCTGGGCGTGTATAGGTGTCTATTCTATGAGCTGGACTATAGTTTAACCCAAGACGCACCCTCGTACTGCTTCAATTTCATTGATGGCATTATCGGCATCGAACTTAATTGGACACACGATTGGGTCTCTTTGGGAGAGTATGGGGTGACATATGCACAAAACATGCTTTTCAACCTGAGTGCCTAAATTGTTCGCTTTCTGAAATCGCCTCCTTTGCATGAAACAGCACTGTATCTCTTTTGTGCAGCAGTTCTTATATAGAAGATAATACGTTATTCTTACTAAAAAAATGTTCTGATAATTCCTGGTGAAAAAACTCCACGAGCGATCATGTCAGAGTTTATGTTCACATGCCGATTTTGGATAAAGGACCAAATTCAAAATGGTCCCCGTCCTTATTCTGACGTAGTGTTACAGGAAGGCCCCTGATGATCCCACCGGAAGATTGACAGTTTGAAAAGAGTTCTAGAAACACATAACTTTGAGACTGCAGGCATCGGCCGAAGTAAACAACAGTCAAACAGCGACAAATATCTCTCATTATTTCATTCACGTGGACTGAGATTTTCCTTCCATAAGCTTATTATTTAGTTCTACAGTACGGGCTGTTTTGTTGTATGATTCTGAGACATGACCTCCGCAAGCAAAGGAACTAGGCCGTCTTCAGATCTTCGTTAACCGTTGTCTCCGAACCCTAGCTCGCGTAGGCTGATGCTGGCGAACTCATAACGAGACAATTAGAAAGCCAGCGTTCGGTTGTACAACAGAGAATTCAATCAAAAAATGTGTCCACCACCAAAAGCTGCGTTAGTTTAGTCGTATATTGCGAATACCCAATCGCTTGCCTTAGAGAGTGTTGTTTCCGATTAAGAGTGAATGCATGCACTCCACCAAACACAACACGTGGTTCCCTTGATTGTCATTTGTGACCCGCCGACGGTGAAGTGGAGCCGCAACCTAACACAGGACAACAATCAGACAACTTCGATAAAATGGTGGAAGGATGATGAGGTCGGTTCTGAATGACAAATATCCACATGGTTGATCACATTTCGATCATTTTTCAATAGGTGCCAAACTCCGTCCAAGAGCGTAAAAAATGTGCTGTTCTAGGAAGGTGACAGTTTAAGTAAGTTGCGGTTCACTGGACGGCTAGGTGTTTATGGTTTTTTCGTTCAGCTGTAACGCCCTTCGGGTGGCTAGCTGTCAGTGACTAACTACCTGAAGCAAGCACGACGGCTGAGATACAGCCAGGTTGCCCAATCCTATATAGGAGGAGTTGAAATACAGAGGTTGGGTTCGAACTACGGAGTTTCGGGTCGGTAAATCCGCGCTCTAACCACTGAGCCATCTCGGGCAAAGTGGAGTTTCTGTGCAAAACGAAAATCAGTCCACCCGATTTCCGTTTGAAGAACGTTTATTCAAGAAACACAAAATGAGGTGAAGCTGAACTGGTTTGTCAACAAAGGAGGATAGGAAGATCCCCAGCTGAACAAGTTTTACACACGCAAAACAGCTAACTAGGCGTTGGGTTAAGTCAAATGTATACGCCTGGCTAACTTACCTGCGTGGCTCGAAACTCCGGCGCCTCACAGACGACCAGATAAGTGTCACCAGCTATTGCTTCTCGGGGAACAAGCATATGTGTGCGACCCAACTCATACTTCTGGGGCCAGGTAACGGGGACACGTGTATCATAGATTTGCCTGATAACTTGTTCACGTTCATTTCTTTCAATTCCGGATAATTGATCCACACTGATTTTGTATAGAGACATGTTCAAAGGCGTCATCGAGTTATTGCCCAACCACGTGCAAGTTAAAGTTTGATATACACCCAGCGTCACTGTTGGCAATGTTCCGTCACCTGTGGACGAGAGTCTTGGGTTGACCTCTATGCCATCCTCACTGGTATTAGCGATAACACAGAGCTGTATGCGATCTGATCGGCGTGTAAGTTTCTGAACCCGACGTACAGTGAATTCCTCACGAAGCCATTTCCCATAAGCAAGCGTGCTTAAAACAGCTCTATCCAGTTGGGGTTGTGCCTCACAACCCAGATAAGTAGTACCTATTTTTGTTGTATCTGTTTTCAGCAACCACGCTCTGATCGGTGTGAATATACCATTTTCATGAAGGTTTTGTAATGGAGGAAGCCATCTATCTGGGTCTGGAAGTGCCACTTTGTGTTCTTCAGTGTTATGCAACGGTATGTAGTGATAAACCCGAAGTAATGTATGCAACAACCGGGAACCGTTGCTTGATTCATCGTGACCGGTGCAGAATAACTGGTATGGTTCAGATTGGCAAAGTATGAGGACCTCCTCACCGGGTTTGAAACATGTAGATGTGTTGCTTTCATGTTCGTGACAGAAATCGTGCTCGCCATGTGGTTTTGTGGTTGATGAAGTTTTACGTTGCTCTGCAACTTGTTTAGGTAACTTAGCAAGCCACAATTGTGGTTTCGGTGGGTTAGACGCAACGCACAAAGGATACTTGGTCGTTCGCGTAACGTAATGTTTCCCCTTGTCAGGATTTGTAAACGTAATTTGGCAGCCGTAGAATCCATAATCGTATGGTTGCGCGTTTGTCAGATCCATCGTATAAGCGTTGGACCATTTCAAAGGAGGGGAGAAATGGACTCGAGTTCCATACGCGTAACCGCGCGCATAGGTTACTCGGCGCTCCTGAAGGTAAACCTCACCGACTAATTCATATTTTGCTGCCTCGATACCTGACCAACGGAACCATGTGATAGATCGCGCAACTTCGGGGGACCTGAAAGTCGGTTGCCAACCGGGGCAGACTAAACTGACTAATCCAGGTAGAATTACAAATCCGGGTTTCAAAAAGACCGAACCCATGAATGCTTCAATTGCACTTCCGAAATCGAGGTCATGGTCTTCGGCAGGCTGAAATGAGCTCTCATGCATGGAGCTGTTCGTGTTGACCGGGTGGCGTGACCAAGCGAAGGCAGGACGGAGATTACCCTCAGTCGTTTCAGCAATTGAGGAATGTGGAACGGTCCCTACAAGGGAAGTGACGCCTACACGCTCCAGGTCAACACCACCGCAAGGGGGCATTTCAGTCCAAGATCTCCGGAGTTTGTTCATATCTCGGTCGAACATTTCAAGATCCAGTCGATCAGTGGGTTTGCAAGGGCGACGTGAGGCTGAGTCCACTGCACTAATGTTTCTAGTTGCGTTCAAAACGTACTGCCTTGTTTGAGGATCGAACATCCACGGCAGATCCGTCTGCATGTCATTGCTCCCGTATCGTTCCAACCAACTGTCGTCTCGTAATTTGGAGAGACCTGACGCAGACGTCTTGGTCAACCAGTCATGCCGCAATCCAGCATCGAATGTGGGGGTGTGTGTAGTTCTTTCTGCTGGGTTGTTCCATATCCCATCATTCCCTAAATTAGGCGTGACACGATATCCGATTCTTTTCGATTTCAAATTACTCCGTACTTGTATGGCTACTGTCTTGTCTGTCACTGGGTCACCAACATGCACTGTATCCAGCAACTCTGGTGTTATCGAAATTCTGGTTTTGAGGCGCTCTTCGTGCGTCACATTGCGACTAAGGTGAACATGTGGGTGCTTCCGGTGCGGCACTTCACCATCATGCCACGAACCTACCGAGAGTTCTCGCCCAATTTTACCCTGGTGTGTATGAGCGGTGAAGTTTCCCAACTGGTAGGAGTGGCGAGCCCCTTGATCCAACACAGTCGGATCCACAGTTGTCGTCGGTCTGGAACTTTGGTTTATTCGACTTCTTCCCAATTGTGGTTGGGTTAACATGGATGAAGGTAGATCGACTACATCCTGCAACCCAGGACTCCATAATGACAGAATTTTGTCCTTGGTATAGTCCATCCTGTAGGAATATTTCAGTGTTTCTCTTGCAGACGAGGACATTCTCTCTACCGGGGAATGAGTGGAAGTAGTATCTGGCTCATGGTCAACTTCACTACGGGTTTTGCGTTGCGCTGCTGGTGGCTCATACAGTCTGAACAGGACCTCTGGAACGACTAGTTTGGTCCCGCTATCACTTGTCCTTCGAAATGCATAATCTTCATATCTGTCCGTGGTCGTTTTTGTAGCGTCTGCTGCTGGTCTACGTCCAGTACTTTCTTCAACTTGTATGTCATTTTCCAAATAAGACCGCCTGTGGAATATCTGCTCAAACTGATCCGCTACATCCTGGCTGTCAGTTTCAATGTGTTCTGTAAGATAGTCAGGCTCAGCTTGCGTATGGAACTTTTGCCGCTCTTTTACCATGGTTCGATTGATCAAATCCATGGCCTCCAATTGATCTTTGTGCGTGAATCTGTCAACCGTGGTCGAATTCGCATCCAGAAATTGATCAGGCGCTAGTTCACCATCACTGGGCTTGGATATTCTATAGTTGCGCTTTCCATCTTCCCGCAACGGTACTTCAATGCGGTAACCTTCCGAGTGAGTCAACGGCTCACTTCCACATACACAAGTGACCCTGCATAGAAACCAGTAGAAACCCGGTCGTGCGATTCGAGATTCGTACAAGAGACCTTCCTCACTGTAGTTAACTCTATGTGGAATGTCCTCATAGAGATTTATTTGAGGAATAGGTCCAGCCACCCACTGCCATGAATAGCGAGGATTCATACAGGTGTGCTCGCTATGGCACTCGTAGACGGTGGTACCATTCTGAACAGACATCTTCGCTGCCACACGCGGCGGTGCCGTACAGACTACTGTTGGACCAGCTATGGTGACTTTGCGTTGTCCGGCATTGTCCGTCATTTCACAGTCAAACGTACCCAGGTTTGTTTCAGAACCTACAAGTTCCTCATGGTCTTCAACGCAAATGACCGTACCAAAGGACAGTGTTTCGTTTACACACCTTGAATAATAATGTGAACGATTATGACGATCTCCAAGAGACAATACTACATTCTTCAACGATCGATCATCAGGACTGGTGGTCCATACAACACAACGCAACAAAATCCGATCATTTAGCATCACTGACCGCTCTGTCGTTCTCCACACATGCGATTCCCGTTGGCTCCTGTAACCAAACGTTATTTTTTTGTTATCTCCCAGGGAAATGAACGCCAAATCGTCGGATATTAGAAAGTTTCCTCGTTTCGTTCGGCCAGTACAGTAATATGTTGCACTATCAAATACCTGCCGGGCAAGAAAAGAATAAATCGGATATGATATGCAACGTCTCGCAGTAGTTGGAAAATCTCATCATAAAATCCTTCAGAAAACGCCATGCGGCTAAGCGCAGACAGTATTCTAACTGATCTGTTAGGAATAAAACATTGGAGCGAATGAACCTCGTCGGTATACAGTATGTGAGGTGAACGTAGCAACGGAGAGTGGCAGTACAGGATCAGAGTAATGCGCAGGAAGCTCCAAACAACCCCAATTCGGAAGAAGGATGTGTTTGGATGAGACGGATGGTGGTTGGTACCCATGCATTACTGAATGCATGGGTGTACAAGAATTTAAAAAAACTCCCGGACCTACAGGGAACATAAAAAAATCGTTCAGGTGTAACACCCTTTCGGTGACTAGCTGCCATGCCACCCGAAGGAAGCACGAGGGCTGGGAGACTACCAGGTCGCCAAAGCTCAGACAGGAGAAGTCAAGATGCAGAGGTCGGGTTCGAACCATGGATCTTCCAGTCAGTCAGGGAACGTAGTCGGGGTGCAGAATAGTTTGAAGCAAGTTACCTGCAACAGACAAACATCGTGTGTCTGTCCCAGAGAGCAAATTGGAAATTCTCCAAAGTATAAGTATCGTGAAAGACCGTCACACAATGAAGTTTACCCATAACTTTGAAAAAAAATATCCACGGAGAGAGACCGTGGATCTGACAAACACTGGAACTCACAAATCTACCATGCACCTTCAAAGAATTAAATATTGCCAACGGACGGAGACGTATTCACTTGGTATACATTTTGAATTCCAAACCACGATGTGTAATCCGATATTGCCGAAAGCGCTATCAAAGTTGTTAAATCGAGAAAAGACCACCATAAGGAAGCTTTTCTGTCTCTCATGGGCGGTGAACAGTCCCCGGGAAACGCTAGGAGAAAATTATATGATAGACTGAGAACTTCCAGGAGTGAATTTTTAAACCAAACATTCGAAAGAGCCTGTCTTCTCATTTGAAAATGCGGAGCACTTCATGCCACCTATAACTGTGAACATGCGTTTCTGTTGTTGCTTCAAAACAAATCCAAGTCAACCGGTGACGTGAAATCGTAATATCTAAACCCCTTGAGAATAGTTGCTGATTTTCGCCTAGACACATTGCCGACAGTTAGCAGCTTGAAGAACAGTCCTTTCCCCTGGGAATGAGAGCGAATTTTATTTCATCTTGTATAAGCACGCGATGTATACTTCGTTTTCCAAACACCGTCATCTCCATAAGATCAGCGACATTTATGATGGGATATACTAATCATAAGGTTGCCGAAAACTCCTCGACAGCCCATAAACGGTGCCGCCGGGCTTGAATCTCATCAGGTAGGCGCACTCCCCGAGTTTTTTCAGACATGAACATGAGCAATTCGCGGATTACACTCTTTGCACACTCAGTTGCTTTTAACGGGAGATTCAACTAGATCCGACCGAACCTGTCGTTCATGATGTTCTCTGTCACGAAATTATACCTTGATGTCTTGAATATCGTACAAAACTGAAAAATGAGACGGCTTTTTGTGCAGCACATTCGGTTGACGAATTTCGTAAACGAGCTATTCAGCTGGAATTCAGTTGAGTCTCCCGTTAAAACCAAATTAGTACGCAAACAAGTGTAGTTTGTGAGGCTTTACTCAACTTTCAAGAAAACCTTGTCATACAGTTTTGTTCTGTTTTTTTACAGATTATGTGATTGTATTCTGTCTCGGAACACTCAGTCACTGGTGTTTTCACCAAGTGGCCGAAGTAAGCCATTTGCAGCGTTGCCACAACAGAATGGTTGGTAACCGAATGCTAGGTGTAGGACCCCAAATCACTAGATTAGTAAGTTGTACCCATCAGGCTTAAATGAATTGGTACTACGAAGGGCCAACCGCAACCCCCATTCCAAGCCATTACTCTGGGAAATTTCGCGGAGTAGAGGTCTAGAGCTGGAAACGCGAGATGAAATGGGCATGTTCAACACAAGTGCTATGGGATCTTCATGCCTTCTAGCTGGAGCTCAGGTGATTTTCCTTGTATGTGCTGGAAACTCTACAGAACACAGAACACATCTGACCTCAGTGCTCACTGCCCAACCGGAGTGGCTAGCTAGAATGGGTCTGTCGTTGTGTACTAGCTTGTTGTTGCTAAGAGTCGCCGAGGATTCCGAGTCAATCCTGCTAATAGTACCTTGGTCTAACAGGGTGCTCATGTTCTTTCCAGTGTAGAAAAGAGCCTGAACGACAAAAAGTACATTGGGAAAGAACCGTATTGGAGTCTATAAATAAGTTGTGGAAAAATGCTCAAAATATTGCACAAAAAGATAATAAAAATGGCTTCCTAAATGATCAAGCTGAATTCCAAGTAACTGGAAGTTTTACATGACTTTTGTCACTACCCAACACGCGGGTAGGCATTGATTATCGCACCCCGTTTCGAGTAAACCATTAAAACTACGTCTGTTTGTTCGATCTATTCAAATCCGTGAGGGCATCTGTGAAGCAATTTTGAAAAGATAAATGAACCTCAGGGGAAAATGCGGCTCCGGCCATAATACCAAAAGTGCGCATTCTTCCGAGGGAGTACTGTATGCCCATCGCACATTGTCAAAAAACAGACAGACGACAAAGCTGATTACCTGTGAACCCATCTTCAGACTATTGCATATGTTATTCTGGCATTTGGGGACTTCAGTTATGGCTCAACTCAGTGGTTAAGGCGCGAATCTACTGACCGGATGGTCCGTGTTTCGAACCCAACCCCGGTATCTCGACTTTTCTTGTCTAGGCTTGGACAACCTAGCAGTATCTCAGCCTTCGTGTTTCCTTCGGGTGGCATGGCAGCTAGGCACCGAAAGGGAGTTACAGCTGAGTGCTTTGGGGTGGTTTTTTGTCATAGCAAGGCGAAGGCCATGGGAATCAGTCTGCGTGATCCGGCACATTGCAAGCAAAACCGGTTCGTCCATTTGCTCAGAGTGACCTGGCCCGGTAGCGAAACTTGTTTTACAAACCAAACCAATAGCACAGCAATAGCAACAACCAAAAACCCACTAAAAATTCTATGAAGTTGATCAAAGAAATTTACAATCTTCCTGTATTCAATGCACCACTAAACGAGTACGACAACGCTGCTGGAAAAATAGCTCACCTATTCATCTGCATTATACGAAAGTCCCGATAAGGTGATAACTAACAAAGCCGACACCGGTGAAATGCACCCACCTGCAAATTACACTGGTTTTAAGAAGGGAATCAACTGAAACTCTCGTTTATGCTGTTCTTCAACTGAACGTGTTGCAAGAAGGCCATCTTACGTTTCAGTTGGCACAATAGTCAAGATACTGCCGCGTATTTTCTTGACGTAACGCACTGCTCACGAGAGTGCGGAAAAGCTCCTGATAGCCTACTACCTGCTTCACCTTTCTTGGCCTCATTGGGCAGGCATGGTTCACGAGTTTTTGTCAAACTCATGTTCCAGTTGAACACAAAATGGTATGCAACCGGCGAAATATACTCATGTACCGGTGTTCAAGAGAGACTCAACAGAACTCCGGCGACAAAGTCTACCTCATGAGTCCCCAGGAAAGGTGAAACTGGTGGTGAGTTATCTACGGTTTCAGCAACCTCATGAGTAGTTTGTGTCAAGAAACCGGAGCACGTCTCAATTATAGGTTCAATTGCAAGCTGATTGAAAACAATCTGTATGCAACTTAAAAATGAGTAGACGGAGAAGAATAATCGGCAGTTAACGCGGATGGTGAGTGATAAGAGCAGCAATTTGACAATAGGCAGAAAAGGACTGAAGCTACTTACGTTAGCTGTTGGTAGTGAGACAAATACCGAACACTTCAGTTTTGTCTGATCGCTCAGTACTCGTAGAGCAGAACGAGACAGTTGCACCCAAGGTCCTAACAATCCAAAATCCGATCTCTTCTTATGGTATTCAGACAATCGCTGGGCTGTTGTTCCCTCAACCGAGATCGTCAACAAGGCCAAGTCGTACGAAAGCCAGGAGGACTGTTGGACACGGTGTAGGATCACGTCAATGACTCGATCATCCGCATGCTGTTTGGTCAGGGTACATTCCGCGTGCATGCCGCTCTGTGTCCTCACATGGGACGGAAGTAAGGCTGGCTCGTCTCTGACTTCGTGTTTACGAATTTCTGTGATTAGGCTTTTCCCAATATCCCCCAGCTTGCAACGCAATTCCACTCGCCCATGGGCCAAACCTCCGGACACCGGGATAATGGGCGAAAAAGTTACGGAGACCGTGTATTCCAATTGGTCGTCCAAAGCAAGTTTATCGAATTTCCTCAGAAGTTGCACATCTTTTACCGGGGGTTGCTTATGGTCCGTGTGTGAGGTATAGGCCTCTAATTGTTTGCGAAGCCAACGGGAGCTCACAGCGACCTGATGGATCTGCGCACCGGACACCATGGGATAGGCCATGATGCGGCAGCTCCACAGTTGCTTGTGAACGTCAAAATCGAAATAAACAATGTCTGGTTTCTGTGAGAAGCGAATTCGGTGCACATTGCTCGTGAGTCTGGACTGGATAATTCGACCTTCATAGGTTTCAGAGCCGAACGCATAAACAGTCTGGCAGAAAACAACGGAGCTCAAATCTATGGATCGTAACTTGGTAACTTTGAAGTGGATCCAGTGATTTTCCAGTTGATCGGTCTGATCTGCTTCGGAAATGCACTCAAAATGATAAAATTCATGGTCGACCGATTGATTGGCTAAAACAACTGAGCAACTATCGTCACTGGAGGAAGTGAGAAAACAACTACGACCAACTGTGATTGGAAGAATGGTTTGGGGTCTATAACACACAACGATAGAAAATATAGGGCTTAAGTAAAATAATTTGAAAGAGTCTACATCAGGCGAACTGCGCCCCTGACATTTCACTCGAATGCTTGATCCAGCCTGCAATGTGACGTTTTCCGTCGGCTCAATTACCATACGAGAAGCAGATGGACAGGCTAAATTGGCCGAAACGCTAGGGATCGGTTGACTGTACTTGGTCCACATAGTTGTATTTGGAAGTTGTAAAAAGGAAGCTTCCGGCGTTCGGTTGATTTCGATTGGACGGACCAGACAGATTAACTGCCCGGAAGAATTGTAGCCGGGGATTTCTTTCCAAAATAAATCGGGAACAATAGTAACGCTTGAGTTCAAGTTCATTCTGGCTCGCCGCCTGGAAACTATCATATAGGGAGGTTTGGAACCGGACAGCGGTTCATGCTCCGGCTGGAAAAGCAACAATGTCTCTAGCCCGGCCACGAAGCCTTGAAATGAGCAGCTGAATTGAACAAATCGTGTGTTCAATCTGTCCCAGTGTGTCACACGCAAATCTGGTGTACCAATTTCCCTTGAATGCACTTGTATCTTTGCTTGCGTAAAGTTGACCGCATCGAACAACTGGGCATAGTAAAGAGGTTAAAAAGACATTTGGTGGTACGCTGTTAAATAAGGTTATCATAAAACAGTCCAAGCAAACAAGCTGACCAAAAATTAGCAAATAACTTCAAAAATACTGTATAGAACCGTCTTCCTTAGACCAGAAATGATGTGAATAAAGGGCGGTTTGCTGGGTTGTCTCAAAGGAATGGTTTGCTATAACTGACAGTTTGTTACGAAGCCCGAATAGCCCAGTCGTCATTTTCCAGTCACAGGAAATTAATGTTCTCCCCAAAACTGGCGGATGAACACAGAACAAGAGGCGTGTCTTGTACCCATTGAGAACCTCGATTGGACTCAAAGCAAACTTAATACAAATGTATCCAAACTGCGACTAAACACGCTGCTGGAGGCAGGATACACATTACTCCAAAACAGTCCAAATGATAATGGTGGTTATCTCTAACTTACTCCACGTATATGCGAGTCCTCTTCTTTCGAGCGTTCAGTGTTACGGAGGCTGAAGATGAACGTCAGCTCATAAAATTTATTTAGGAGAACCAGAAAATGTACTGATTTCTTATTGTTCGAAGAATTGTTTCTTACGCATGGCCTGCGCGGTAAGACGTAAAAAATTCAAATTTCTGTACCGGACGAATGCTGGAAGACTGCTAGTCCACGAACGTGCAATAAAACATCCTCTCCTTCCCGTTAAAAAAGACCAGAAGCATTAGGAAATACAATTCGAAAACGAACCACAGGATAGAGCTCGAAAAGGTTCCATCATCTTTGGAAATCATAAGCTACTCTGACTCGGTGGATAGAAGAAAAGTTAACACGTTCGTCGTTACAAACCGTAACAACGTTGTGTTACTAAGCCAAAGTATTTTCGCGTTGGCGCTATAGTTATACAAACGTGAACGAAGAGATTGTGTTATTCTTTACCGATCAATACCACTGCCCTAGCTGCGTGGCCCAGCTGATAAATGCCCAACAATCTGGGTTGCGCGTCTCTAGAGTGAAGGAAGTTGCAAATGATAAATGCAGGATAAACTTTTGAAAAGCCTGCAGAAAGTCCCTACGTTTTAAGAGTTTTTCTCCAGCAAACCCTTTTGCAAAAGCTCCTCACCAGGGTATATGTTCAAGCGTTTTCGAAAATGAAGCTGGACGTATAAGGTAACATCCATAGTAGGGTGAATACCCTGATGAATTTCCGCGAACTCGCCCCATTTCCGGCTTATCCCAGTTGATATACACTTTCCCACCAGAAAATCCGTTTGGAACCCAGTGTATACGAGATGTCTGACAGAGGCCGTAGCAGCCATCCACTTCCAAAGTGCAATACGATTCACATATCCAACACGCATATATCTGAAACAATGGAATACCTCTGTCACACATCAAGGATGGTCTGTCTAACCTTAAACATTCAAAACACTAGGTTCTTTTTATCAAGTATGACGCTAAGTAAATTTTCAAATGTTTGAATGATATGTTGTCACGGTGAGCAGCTGAATGTCTACCAAATGCCCCCAGACCGATGCTAAAGCGCGAAACTGCACTCAATGATTCGAATGGGTTACTTTCAGTTTGGTGACGTAACTCAGCTATGCAAAAATATTATGGGGAATTTTCGTTGTCCGGTGTGCAATGTTTGATGAGAGCATGACACCAGTTGTCTGACTACAATTTCTCAACGTTGAGTATCAAATGGGTCAGGCTTGGACGAGGATCTCCCCAGTTTGTTTGTGTAACTTTGGGAGTCCGGGATCTCCCCGATTTTCCGAGACCTTGTTCTACACAACTAATTAATGAAAACGTTAACTTGGCAGTTGCACGCCGGTCTATAACCTTGAGCGGCTGGTCGATATTCGGTTTCGTTGCTATAGGTATGTACCCTAACAAAGAGACCACTTTAAACGTAGTCAAATCAGGTAACTGATAGCGTTCCTTTTTGGGGAGGACCTTTTGTTAAAGCGAACCAGTAGGCAACAGAGGCAGAATCGTCTGGGCCAAACGGCACCTGAGGTCAACAAATGAATACGCACATTCGTATACATCGACACTTGAGTGAGACTAAGTGATATTGCTGTTTAAATTCTTACGCGCCTCCATGCGCTTTTTTACACAATCACGACTCAAGGAGGTTAGCTTATCCCTACTTGAAAACACATCCTTCAGCCTTAAAAAACATTTTACAGAGCAAGTGAGACGCCTTCGTTCAGCAAGATACTAACAGTGCGAAGTGCACTTTCTCGCCGAGATGACATCCAATCAATATTGACACCATTTCTGAAGACATTTTACGACGTAACAGATGACGCACGTCAGGAAGCGCCACCAGACAAATCGAAGACCTTCATGATTTGCTAATCCAAGCCACTGGATTGAGAGGCTGGCATACCACTCATTAAACTACCACAACGAAGTAATGCATTCGGCCTCTCGAGGACGCGATCTCGAAATCACTCAAAGTAACAATCGTTACTTCAAATTGTAACGTTACTTCCATTTATCAAGTCTCATCATCCCTCATCTCTTTCGGATCATTCCTCATCGGAGCCCAGATCTTCGGGTCTGTAGACCCTACCTGGATCCAGTATCTAAGCTACTAACCGTTACATTATTTGCAGTTTGAGAACAAGGTTTACGGCCACACACATTTCTCCTTGTCTGTCACATGTGGTGATGTCTAGCTCAGGTCCAGCCGAGTGCACTGTAACAAATAACTGCCGTAATTACACACCATTGAACGGCAACGACATGTACTTTTTACCATCTCTGTTAGGCGTCAGTTGTGACCGATGCATCATCTGATAGCACAATTCTGTGTTACCGGTTATTCAGCATCCATCCATCGAAGCGGCTGCCCCACAAAAGTCCTGTACCCAGAGAGGTTAGCATGGTTTCTTCTCTGAACGAGCTCTTGACCAAGACAAAGCTGCCCACGCTTTACATTCACTTACGAAGAAAGCTGTTATCCGCACCAAATTAAGAGTGGCACAAGCAGCGAGGTGGTCAACCTTTGACCTGACTGAGGGGTATGAAAGCGAACAAGGAAAGTCTGGACGCTGTCGGTTCGACTCGTCTTCCAGGATGAGGTCCGCGTGGTCCCCACTGTGCATGGTTGGGGACACTGAACGGTATGGCGGCTTGTCGATGTTAGTGGCGTTCTCGTTGTCAGTGTCTATCCATATTCTCTGAATGAGTATCTGGAGGTGTAGACACGCCGGAGTGATTGCGGTAGACTGGCACTAAGTTCCTTTCTCATCCACTTTTATTCTTTTATTCACAACAGGGCTTTCAAATAAGTTAGGATTGCACGGCAGCGGAGCATCAGTATCGAACACTGCTGTTGTGCAGTCGATGATGACCATGGTGATGTGAGGAAAACTATCACTGGTTAAAGCGTGAATTTACTGACCGGAAGGTCCCTGGTTCGAACCCAACCTCTAAATCTCGACTGCTCCTGTGTAGGCTTGGGCAACCTAGGAGTATCTCAGTGCTCGCGCTTCCTTCGGGTGGCATGACAGCTAGGCACCGAAAAGGTGTTACATCTGAACGATGATTATCATTATTTATTAGTAATGTCTACATCCTTAGACAGTATCAAAATAAACACGTGAGAATCATGTCGAAGAACAGCATCTTCAGTGGGATTAACCCACCGTTCTTTGCGAAACCGACATAAACCCACGGCATAACGACAAGCAAACTCCAGTTAGGTAGTCCGGTAACATGCACGCCACTCGGATCGGTTGTGTCCCATGTCCCGCTGGTTTTCTAACCACCTGCGAGCAGGATCACATGGGCCTCAGCAAGGTAGGCACAGGGATCCCACAAAACTCAGTCTGGCTGCAACCGACTTCACTTCACCTTGCCATCTCATGGCCGTCCACCGCAAGCCCTTCGCTAACAATAACGTGGAACAGAAACCAACGCTTTTTTCGATAGACTGTGGTTGGGCATAGGCAATACACACTCCAAAACACCTCAACCTGGTAAGTTTAACCGGGTACTCTAATGGTTCCGGTTCGTTACCAAGTACCCGCTTGCGCCCTATCTCGTTGCGTACTCAATGCAGCCAGCGAGTACGGAGACACTGATGACCAAACGTCCGAAGACGCCCAAGATCCTCGGATCAGAGAGGCCAAGTCCCACAACCACGGAGTGCCATCGCTCTTACAGTTGCCTTGTGTACACAGCCCTTTTGCACCGGTGAAAGCCGTTTTTGACGCAGCTCGCGCCTTGTTTATCCGCTCATTAACTGTATCCGCTAAGATAGGTATGAGACTTATACTTCCACGGTAGAAAACGGATGCAAACGTTAATTGATCCCAATTATCTGGAACACCTTCATGTTGCCAAATAAGTACGAAGAACATAGTCAAAGCGGAACACGAAGATTCTTCTTCATCTTTGAACAGCGCTGGGAGAAGCTCATCTGGTCCAGCAGCCCGATGATGCTTCAAGGCAGAATGGCATACTAATACTTCATCAAGTGAGGGGGGGCATCTAAACTCACAATCGGCGTCGCAAATTGGGCGCATCGAATGAAAGAAAGAGGATACGGTAGCAGAGGGCCAACGAACCTGCAATTGAAAATATTCCGCCCAACAATCTATACGCCAGTATTTATTAGTTTTCCAATATTATCTTTGATTACTGAGTTTTTTTTACGTTCTGTTTTGAGGACAGGCTAAAACAGCTTCCTTCTATTCTCAGCTGCAGCACTGGCTTAAACAAATATCTATGGAAAAAAATTAAAAACCTAATATATCTGAATATGTATTTAAATAGACATCTAAATAACTTACCTTCGCATCCTTATAGCCTAGTCTAATGTAGCAAAGAACAAATGGATCGATAGGATGCTCATCCAGAATCAAACTAACGGAAGGATGTCCAGGTTGGGTACATGACCCGACGAGGCAGGGGAAATGTGTTTGGCTTTTCAAAAATTTGTTACATACAGTCCGTATTTGTTGAACATTGGGTCTGAGAATAGTTCCTAGTTGAATCATGGCAGATTCATTGGCCAAACAAATCACAATATGAAGGATATGAGAAGGATGGGAACTATCCAACAGAGGTTCGATACAGGTGACGCGGAGGGTATTGCCGTGGTACCAGTATCTGGTTGGTATGGAATAGGCTAGTGACGGAGCTGGGATACTATCTGGTAATCGACTTCCCGATGCCTCGCAAATCGCATCGAACAATTCCCCACGACGAATGCGTAGGTATGGTGTGTTGAGAGGTAGATGACAATTGATACAATCCGTGATTCCTTCGAAATCCGGTGCTATCGAAAGTACCCTCCAAGGTTTGAGAAGCTGCGTCATTTTTTCGTTAAACTCTTTCAATCTGGAGTCCAGTGCATGAGTAAATGCAAGCAGAACTTTCACATCGGCCCTACGTAATTCTTCGGCCAAACTCTTCAATTCTGTCTCGTCTTCGATTGCCGTGAAGTAATCCACTGGTAACAAAAACAACGGCTTCGTTTTAAAACCCAAGTCGTACAATTTGACGGCTGTTCGAAAGATGGCTCCAAAGTCAGTCGGGGGCGAGGAACACACGGACTGCCCAGAAACGGGTTTGTTCTTTTGTGAGTAGAGGCGATAAGCAATCGTGTACCTGTCTTCAACTTTCTTAAATGTTGAGAAATTGTATTGTCTAGCATCTCTTCTAATGCCCTGCACTAACTCGATGAAACTGACCCGAGTACGTCCATGGCCCAGGGGCAGACTTAGTACCAGTTGGCGAACTAAAGTGAGCCAGAAATAGCCATAGTATTGCACATCTGGGTTAGGATTATCCACTATCCTGCAGGCAGCCATTAGGCGCCGACTAAGTAAGATCGATAAGTCCATGGTACCAGCATCACTGGGGCAAATCAGTACGGATATATACAAGTATTTGGTAATATTGTACTTCACCCCGAGAACAATATTACTGGCCACGCACTCATAAGCGTAAGCCATACCTCGGTAGAGTGGATCTTCTGGCACCTTGAGCCGATTGCCACGCACTTCCAGTCCGGTTGTTGGCATGTCCGAAAATGGCCGTTCAGGTCCACCCCAACCCCCGCCATCCCCCGGGAGTATGCTAGGAATGTCTTCAGGTAATTCCCTCGGGCCGTATCTAATCGGTTGGACACGATACCACGAGTGATTCGGAGCAGGAATCCCCTCACCACCGGTGCAAACAATCTCCGTTCCCAATGGTACCGTCTTATCCCTGAGGGAAGCACCAATAGCCCGGAATTCCAAAGTCCCGTGCGCTGGCTCTCTGATTGTGAACGACTTCGAGCAATCGATACGAAACGTATCACTCCTGTTGTTCAAGTCGAAAGGTGTGCGCAGGTTTCGGAACACATTCAGACAAGTGACCCGTAAATTGCCCGTATAGTATTTTGCTGACGGACTGAGGATACGGTAGGTGTGGGTCACTAGAATGTCGTTCTGCGTTTCGCGGACAAAGACGACATCTTTTAGAGATTTAATGTTTTCGGTTGCACTGCTTCCCATCTGATAAAGTAGTTGGTATGTTGCATCGTACAGCTGTCTAAATTCCTTCTCAAAGGTGCAATGAACAAACGCAGTTGTATTCGACATTAGGTAGAGTGTGCCATCCTCTAACTGTTGTGTCTTGGACACATACTTCTCTGCATTTAGGTCAAGCGTCAGTAAGCAACCAACCATGGCAGATGTCGGCAGAACATAAAGTCGACGTGGTGGCAATCCAGAGTATCCGACTAACGACTTGTTTAGTTCATCCGTCCGGTTACAGAAGTAGATACCAGTGTCGTGGGGACGCGCGTCCAATTTGGTTATTCGAAACCGACCAAGATGAACTTCGACACTTAGTTCGAATCGGTCGTCTAGTCGTTTTGGCATTTCCGATTCGTTTCTCCGGTAAAAACAAGTGATGTTTGCCCATTTTCGACCAGCTAACAGCCCATACATGACAATGGGCTGTCCAGTGTCTACCGTTGCGTTCCATCCAATATGCAATTGAATAAGATGATAATCATATCGAAAACAGAATGTGCTGACAGATGAATTAGGCGGAAGATCTACGGGGTGACCCAACAAACGACTGATTTTATTCAGAACCGCATCTTCAAGGTGCTCTTCGACTTTGCACTTGGAAAGCACAGCCTGATCAACACTGGCCACGGCCAGTAGCAGTGCAACATGTTCCGATTGTAAAGGACAAATGCATTGATGTACTATTTCCCGGACATTTGTCCTGTTCAATGTCCAAGTAGAAAAACATCTGTCCGAAAGCACAGTGGATCCGAGGACATAAAATGAACGCACGAAGGTCCACCCGTGAGGCACGCCGGGGTAGGCGGTAAACACGACTTTGAAAGAATCTTCCGGGAGACGTTGATAGGTGAGTTGGTCGTCATGCCACCGCAGAACCGTTTCATTGGGCCTCGTATACACGATATTGTTGACAACAGTGCCGTCACTGTGTTGCATCCTATGCCCGAGAATGTTGGGGTCTTTTGTATCAAAAATACCAAATTGTCGTTCCACATGCAGTTTGGATACTGTCCAGCTCAAATCATCGACTGATTCGTGAGAAACGTGGGCTATTTCGAAAGGTAAATTACAGCGGAAAAACCAAGTGAACGGAGGTTTGACCACAACCGGTAGTCGAAGTGTACCACTCGATCTCACCAACATCGTATCCGTAGAATCACCATCTTCAACTGTGGTTACCAAGTTGCTCAGCTTGGTTCCGGATTCACCCACTGCCCCATAGGTGATAATGTGGTGTGTATCTATCACGTCAGACTTGGAAATAACATGGGAGCAGGAGACGCGCAGCTCGCTGCCAGGTGATAATCTAGTCACATTTCGGCTTTTGCATGCCATACTGGACAAGTCTGGATTAGACTGAGATGATTCTACGGTAAGATGTAAGATAGAAGAATCTGGAAGGACAACCAACCTTCTTGGCGCGAAACCGAATTGGCCTGAACCACCAGCATTTGGAAGGGAACATCTGTAGTAGCCGGAATCAGTCATTTCGGCTGAGTTTTTGTAAAGATGAAAATAGTTCAACTCCATATTGATCTCCAATAGGAATCCTTTCGATGTGGGAATTTCGTTTATCGCACTCTTATGTCCATAATAACAGATCGGTTTTTGTGTGGACGAAACATCGAGTAATCCGTACATCACAACTGACTGACCAATTTTCACGACGTTTGGCCACCTCACTTGAACACGAATCAAATTATAGTCGCCTTTCATTCCCTCTGGAAATCCAATGGGTTCGTTCATATTGTGCCCGAATAACCACTGTTTGACGCTCGCTACCACATGAGAACGAAATACAGCATCCAAATAGCTGACATCCCGTTGTGAACGTCGATAATGGACGGTATAGATACCAATGGCAATGTGTTCCCATAAAAGCAGACAAACAAACCGATGACGTTCATCGTCTTCTGGTGAGAGCTTGCCCATCATATCCAGTTTATTCGCTTCTTTATAATAATCCAGGTCTTGTACGCAAGGGTATGAAGTAAGACCACTCGACCCATTATAAACACCAAACGCACCAGATATGCCAGACGGCTGACCTTGAACAATGGAGAAGCGTAGTGCGAAAGTGCCCTCAGACAACCGTTCGGTAAACTGTTGTCCCAGAAATTGATGAGCATTCGGTTGATGTGAGGATTTTAGTTCACTTGTCACAAAAGTGGAATCCGTTAAGATGGATTGTCCAATAATGATCGGAGTGATCCACATGCGCAAACTCAATAGTCTGGAGTGAATGTAAAATCTATTGAACACATCATCGTTTACATCATCCTGCAATCGACTCGTCCGACCGATTCCTAGTCTACAATGGACTACAATTTTGTCTCCAGCCTCCAAACTAATGGGGCCTGTCAAAGCGAACACCTTGAACATGGCAACATAGTCTTTTTCAGTTTTCACCATCCTATTCAGTTCAGTATAATTCAATAATTGAGCACCAAGGTAGTAGTCAATCTTTCGTGTCTGTTTTGCTTCAAGGTCCCAACTGAATAGATCCCGTGTCCAAGGTGGAGCATGGTAATCACATACAACGGCAATAGTTTGTGTACCGT
Source organism: Opisthorchis felineus (assembly GCA_004794785.1). NCBI lineage: Eukaryota > Metazoa > Platyhelminthes > Trematoda > Opisthorchiida > Opisthorchiidae > Opisthorchis > Opisthorchis felineus. The sequence continues at coordinate 369,109 of SJOL01007024.1, forward strand.
ATATGAACGGGAGGTAAGGACTCGCGTACTGTGTATACGTCCACAAATGATGGTCTTCAGTATGCTCTGGAGTGAAATCCTCGCTGAAGTGTACGTGTATATCCAGCTTCAATGCTGGAATTACGCGAAGTTCATGCTGAATAATAACTGGAAAAACAGCGCAGTTTTCACATATTCGTGAAACACACTCATAAGTACCCGAATCGGATAACTCAGCCGCCTGTTTGATCAACTCTACACTACTATAGGGTGGTTCAACAAATGGTACAAATGCCTCATCCGAGCCTACATAAAGTCTGAGAGGTTTAGAAGTTTGTGTGTAGCGGTGGTAACATTCAAGATTTTCCAATTCGTCTGTGACAGGTTGAATGCCAAACAGGATGACCGGATCACCAACACGTACCGAGGAGCGCCAACCAACATTCAGACGAAATAATCCATAGTGTAGTGCAGCTCCAGAATGTGTCTGAAGCGAATAATTCGAGACTGAGGAATGCGGCTCTCTAAGCCAGTGTTGAAGTAGGTTGTACACGGAATGATAAAAAAGTACAGTCTGAGCCTCGACGGACACCATCGGATTGTGTGTATTCATAACACTGATTACCATGGCCACCACATTTGTTGTAAGATGACAAGTTGCATTGTATTGAAGCGGGTCAGAAGTTCCACCAGCTTCACGAGAGTAGTCACTAATCTGGATAGAATGGGGTATTGGAGTGCGCGAGTAATCATCAAGCACGTCCTGTAAACACTGTCTTCGTTGAAGGCGTCCCCGATGAACAAAAAATAAATCGATACTGGACCTTGCTCTTGGTCGACCGAGTCCGACAGTGTAGTTCACGTAGAGTTTGCCTTCTAGCACGTAACCCGTTGGTCCACTATTCCCGAATTCCATTGCGCTAGTAGGGCTGGAGTTCAGATGACGCTGAATGGACTCGGTTATTCGGGCGCTACTGGTCGAAACAAGACTGGTAAATACGATAGGCGGAGTGAAAATGATCAGATCAATTCTACGAGACGTGAAATAGCTCTGGTTTATGTATGCGTATGTTAGACCACAGGACACATGCAACGGGCCGCTTATATCCTCCGTAGGTGGGGCTTCAATTCGATAGACCTGAATCACTTTCTTATACGGGTCGGCTTTTAACACAACCTGTCTAATATGGGTGGTAGGTAGCAGTTTGCTTGTATTTGTTTGACTATTGATCATAAGCAAGCGGAACGAGTGTTTGGGCCAAGTGAGTGGGTCACGCTGCCTGAAATAGGCGCAAAACACAAACGTTTCCTGTCTGGTTTTCAGATAGGGTAGATGAGATGGTGTACATTGCGTGAAATAGCGAGTCGGTGGATATTCCAACTTTTGATTCAAAAATAATCGTATCAGGTTTCGATGTGCCTGAACTACCATAGGACGTGGAGGAAAGCCGACTAGGGGAGGACAATCACTGCAATCGAACGATTCGGTTACATTGCACGTATAGTGGCCAGTATCGTAAAACTGTGCAACAAGCTTGCTCAGCAAGAAAGCTAACCTAGCGTAAACAATAGTGATTTCAAATCGTTGTGATTCGACCAATTGAGCGAACACATTGGTGGAAGCATGGTAGCACTTAATCACGGGGTTTTCTAAACCGTGCAGATAACCAAGCATGTTGACTGGGTGGCCAGCTTTGTAGGCCGTAGGCCAATCGATGCTTAGTCTGAGTATACGATAGACAGTGTACACACCGGGCTGTTCTGGGATAACATATTGTTCCATGCTATTTGGCTGTTGAAGCCACAAATCCAGATAACTCAATATGGAGCGCTGCACTTGTTCTCTGAACTGAATTTTGTTTTCCAAGTCTTCTTGGTAATTTTGTACCATAATGATGTAGGCTATTTGTTCGCGATGAAACACGCACGAAACCTGCAATGACACATAATTACACTCATTGTCTCGGCCGTAATGCGCACTTTTCAACTCGTACGGTAGGTCTGCTCGCGTCAAGTTCATCACATCGTAGAGTAGACAGTTCTCGGTATACAAATGATTCGCAAATTGGTAGACGGTCCAAGCATTTACCCACGCTCTGGGTACACCCAAAGAGAGTAGCCAGCTAACACTCCCTACTCTTTCGGGTCCACGAACAATATAGCGTTCGGAGTGAAACTGAACGGCCGACTGTATCGGTGAATGTAGTTCTGAGATAGCTGTTGCAAGAAGCCTGTCCGCGGTCTTCGAGTACTGGTGGAAGATTGCTGGGGGAAGTCGAAAGCGTACCGAAATTCGAACAGATTTACGAAATAGCATCGGCTGCTGTGTTGATATATAGTGGCCCAATTCCCGTCGCATTCGCTCGGTGAATACAAAACGCCATTCGCACTCGGCTGACAACCAGTGACCGTAGTCACGATTCAGAGAAAGATGAATTTGTGAGGAACGTAGCACTCGACTGTCCGATCGAACTAGAATCTTCGTCTTGTTCACCGGCAATGGATCAAGAAAGTCACCTTGTTCGTTCACAGTGTACAGAAAAAACTGTCCCGAGACATTAAGCCACTGTTCGGCCCAAGTCTCATGTAAACAGTGTGCAAAGATTGACGTGCCAGTGTACATGAACGGTCTATTCGCACCATCATAGTCAGTGAAGTTTTCCTGCCACTGATCATGTTTTTTGAGCTGCTCATAAGTGAGAAAAACGTTCAGAACAGATTGATCAGGTAGTATGAGTAGCGGGCGCTTGAAAATAGTCTGACGGTAGGACAGCGACACAAAACGCGCACACGTGTATAGGCCAGAATCAGTTGGGCGCGCATTCTGATTAATAAGTGTGAAATACGGATACGTTTGATCGTAGATTTTTTGCCATTGATCACCCAGTGCTAAATCGACGGCATCTGTATCTGCTTGACGGGAACAGAAAACATGATGTTGGCTGGACCCGGTATGACCTATCATCTTAATTCGACTGCCGATTCGAACAGTTGCGTTCCAGAATACATTCAGCCATGTTATCTTGTAAGAAACCAGTGTCGCTTTTGGGCTGGCTGGGGCTACAAGCTTAACAGCTCGTGAATGGTTCAGAACTTGGCCCAACCATTCGGACAAGGTGGAATGCGCAGCAGCCGATGTTGTCATTGGGTCGACCCCTTCATCGGGACTGAGCAATAGAAAGCCTAGTGCGAAATTTTCTTTGTGTACTACGCATGCGAATTCTACGAAAAAAAGTGACTCGTCGTGAAACCTGTCATATTCCTCGTCCTGTTCCAAGTAGGAAGAAACCCGATCAGGTTGGGCGACACTTTGTGCAGACAGCTTACACGGCTCCTCATACACAATTCCATTGTTGTTAATGAAAGTCGCGGCATAAATCTGTCCTGTCGGCAACCCAAGTGAAACCAAAAGACCCATCTTCAATATCCCTTCCTTAATTTTGTAACTAGATCCGAAATCTCTGAGGATTTTGCCGTGGCTCACCTCTATCAACGTTTGCCGGAGCCAGTTTGTGAGGCTTCTGGACGTTTGTATCGACCGGGTAAAAAGTATCGGTTTGAGACGTAGTCGCGTCCCCAGACGTCGACTACATACGATCGGTTTCGTTCTGTAAGGACGAGAGATATCCGCCAACTCGAAGTCGTCCTTGGCAAAAGTGAGTTCGCACTCTAACCGCACGGTGGGCTGAGGTTTTCCAACCAGAGGACCTCTAATTAAAAACGGCGTCACTACGATGGTTCCATTCTCTTGATTTTCTATCGAGCTCGTAGAGAGTCGCGTATACGGTAATGCTTCGTCAAAATCGGGAGTATGCGACTGCAAATGATAGCTAAATAGGAGTTTTTCATTGGATGATAGACCAAACGGCCTTGTATAGACGCAATGCACATAGATCGCTTCGTCTGTGCTAAGTGCGGCTTTTGTAAATTCGTCTACCATAGGCTCCGTTGGATCCAAGATGCGTTCATTCAAATAGAGTTGAAGCAGCGGTGGAGCGGGAAACACCAATAGACGTCGAGGGTAAAAACATGTCCTCAACCTGCAGTCGTCACAATTTGTGACCACGCACGAGTAGATGCCTGTATGAACATAGCTAGCATTTTCGCCAAAGGAAAACGCTTCGGGTCTACCAGATAGTGTTCGCCAAAGCTTTAATTCATGTTTCCAGGACCGCCGGTGGTATATTAATAGCCGCGTGTCTGGGGAACTATAGTTTCCGACGAGAATTGCCCACGGTTCTCCAACTGTAACCGTGGCTTGCCAGCCTATATTCAATTTGACCAAGGCGTACGCAACACGCGCCCGGTTCGGTGAGGCCAGTTGAAGCAGCTCAGAACTCATTGGTTTACTGAACCATGCACGTGCGTTGGCAAGCAGAGACTGTGAAAGCTTTGTGTCCCAGCCAGTCATGTTTGCCTCTTCGTCAATACTGTTGTATAGCAGAAACACAAGCATCAGATGCCTGGGTTGTAGAACACACTGAGTAAATGTTTCAAAGATATTCCTTCCTCCACATTCGCCAAACTCTTTGGAAGTTTTCATTTCGGGTGGAAAATGTTTGTCATCCGCCATCACTCTACGTACCAGTTTACACTCGTCATAATCCAGGCCAACATCCGTCATGTATACAATCCATATGTGTATACTGCCCAAAGGTACACCCAACCCTTGAACACTATGAATCAGTACGGGACTCTCTCCAAAGAGACCAGTCGAACCGGACTCATGGAATTGAGTAGCACTAACTCCATGTTTTGTGGCAAAAACCATATTGTGAAACAAATTACTATTCGTGTAAAGAAGTTGCACAGAAAATATGTTTGGTGGTGCACTGATTTTAATTATGAATGTCGTTTTGTTGCTCAACTGCAACACACCAGTCCGGCCTGACAAATCGTTGGGAATCACGCCAAAGTCGTAGGTTAGGCGACAGGTAACCGACAGCAGTTCCAAACTGTCTCCTGGAGTTGGCGCTACGATTACACCAGTCACCGTCTGTATGAGTACCTCGTTGAATTTCGTGATGAACTGAAGTGGGTTATGTAATTTTAGCGTGCGCATTACCTTGTTCTTCCTGTTGAGCACTTCGGGTATGAGGTGCACTCGGGGACGTAGACGGTGCACAGGAGATAGCTGATGTAGACAACGAAAGCTAACCGACTGCTCGGGGAAAATATAGGGTTCGTTAGTCGAAGTGTATTGTTCGAACTTGTGCACAGATTGTTCATTCATCTGTAGTCGATCGTGATTGAAGTGTACCGTCAGCAAGGACTCGTCCGGCAGAACGTGGAGTCGGCGTGATGCAAGCCCAATTCGGACAGGACAGTCAGGGCAAACTTGTGTCACATTACATTTGTAAACACCAGCATCGGAAAACACCGCATGTTGGATTTCCACAAGAAACTTCACGGATTCAGAGACAGGGACATAGAGAATCCTAGGTCCCACTGGACGAAAATACTCCTCATCGTCTGTTTTATAAAAACACTGTATTGGTCGCTTCTCAAACCGTTCCCCTATCATTTGCACCGCTCTCCTTGGATGCACCAAAGCTGTCCAACCGATATCGAATCTGTTTAGGCGAAATATCACATTGCTGTGTTCAACGATTGACTGACTGTTCATCACGGACACGTGCCTACGAAGCGTGAACAACTGTACTATTTGTTTCCTAAAATGGCTCTCTCTTTCTTCTAGTGACAGGTTTGTGCCTGTCCAACCAAACCCTACAATAACCATGGCGAAAGTGGATATATCCAAAAGACATTTGTACATATGCTGCTCAAAATTGATGCCCCGATTGACCTTGTACGTCGTCTGCGTTTCTAAGCCAACCACCTGTTGGGCGCTGACCACCGGTTCAACCTGGTGAGTGGAGCACGGAGAAAGAACAACCACATTTTCTTTGCCCACAGTACGATAGTGAACTATCCAGAGTCGAATCATACCTCTAGGTAATCCAAGAAACAAAGTGTAATTTACGGTGTAGAAGTTTTCCCGTTCCCTCACTATGGGACACAAGGTGTCGTTGAACACGTCTTCCATTCGCGTTGCTGCATTACGACGTAATGCGATTTGCAGGTTGCGACTGTCTGAAAATATAAGGTCAGGCAAAATAGCTGGATTCCTTGTCAGGTTGTACGTGAAATAAATACTTCTGACTAATTTTTCATTCTTGGATGATGACGTATCAACCAAGTCAAACGGATCTCTGGTCAAATTGATCAGCTGTAGTATGCAACTGACTCTGACGTATTTCCAGTATTCATCCGGTTCTGGCCCGTCCAAATGATACACCACCAACAAACGATTAAATTTACCTACAGATTCACTCAGTTTTTGTTTCAGCAGTCTTTTACTCGCCAAATCCATATATTCTTGTTCATTACCCGGAGTACAAGTCTCATAGGCTAGATCCAATTCTACCGTCGCTTCTAAACCTCGATATACCATATATTCACAGTGAGCGAATAACGTTTGGATGCGTGTATGGATTGGATCTTCTAGGGAACCAGAGCCAGTTTCATTGGCTGAGTCAGTACGATCGATTCGCATTTTGAATTTAGCGGTATCGGGTAGGACGACCAAACGCTTTATCACATCACCTATTTCCGAGTCGCACTTCACGCAGCAGTAATACAGTCCTGAGTCTTGTTCACTCGCTTCCTTCTTAAGTAACTCAAAATAGGTATATTGAATGCTTGGTCGGAAATAGAAACCACCCGGAAGGTCAGTTTTCGCATCATCTGCAGTCATAGCATACTTGCATTGCATTTCAGTGCTTGTCCAGTTGGGATAGGACCAAATCATTTTGACCGGGGAGCCAGCGTTCACTGTTCCAATCCATCCTACCCTGACTCGACTCATTCTAAAAATACCAGTTAGAAAGTCCGGAGGCCTAACATCCACTTTCCTGTCTGAGGAAGATTCGCTGTCTACATGTAGTACATGGTCAGCGATCCAATCACGGATTTGTTTCTCTACAACTGCCTTGTTTAGTTCGGAATTGTGAAGGATGTAAGCGGCATACAGCAATGCCACAACGTTTCTAGACAGCACGCATTCCACGTCAAACTGTCTGCGTACCAAGTTGTACGAGCTGTTTAAGGGTATAGACTTTGGCACACTCTCTTCATCTGTGACAAATTCGTAGCTGACACATTTGCAAGGAGTCTGGACAAGGGTGGTCGTGCTGTCCGACTTTTGAAGCATCCAAACCGATCCCCACCCGTTATTTTTATCCAGCAGAGCAACGAACGAACTGATCAGAAGACCCTCAAATATCTGGATTGAGCCTACATGAACAGACTTTGTACCGTACAGGGTAGGCAACAAATAACTATGGCTCGTTAGTTGCCTGGTTAGATCTAAACTGGATGTGTAAATTGTCTCGGGAAAAATTCTCGGTTCAGGATATTTTGAGGCAGTGATCTGTCGCGATTTGACATGTTCAACCGCATACCGATCTGTAAACTCTTCGTTTTGTCGAACCAAATCATCATTAGGTCTGTAGCGATACTGACATGTGAAGCTACTTCTCAATTCTGTCATTGTATACAGCGGGTACAAAACATAACACATAATGAGATGAAAATAGTCGCCGTGTTTTTCGGTCGAACGGCGCGTTTCATTCCACATGGCATTCATGTTTTCTACTTCATAGATTGCGTTTAAACCACCCAAATTATCCAACCCTCTATGGAGGATCATACCACAACAAGCATGAATAGATTCTTCTCCATGAAACATAGCCATCCCATCTGAATCGACGTACGGATAGTTGTCTTCTATCTCACTGAGTTTTGTCTGTGTTGCTGGGACCGCATCGGTTATGATGACCACCAGATCTTCAAGCCTTGGTAGTACAATGACATACTGGTCAGAAACGATCACCCTTCCGTCTCCAGCATAGCATGTATACATACCGGTATCTTCAATCCGTAAGTTATGTATTTCATAGTATGACTTATTCGGTTGCATAAACATCCGGCTTGGTGTGTAATCATCAGTAAGTTGAAGTCTTTTATCACATACTTTACGTCCAGTTGATTCATGAATCATCTCATCCGGATTAACATGCATAATTTTACTGTCTCCCTCGTTGAATAGAGCTTTCCGAGTGACAGATAATCTAAACAGTCGAAGCGCTGGTGATTGTATTGTGGTGGGCCATTCGAACTTTGGTGATGTGGATCCCGAAAGCCAAGCCTGCAGAACCGGTAGAAACAACTCATCCACCTGAGCCACGTTGTCATGAATGATCAACAAAAGAGCTCTGGCATCCCGCCCAATGGTAATTGTCTGTCGCCAACGACGAATAGCGTATTTGTAGTTTGGGTCCCATTGTATACGTAAAGAAAAAAGATGCTCCTTCAGATTTGTATCATAGCTTGAATCCAGTTCAGGCTGAAGCTTTGAAATCCGAAGTTTCCCATTCGTTTTGCCGCTACTTTCGCCTTCAGTCTGATGGTCACCATACCGATTATCGTAGATGTACCATATCTGAAATATATGAGAATTCCTGGCATAGCCGGAAATTTCCAGTGTGAGGTTTGTGTACTCTTCAACGCGTACCGCCGGATGTAGATCCTCGTACCGTATAGTGTGCAGTTCCACCCTGGACGTTAGTAAATAATCTAACTTCGGATGAGAGGTGATGTGACTACCGGCAGTGGCTATTTGAGGACATATCACATTCACATCACGACCTTCATGTGCTGAAAAGTACGTTGGAGCCACTCCGTCCCTTAAAGTGAACAAAATAAGTTGATTGGTAAAATTCCAAACAATGTTGAGATGTTCATAAACCACAATGTACTCAGGTTCGTTCTCCTGGTAGCCCATATTATACACCACGGTGTCGAACTCACAGTTTTGTGGCTCGTAAGACTCTCTGTAATCGGTGTTATGTATGCAACATGAGTTGTCAAGACCAGAGGGCTCAGTCGTGCAGTTCAGGAAAATCTCACTGGTCATAACGTCCATGCTGAGCACAGAGTGGATGGCAGCCGGTTTCCGGACAACGTAGTAGATTCGTTGACGTTGGTCGGACGGTTCACTCTGTTTCAGGTAGGTTATTTTCATACGCTCGTAATCCGTATTAGCGTGGTTGGAGAAAATTCCCAAGGCATCATTTGGCATGGTGTTACACCGTTCCAAATAGTTTGCATTGTCCACGAAGCCAGACAGAAAGGTCAATAGAAATAGGAAGAACGTGAGGAGGTTCATAGGGAACGGTTTTCGAGACAAGTCCGGTTGGACCCTATTCCTGCTTGACTGTTGCCCATGACAGATTCCATCATACAGAGGAAAGGATAACTCCAGCTACGCTAAATGGATTTTGAAATTATCGATCGACACGGAATGAGATCGATGCGGTCAAGAAAGCTGATGTCGAAACATGCATCAACGACATTTTCACGAATTACTGGTATAGCATTCCTCAAACTCATTCGGTGTTCCTATCCTCTGCGACAAATCCCTCGCAGACCCAATTACTGTGATAAAAAGTATACAAGCGTTGTCATTGGCATCAAGAACACTTGCTCTCCTCAGCCGTTCTATCTCAAACCAATTTGGGTGGGGGCATACCACGTTAGCAATCACTGCATTACAGCGGGCAATGTGACAGAAACACGTTTTAGCAATAAACGAAGAGTGCGACGTAAAAATGCAAAGTACTTAATAATATTCGGCTGAGAATTTTAACACCAGAGACAGCCGACTTGCAATCGTCTCAGTTGGAAGTTGCCCGTCTGAACCCAAAAACGCTGTCCAAGAATTTCGTGAGTTTTCGACTCCATTACATGGAATTGTTAAGAGCAGATTGGAGTACAGCAGAAGAAGTGCATGAACTCTGGTGACATTAAGTTTGTCACTTTGAATTCCTCCGTTTTCCAGGATGGGGTCCACATGACCTTCTTGTAATTGGATGGAGATACTGAACGATACAGCGCCTAAGCGATTTCAGTGGCGTTCATGCTGTCAGTTTCAATCCAGATTGTCTGACTAAGTGTTGGAGGTGTAGGTGTCTAGGATGTTTCCATTAGTCTAGCTGCAGACATGGTTGTATGGCGGTGAAACACGAGTGTTCTCATCTGGTGTTGCTGTCAATGATGACTATGAATAGGGCCGTTATAATACAACAGTACAAAGGAGAAGAACTGCTTCATGAGTGAATTTGTGGTGGACATTTTAATCTTCACTGTAAACGGTTTTCCCGGTTATATTGGTAATGAGGAAAAGTCTGATCCACATGTAAACATTGAAGATGGTTCCTCCCCTCCTCTTTCAGCTGTAACACCCTTTAGGTGCCAGCTGTTATGCTACCGGAAGGAAGCACAAGAGTGGAGGTACTACCAGGCCGCCCAAGCCTAGACAGGAGCAGCTGAGATGCCAAGGTTGGCCTCGAACCAAGCATCTTCCGGTCAGTGAGTTCACGCCTTAACCACTGAGCTACCTCGAGCTCAGAATATGGTTACGTGTACCACTGTAATGCTTAAGCCATACAAAGAAAATCGAAGAATCGAAACCCGGTAGTTGATCAAGCGGCTGTTGATCTGTTCGCCGAGTTTTGAAAATGGATTCCAAACATTCTGTGACCATTCGAGACCACGTCATCAGTGCACGGTTGATGATATCTCCCCGAATGGTGACGTAACGTTCGCAAGTCAATTGCCAGGCTCGGCGAACAGATACACACAACCAGCTAATCAACTATAAGTAAACCCACCCAAGCTACCAACATTCCAAGTTGGCAAACCGAAATCTGTGACAAAGGATACAAACAACGACTGTGACCAATAACGGCTGTTTGCCAGTGACATGCTATCCATAGAGATCAAGTTAATCTGCAAATATCACAGAATTTTGACCGTGCAGTTTCGAAGCAGTTTTTGTTGTGCAGCGACCATAAAACAGCAAAAACATCAATTGTAGATTTTTCGCCATCAGTGCAATGGCACGCTCGACTTCTTTTTCCGAATTAGAACTACAGAAGTCCCGTAGCGTCTGGCACATCTTGTAGCTACACTGAACCACACTGGGCGAAGACATCCATAGTTGTCTTGGCCGGAGACGAAGGCTTACGGAGGACTGCCTCTGACCGACAGTGTGAGAACCCATAAGTACAGTAAGGTCCCTCAACAGAGGACACTTGTTTGGCGATCCTAAATGAGAGATCTCCATTCTACGGGTGTTTTCTGGATATAGGTCCAAGTAGACAACAGCAAGTAGGTTCCACATCAAGCGGATAGAGAACATACACATGGGGAATGAATTTATTAAATTCTCGAAAATCGAGCATCCCAAGAATGTTTCTACAATTATCGACATCGATATAATATATATATATATATATATATATATATATATATATACATATATATTACATATATATTATATATATATATATATACAGTAAGTTTAGTGACAAATGCCATGCTCCTTCTTAAAACCTGATGGCCTCGGTAAACGTTATGGGCATCCGTTCAAGCGCTTCCCTGTTCATCAACATAAGACTGATTCTTCGTGACGGTGTAAAACAGTAGACTGTTCTCCTCCGTCCTGCACACATCACCAGGTAACGATCCAGCTAAATGGACTGCAATTTTTTCTTTCCACGAATATACCTCATTTGCTTTCATCTAATAACGACTGATTACGGATGTTACAACAGGATTTAAACATTACAAGTCGGCTATTGGTCGCTCTCAAATTGATGTGTCTTATTTCACGTCACCACTCCACTGTCGGCTCCTGTGGAATCGTGCCGGATATTGCAAGGTTTCTGATATCCATTTGTAGATCTCGGTATTTGCCCTCATGTATTTCAGCCTCGTATGTACTCTACCGTAAACTAGCCTCCCGAAGGTACACGGCAGCATTCTCCCTGGCTAGCACGTGACGTGTCTGAGATATGGTGACCCAGAGCTGCTTTGCAATACCTCGTACTGATGACCCAATTCGTCTCACTTGAATAGTTTTTCATCTAACGGAAGAACATATCGTTCTTCAGGTTTTACTTCTCAAAACCGTCCACATGTTTGGTGACTGACCGAGTTGGGAATGATGATGAATCTTGCCATCTTATCCAGCAGCTCAAGAAGTGGATAACCCATGCGTTCATGGATGCCTCCATAAACAAGCCTTCAAAATTCGGCGGGAAAGCGTGCAGTATAAACCTGGAGTAACAGGCAAGTATCTCCACCCAAGAAAGTTAAATCGGGCCTCAGGAGCCAAATTCCCTGTTAGTTTTCACCCCTAAAGGCGCATGCACTTTGGTTACGGGAGCGCGACATCCGCCGCAGTGCGTAAGTCAATATATCGGTCAGCGAGGGCTGTACAGATGGTTTCTGCTACGACAGTTTGGACTACGGTAGATTGCAGAGATCTGGTAGCTGATTTTTGTGATAATTTTGTGCTGAGGTGTTACAGCACAGTGAATGCGATGTCAATATTCATTTGATGCTCCGTGCCTAGAACCCAGCTGCTGATTGTCCATGAAGAGTACTCAGATGCAATCCACCTTCAAGGTCTAATGCGTCACTTAGTTTTGCCCTGATTACTGCTTAAATGTTTACGGGTAAGGTACAAATCCTTTGCATCACACCGTACAGATATCGATATCGCCTAGCCCCGGCACTATCAAACCATCACACCAACACATTGTGACCGGATAATTTGGGCTACCGAATTCCTCGGATGAACCGCTTTGATTGGCGCAAAGAACCAACGGGATCGAGTTCAATAAGGTCTGGAAAGGGAGAATGCCATGTGTGAACGTGTCATGATCTCCCCAAAGTGTGACGTTCGTCATTTTTACTGAGGATAAAACAGTTCCGCTGTTCTGATCTTTCGTTGTCATTTGGATGCGACTAAACAACGATTATGAAGTTATCTAAACCTATTGCAATAGTGCAACCAAAACTTGAATCAGAAATACTCCTTGGAAAGTCAATGAGTTTGACAGTCATTGAGAATTTTATTCCTATCCCTTATGGCTTGTAGGCGCAACAGCGTAGCGAAAAAAAGTTGCACTCATACAACTAAACTGGGGCAAACTGAATCACAACACACTTCGACAGCTGACGTGGAGAGATCACGCACTGATTATCGATTTCACACCCACTTTTGGGTACAGAATTGTCAACCTTCGACAACAAATTGAGGAACCCGTTGACAGAAGATCCAAAGGCAAGTGATAAACTCTTTTTATGAGTTGAAAATAATGTCAAACTGTTACACTGGCTGGCAAAAATTCGAAAAGGCTGAAAGCGTCAACACGAGTGGGATCTCGTAATGCCCCTTCGCCGGGCAGGAAAACACAATACTTCGCACCACACAAACCATATTTAATGGCACTGTGAACTGCGTGACGGGGACTACTGTAGTTGATACTAATGTAAGATCCGTCTGGGAAAATACTTACCTATTCTTCCATCGCGCTGACGCGTATTCCATCAAACAACCAACGTGAGTCTTCCGCACACTGAGTCCGCGGGGACGCCAGTTACGAGACGAAAGTTGGCTGAAAGGAATCGACAGCAGTCACGAGTATGTCGATTTATTGTGGATGTTCGTGGTCCTCAAACAGTGTTCCGACCAAAAGCTATTTGGTGTTCACGATCATCCTTCAGACTGACACCTCGGATTGTACGGAATACATGGGTGGACCAGGCATTGCACCCAATTCTGCATCATTGTCGGTGAAGATGTGCGAACGACATGACACCCTGATCCAGCCCATTCAACCAGACAAGCGCCGAAAATTCGGTGTGCTTCTTCGTGCTCTGCAAAAAGCTGAATAATGACGTGAGTGATAAAAAAAAACTTTGTTTATCACAGTTAGAAGTTGGAGACAAAGTTATTTTATTGATGTGGAAAAATTTGGACATTTTCAATGGAGATTTCCTCCCCTAAGCAATCTGTGCTGGAAAGCCTAAAAGTGTTGCACACCCGTTTCATCCTCACCAGTAATCAGAAGTGTGCCTCTAACCAAACTCCAAGAAACTTCGAGCCCGATACTTCCTGGTTGGTAGTTTAAACACGAAAGCTGTTTTATCTGAGATGTCAAGGCATACATGTGAAAAGATCAGCCCGAACACAGAACCGACACAACAGAAAATACACTCCGATAACAAGGGAATGGAGAACTAGTCATGCCCGCACTAATTCCATCAGTTTGGCCCTAGAGGGCACCTCTGAGATCACTAGGCGCGCGACATAATGAACTGCGAGCAGGTGTCTTGTGCAGTTTTACTGGGTAAATGTTTAGTGACTGCACCAATTGCTTATGGATAGAGCGGATGGGGAACCTCAATTGGACTTCCGGATAGAACAAGCTATCGCCTCTAAAAATGGCTTAATTATTTTGGTTACAAAGCAATCTCTGGTGTCATCCAGCTGCACCTGGTCGATGGTGACCATCCGGTATTCAACATCATGTAAACCGCCTATCAGACCTCAGCTTGCATTACTAAAGTACACCTACTATCAACAGCTGGAGCAGTACGATTGTGTAAAGATCCTCTTCGTGCCCAGCAGAAAGCTGTAAAAGCACTACACCTTTAATGCCCATCAATGCAAAAATCCTATTTGAAACAGTGTTGCACAACAACCGGCTAGCACATCAACCGGCATAAGATTCTACTTCCAAGGCGTACTAACCAGGTTGGTTCTACCATTCTGATCTCTGGTGAACGAGTCCCGTGCATACCGAGACCTGTCTAGCTAAGAGACAAGTACTCTGCTTCTTTCAACATGGTCCTTTGTTGTTTACAGCATTACAAAACAAAGTCACTGCGGAAAAACACTTGATTTTTTGCCCAAAATATGTGTCAAAAGGCCATCTGCCAAATTCAGTTTATGTTATGGAGGGAAATTATGTTTTCTAATAAAACAAATATGGGGTTCGTTGGGACCGTTTTCGCTAGACTTGAGACCTTACCAAAGTATTGATTTCGTGCAGAATGAACCTATGTCATCAGTAATGGAAGTCCACCTTCAATCATGTTGGTTCCCTAACCTGACTAGGGTTCAATCCGGGGAACTGATTATTCGAAATGTTTTTGTCGGGCGCTCGACGCGATACTGTCAGTCACACGGAAACAGAAAGCGTATAGTTCCTTAAAAAATGAAATTTACTCGATTCCAACAACCAAACCTATCCTCGGTGGTTGCAACGTACGACTTAAAAACAACCATAAAGCGGCTTTGGAGTGGGGAAGATCCGATGAGAAATTAACCATACAGTGGGATGGAGTAACAGAAAGATACATAATGAAAGGATCGATGGCTCCTGGTAGTTGCGCAGTGGAGGAAGAAAGGAGCATCACTGCCCAATACTGTTATCGGACCAACTTTTTCCATCTACCAATCTGGTTCGCCAAATGCAGATCCCTTCCCTTCCTGAAGAGGTCAACCTCAATGGGAAACCACTTCCGTTTGGTCCCTTACGGCTCTTTCAACGGCGAAGTCCATCTTCCTCAGAAAACAACATTTTGATTGCCCCCCTCAGATAGTATCTCTAGAGTAGGACAACTACCAATGTCGTCCGCCCGTCTATTTGAGGTCGTTCGCGCACCCCAATGAACACTAGGCTTGTTCATGATCAGCAGCTCTGATTGAAGCCAGGAAAACTATACCAGCAACAAACAGCTGTGATTGACCACACGCAGATCCCTTAAATACCGAATAGTAAAGAGTGCTGCTGGGTCGCAAAGGTCCAAGAAATGGAGAAGGCTTCTGCAATGGGAAACAGTCGTGGCCTGCTCAACTAATCCGATCAACTGGTTCGAGGAGGGTGGGTGTTGGTGAAACGATCTACGAGAAGGATGAGACCTAAATTCATTCGCAGAAATGCCGTCTGAACCATGAGCTGAACACTTTAGAGAACAGCTCAGCTGGGCAGCTGGACCAAGTGGTTCGCATTTCAAAGCCGGCGAGTCCGTCGTGGCTAACCTGACATCCTACTCCAAAACATCTGGGATTAGGAAATATTCCAACAGAATGGATGGCGATTCTCATATTAAAAAGGGAGCAAGAACCTCGTAAAGAAAACAACCGGGACATCAGCCTAGTGGCTTGGTTTCCGAGATGTTCTCTGGCACTATCCTACGCAGTTTGATCGATCATCGGAAGAGTCAGATTCGCGAGAATCACGCCTGACCGGAGTTGTATCAATAATACTTTCATCTCGCGACAATTGTTAGAACTGTGTCACTCATTTCGACGAACAAAAATGATCGTATTCATCAATCTCAAATCTGCTTTTGAGTCCGTTGATCGTCAAAAACTGTGGCAGTTAGGTAACGTGTCCCTTCTAAATTCTTTTCTCTTGTAAAGGCTTTATATGTCCCTCCCGCGGGCGCAAACTTGTCTACGGCAAGTTCTGTCTTGAATCCACCACATCCAATGGTGTAAAGCAAGGATGTCCTCTGTCGCCCTTTCTCTTCGGCTTTGTAATCGACACGCCTGCCTCTAACACCTCGGGGATCGAAATATTACTGGGGTGTTTACTCACGGACATCGAGTACGCCGATGGTATTTCTCTTTTTGAATCAGACTCTTCAGAAGTGCAAACTATTTTACATATCTTAAATAGATCTGCTGCACAGTTCGGTATGCTCTCCGCACTTGTAAAGTGTAAAGTGCTGTTGTCAAAAGCTCGATATAGCTCAGTGGGTAAGTCGCGAATTTACCGACCGGAAGGTCCTGGTTCGAACCTGACCTCAGCAACTCAACTGCTCCTGTCTAGACTCCAGCAAACCGGGTAGCATCTTAGTCCTCGTGCTTCCCTCGGGCAGCATGGAAGCTGGGCGGCGAAAGGGTGTTACAGCTGAACGATCATCAAGTGCCGCCGCAAGATTGGGTGGGAATCAACCAGAATCTCATGTTTGCAGGTAGACCAATCAATGTAGTAGATAAGTTCGTTGACTGGGATAGCTGCATAAAAAATCGCTCAGCTATAGCACCCTTTCCGTGCCTAACTGCCATGCTACCAGAAGAAAGCACGAGGGTTGGGATACTTCCAGGCTGTCCAAGCCTAGACAGGGGAAGCGGAGGCGGAGGTCAGGTTCGAACCACGGATCTTCCAGCCAGTAAGTTCGCGCTCTAATCACTGGGCCATCTCGCATAAGTCCCCAACAGACTGAAAAAAATCACTTCCCGGATCGGGGAGGCCAGGACAGTGTTTGTCATCCCCCGACATTGGTGATTTCGGCGTGATATCAGTTTGACTGTCGGTGTACAATGCGGTGGTCTGATCTGTCCTATTTTGTGAATCAGAGACGTGGTCGCTGAGTGTGGAATTCTGTCGACTGCCATTTGTATTTGATCATAGGTGTCTCCGAAGCATTGCGCGAGTCTGATGAGAACACCACGTCAGTAATGCTGAAGTAAGCTAGAAGGTTTTCGGGGAAGTTCATTAGCTATCTATCGATGAGCTGGCTAATTTCCGCAGGTTGCGCTGTTTAGGCCAAGTAATTTGTACACCGGAGGACCGTTCATCTCGTAAAGCCCTCTTCATCTAGCCTTGTGTCGGATGAAGACGACCCAAGGACGGTCAGCCTATGACAACGAATAATGAAAACCCTTACCAGTCAACTCAGTCGCGTTGGTAAACACCATTTCGAAGGTTGCAGACCATCGAAGCAATCGCAAGTGAACCTGATAGATTTGGCTGTGTTACGCGTAATCAGAGAAAACAACATCAGTATTGACACTGATACTACAACTCCGTACAACGATAAAGCTAACCTAGTTATATTTAAAGTCTTAGAGTGAAAAGAAGAGAGAAGGAGGGGACCTGCTGATGGACTATCGCAAGCGTTCTGAAATACCTACACCTCCAAGCGCTCAATCAGACAATCTGGAAACAAACTGACAACACGAACGCCACTGACACCGATCAGCCGCCATTTCTTGCTATGTCTCCAGCCAAGCACAGGAGGGATCACGGAGACCCCCTTCTGGAAGGTGTACTGCACCAACAACACCCAAACTATTCGCAATTTCTTCCACATCCTTCTGCCATATCATACGTGGTTCAACTCACGGTTTCCACCCAAGTCAAAGCTCATACAACTACCGAGGTATGTAAAATTCCCCACAACCTCCAGTGATTCTCCTTGAGTTGTAAGGGGTATGTTCAGAGACTGCACGTTATGAAGCATGACTCTGTACTTGGAGATGCTAAGCGCATGCCTGTGTCACGCATCCAATGGCGGTCTTGCATCAAAGCTGTCACCTCCACTGTGTAGGCTTCAATTCCTTCCATTCTAAACAAACAGGTACATTTGCCATCAATGAACAGAATGAGCAGTTGCCTCCAACCCGTGACACTCACTCACTTGGTCTCCTTATCCTCGGTGACCGAAGCTGTAGTAGCTGCAACCACTGCATTTCGATGCACGCTTTGTGACCTGGAAAACTGAACTGAACTGAACAACCTGCTGACATTAAGCACCAAGTGAGTGTTAATGACTGTGTGGCCTTGTGTACGAAACATATTAGGTAGTGTTCCGCGAGAGTGTGTCCTCTGATCGTTTTAATTTGGTTTGCACTGTGTCGTCCGAGTGAATCTTCATTGCTCATTGGGTCGAAAGCATGATATTTCTCTTTAGAACTGAGGGAACATAGACCATAAAGTGGATGCACACCTCAGATTTGCTTCCTGTGCACTGTTCTTTGAATTGGGCTATCGATTCGAAAGTCTGGAGGGCTAACGAAGTTTTGACCTTCGGACTCTAAAGTTTAAATAATGTTCACGTGGGACTGAGTGAATTCCAGCAAAATCGATTGAGCGCTAAGCGTGGTTAGGGCTAAGACGATCGTATCATCGAAATAGCGCTAATAAAGAGTGGACCTTGCCAGGAAGGAAATCAGTTGACAGCCGTCCACGCTGCTCATACAGTTACCGGATGGCGATAGGCCAAGTAGGTGTCACTCTGTACGCAAAGCTGATTTTTAGTTCGGAATTTTATATCATGCGTACGCATGGGCAGTGCCTCTTTCAAATCACCTGCAAAGACAATGCTCGGTCCGTTAGTGAGGACAGAACTAATCACATAGTGAAAAAGCGACACACTCGTGAAAAGCGTGACGTCAAGTGAAACCAATTGTGCCCAGCTCCGTAAATGCTCCAATAAATTCTAGTGTCGCGGACCGTATTTGGCAGTTATGTCTAATCCACTGCAGGTTTCTGACTGAGCGTTTGGCAACAGCAAGGCAAAGAGAGTTTGAGCAGCTTCGAAAGATCCAGAGTCGCATTAGCTGGGATTTAGTAGGCCGCAAACGCTCGAACCGAACGTTACAAGCAAGTCCCGTTTTAAAGTCGTCATAACGTCTCGGCTACCTGTCAGAGTCCACACAGTTTTCCTATCAAAAGGAAATGAAAATCACAAGTTGTGATGCATAAATTGCCCCAGGAGTGTGCGTTACCACGGTCATCATGTTTAGAACATCAGACGCTTTCCTGAAACCTACATCAACAACACCATCAGAATCAGTATCATGGGAGATGTTATAACCGTGTGGTAGCTAGGTGATTTAGAAGATTGGCCAGACTTATTCTGTCGCGTTGAATAGTCCAAGTACTTGGATGGGCGAATCCCAAGAAAAAAGACAAGAGAGACCGGAGAAAGATTGACTATATTGAGGGTGAACCAATACAAGAGAGAGCGCTGCGGCTCAGTTGGCTACAACAGAAAGAAAATGAAATGCCAGTGAAATGCTACAAAAGATCGAATTGTTCGTTACGACCTGACCGTCCAAACACTTCCCATTTCAAAATGTGCGTAGGTTTTCAGGTGTGGATTCACCCGCATTGGTGCAGATGGTTTCGGGTTACGGCTGGTCCATCTCGGTGTGCATATCGATTCGAATGATGGGTTGTCTGTCTGAGCAGGGGCCATGTGTTGAAGGTAACTCAAACGTATCCAACAATATATCCAGAGGAACTGAGTTATCTGATGTAGCCAGTGCAACGTGTTCAGACTGACGTTGACTCGCGCGACGGACCCATGTGGCAGACTGTACGTCGACTTCGTAGATTACGTTACCCATGCGGCGCTTGATGTAACCATGAGTCCATTTCTCTCCATCGTTGCGATAGTGCTTAGTCAAAACCGAATCACCGGCACCGCGATGGCGGTTGAACTGTCGCTCCATATGTGTGTTCGTTTTTCGAAAATGGGCGTACCATATCTATGGGTAAACGGATTTTATGCCCCCAAAAGCGCTTCCACGGGTGAATTTTTGTTTGGGTGTCGCACGGTAGCTCAACAAAAAGGTTTCCATAATATCCGCTGATGTTCTTGCGTTGATTCATCCTCAATATGGTCAACCTTCATCCGGTCTTTCTTGTCTTCTTCCTTGTGATTCGCCCACTCAAGTACTCAGATTTTTCAACGCGACAGAATAAGTTCGATCAACCTCCTAAATCACCTAGCCACCACATAGTTACAACGCTGACGATGGGGATTTTGCAAGTATGTGGTAGCTAGATGAGTTAGTAGATCGATCGAACTTATTCTATCAAGTCTAAGTACTTGAGCGAGCGAATCCCAAGAAAGAAGACAAGGGAGACCAGATGAAGATTGACCATATTGAGGATGGATCAATACAAGAAAGAGCGCTGTGGCTCAGTTGGCTACAACAGAGAGAAAATGAAGTTAGTGAAATATTATAGAAGATCGAATTGTTCGTTAGAACCTAACCGCCCTAACAGAAGACAATACACCTGCCGTGGAAACTGGCGCCTAATTGCCATACATCTATCAAGAAGGAGGGCATTCGTAAAGAGTGAAAAGTAAGTGGAGGTGGGGACTTACTGCAAAAACACTTACGTTCCCACGGAAAATGGTCATCAGCAAGATAACCATTCCTTCTAAAACCACCAAAATACAAGTACGTGAGCATTATGTTGGACCGAGACTCCATCAGTCCGATCAACCAAGTATCAACCTCACTCAACACATGCCCAGCAAACTTGAACGAAAGCGGGTATCAGGTGCCTTAACCAGCTGTTCCTCTAGAGAATGTCAAACCGTGACTTTGAACCACCAACATACTGTGCACGAAGCAGACCTGCCCAATTTTTGGATGTGTTCCCGCATCACTCGGAATCCCAGTAAAAAAGATGCTTCTCGATGACAAACGTGTAGCTAAAGGATGCGCTGAGTATACAGGATGGCTACCGCCCATCAAAAGGGCGCATTAACCGTATCCATGCTAAACAGACTCCCAAAAAGATGCAAACAGTGCAATTCCTATCGCTGCCTTAAGGGTTCGATTTTTCAACCAAGGGCTCTAGGGAAGCCTGAAGTCACCCTCCTTCCGTAAATTGGAAGCAAGTCTTTAGGAAATCACAAGTGTCAGTAAGCTCGATGCTCGTATACCCTTAAATCTAATCGGCCGAAGTACATCAGGTAAGCTTACTAACCGGACAACACTCATTTCCTTTACCACGCTCTTTAGATTCTCAAAGCAACTCTACCCTACTGCCTCTACCCAACCATAGTTCCCTTTAACCGGCGTGCACTACCACTGGTAGGGAGTGTGCCGAGGGAAGAAGTGGTCAGCGTCGTCGCAGCCGGTGACTAGAATGCTCGCATTTGACCGTGCGATACCTCAATGTGCCATATTTTTGGAAAGAATTTTCTCAGCCCTAGCTGTGGAAACGGTTATAGGTTTGTCAACTTCACTGAGTTCAACCGGTTGTGTGTCAGCGACACACTCTTTCAAAACCCGAAGAAACGTTTGCTAACTCCGTACTCACACAATGACCGCACAGCTCACCAGAGTGACTCCACCTTAGTAGGGTCTATATGAACCCCATGCGCAGGGGGTCTCCGTTCTTTCACACGAACAAAACTAGAGAACCCAGGAGAAACATACCATCCTATCTACCAGCAGAGCTAAGGCTGTGCCTGACAACCTGCCTGAAGACTCGTACGGTTTGAAGGTATAACACCAACTTCTCAATTGCCTAAATAGGCAACAAAGTGGATCCGATGCCAACCACGAAAAATTCGAGGCATGTACTGCAGTGCTCGATGACTTCAATATAGTCGCATATAGTAGGCGCACTCCACAATATTGCTAGTAGCCTAGGAACCTAGGAAATACGCCATGTCGACATGATTGGACTTCACAGCGTACCATGTGGTCGTCAAGCCACCTAAGTAAACGAGATTTCAAATGTGTCGAACTACCACATACCCCATCAACAAGCAACCCAGTCCGCAAGAACGCGCGAAATCACCACTGGACCAAAGTGGTTACCAGCAGGGAAGCTGCGTCAAATTTCGATGTCTATGCAGGGCTACTTCGTATTCTGTGACAAGCTTCCGGGAAACCATTAACTGCCCAGTCCACTTCACGAGCTGCATCTGGCGAAACCGCTGCCGATACCAGTGGAAAGCGTTTCAGATGGACAGCAGATTTTCAACAACTCCTCAATCGTACGCATCGGCGTGCGTCTCCAGTCACCACTGAGTCGTACAACGCTGTGTGACATTTCAACGAAGAACCAACCGGCCTTATTCAAAGATGACCCCTCGCTACTGTAAGAAACCGTATCAATACCGAAGAAAAATGATATTACCTAGAGAATGCCAAGCGACCGGAGTATCGCCGTCGTCCCCCACCCACGTCCATCGAATACCGAGTGTTGAAAGTCCCGAGGAATAAGTTTCGCGAATGTTACATTCAAACTGCTCACAGGCATAACTCCTCGACAAATGACCTCAACTCGTGAACAACAGCGGGAATAGCAGGCTGGCCCCCATGCGGATACTGAAAATATGCCACATATCCGACTACCTGAATATTCCTTGATATCAAAAGTTATAGATGCTGTCAAGCAACCTCTACAGTGGGAGTGTAAGGCGAGAAATGGAGTGCTGGAAAAGTTCGTCAGGGTAATGAAAGCCAACAAAAATCTGTACAAATGCGGGATCACATCACCACCATTATTGACAGCGTAAGATTAGTGTTCAGAGACAATGCTGAGTGTAGGAAGCTTATTATTAAAATAAATAAATAAAGAGCCTTAGAGTGAAAAGAAGAGAGAAGGAGGGGACCTGCTGATGGACTATCGCAAGCGTTCTGAAATACCTACACCTCCAAGCGCTCAATCAGACAATCTGGAAACAAACTGACAACACGAACGCCACTGACACCGATCAGCCGCCATTTCTTGCTATATCTCCAGCCAAGCACAGGAGGGATCACGGAGAACCCCCTCCTGGAAGGTGTACTGCACCAACAACACCCAAACTATTCGCAATCTCTTCCACATCCTTCTGCCAAATCATACGTGGTTCAACTCACGGTTTCCGCCATTCTGAAGGAGACATAGAGAACGACACTCGTCTCAGTACATAATGTTTCGGGATGCGTAGTACACGGCCGAGACACCGTAGTTGATGGTGCTGAATGTTTTCGTGACTGAAGTACCTGCTGCACAACCAAATACCCGCTATCTAATTACCTCGTTACGAAATCGTTGGCGTCATCCGACACCAGAAACGCTTCCGGGGCATCGGTGGTCAAGAACTTGAAGACGTATCACATCACCTCTCCATGTTTCGCAACCATACAACAAACCAGCCCTGTTACACGTGACCCTCGAGACCCAGAGACATGCCTTTTTGACGCCACAAGTGACGCAAATGAGAAAACGTGATTCTGGCCTTTGAGATTCGTGCACTGGGTTTATCAGACACACCTCCGTCAAAGCTAATACAACTACCGAGGTATGTAAAATTCCCCACAACCTCCAGTGATTCTCCTTGAATTGTACAGGGTATGTTCAGAGACTGCACGTTATATGACGCATGACTCTGCTCTCTGAAGGTGCAAGACGCATGCCGAAAGACAGTGTGAGGTGTCAGTTTAGCCAACAGGACTTGTGCTTCGTCTTCGTCTTCAAAGATATGGGCGATGTCGTCTCCGCACTCCAGATCGGCAAGGTTCGCAAAAGCAACAATTTGAACATCGGGGTTTTGAAGATATTCTAGAGTCCGCCCTATTATTTCACCAATAACGAAGCTAAGTAAGAATGGAGAGAGCGGACATCTTTGTCGGACACCACTTTTTGTAGGGAAGCTTTTGGAGAGCCCACCATACACTCTCACCCGCCCAGAAGTATGTGAATATAGGGACCGGATTATGTTCACAAACTTCTGGGGCATACCCTGTTGAGCAAGTGTGCTTAATAACACTGACCGATCCGCAAAGTCGAACGCACCCTTGAAGTCAGGGAACACCAAGAGTGTCGGCAGTCCGTACATGTGCCGTTGCTCTCACACCTGACGGAGTGTGAAGATGTGGTCAACGCAGCCTCTGTTCGGTCGAAATCCCGCTTAGTGCTCACGGGTGAACGATTCGCGTACCGTCGTAAGACGCCGAATAGTCAGTGTCGCTAGAAGCCTTGTTACAACGAGAGTCAAGCTGATGCCTATGTGGTTACTACATTCACTGCAAGTACCCTTTTTGAAAATGGGCACTCTTATCGACTTAACTCAGTTATGTGGGCCTGTTCCTTTCTCCCAGGTAGACCAAATAGGCTAGACAGGCACTGGCTGAGGAATTCACTGACATCCTTAAAAGAGCAGGTGGACGTCCGTCAGGATCAGCAGCACGATGGCGCTTGAATAGATATACACTCGGACACTTCTGAGCCTGCGGGGATTCGAGTTTCACAATCCACCTTTCTGTTGAAGGCTTGCATTCCGCATCGGAGGTAGTAGGCGGCCTCCTGAATTGCTGTTTAAAGTACTGTACCCAGCGGTCCGAATGTTTTTCTTTGTTGGACATCAGAGAGCTATTTCGGTCCCTGATAATTTCACTGACAAGAGGCTTCCGAGGACCAGACAAACGAATTAAGTGGAACAGCGTGCGGACGTTTCCAGCACTTTTACCTCTTTCATTTCTTCGGTCTTTTGGGTCCACCCAGCTTCTCGGTCTGCTCGGACACTCTGTTTCACATGGCGTCGGGTTGAGTTGTGATTGCGCCCAGGAGGAATGTCGCCGGGTTTCCAGCAAAGCCACGGTCCTATCAGAGATCCAATATTTGGATGAGGTTAGCTGCGTTGTACCGCAAACGGAAGTTCTTGCTCTGAGTAGCGCTGTGGAGATCTGTTCTCAGTGACCTTTAATATCCGACATCGGACCGTCTGGCAGGCATTCGAGGAGCCGGGTGTGAAAGTTTCGTTTGACTTCTGAATCCATTAGCTTCTCAATGGCTATGCGAAGTGCGTGCGTTTTGCATAGACCTTAAAAGCACAATGAAAAGAAGCAGCGCACAAATACATGCTCGCAGTCCACGCTGGTATTTTAGAATGAGCGGCAGGCATTGATCGACCCTCGCCGCCGGTAAATGACAGCGAGGTGATCTATTTGGATTCAGGGCTGGTTCGTTGGTGAGCACCACGTTGTCAAACGATTTCCGCTAGCGGAAACCTTGAGGTGGACAGAATTTGGCAAGACACAATGGATTTTACAAAAACGTGTGAGGGCTGTTGGTGCCGTTGACCTCCTAGGGTAGGGTCCAAGTGACCCTCCTTTTGCTTGGCT
Source organism: Opisthorchis felineus (assembly GCA_004794785.1). NCBI lineage: Eukaryota > Metazoa > Platyhelminthes > Trematoda > Opisthorchiida > Opisthorchiidae > Opisthorchis > Opisthorchis felineus. Next base: position 394,670 of record SJOL01007024.1, read on the forward strand.
GGAGATATGAACGATATGGCAGCTAACCGATGTCAGTGGTGTCTATGTCATCAATTTGTATCCAAACTTTTTTGGAGGTTCGTTACTGCCAAAATGTTTTTCATACTCACGAGTGTGGAAATCCTTCGAACTCTTCCTCCTTGAATACTGTCGCCTCCGACGCCTTGTTTGCACAAGGTTTAAAAAGGTTTGGCCGATAGGTTTTTCATCGCTGACTCCACTAACCCACGGCAGGCAAGAAGTGCTTCAGGATGGGAGCACCCGCTTCTAAGACAACATTTTTTATCATTTCCAGTAGTTGGTGCGTGGAATCATCTTCCGACGGTTGTCCACGCTGCAGGCCAATGTTGAATCACTTCTGGATGATCTTTCATGTGGGTTCTCACACCATCAAGCTTACTGCCCAGCGCTGAGGACCTAAAGAGCGATGCCACATATTATTTTCCCTGGTACCATTCAGGTGAACGGAAGCCGCCGAACGACAAGAGCAAAACCAACCCGGGAATCTTGGATGAAGGCCTCGATCCTGTGCAGCCATCCGTGAAGGCCAGCATCTTGTCATTCTCCCAGTCCTCTCTGCTTGGCGTGGTACGCAAAGCAACTGCAGAATGCAGTGAAATTTCAAAAGGACCCCAAGAAAACCACCTGCACGCTGTTGGTTTTGTGACGAATGACACTTTTCACGCATCTATGCCTGAAGTAACCACAGGCGCGACAAGTGCAGCCGAAGAGACCACAAAGAAGAGTGTCGGAGAGGCAAGTAAAAGGGCTTACGCAAACATCGGCCTAACAAAAGAACATACTCTGGGACCATTACCACTACACTCAGGACGAAACCATTCAATGGACAAAAATTCATCACAGTGCGCAGTAATGAAACGTTGGTTGCCCTCCAACTCCATAAGGTTCTGAACCCCCTATGACTTCTAAACGAGCCTGGAACGTGATTGGAAGGTTACCATTGGAACACACAAAGTGCAGCGTCCGTAGTGTCTGTTGGAAGCTCCGAAACTGACCTGGAATTTGAACTGCTCCGTAACATTCAACTGGGTTTAACTTAGTGCTGCTTCCTATCTCCAGCTCTTAGGCCCCCGTTGGATTGATGAGTTTCAACTCTTGAATGACAAGTTTCAGTGGAGAAGACATACATGACCATTGCCCAGAAAATTCACGAAACTAAGGCAGCGTTCGTCCGAAAGAAACCAGCGCACAGTCGAGCGGACAAATACCTACCCAAAAGGATTCGGGGTCTTCTGGAAACGAGGTTCAAATTATTCTTCAAAAAGATAACTACAGGAAACACAGATGTTCTGGCATTTCGTAAAATGCGGAACCGCTATAAATCAGAGATCCGCCAATCATCATCATCATCACTGTCAGCTGTAAGAACCGCGTACTCTTCGTACAGTGGTTGTAGCTGCCACAGTTTCGTTCACCGATGATTTGGGGAGGTGGGGTAGGTAGCTGCGCATTGGAGGCGGGAGCTGATAAATTGGTGCGCCAATGGGACATAAGAAAACAGGTCACGACACTAGGCCCCGCTCGGAAAAAATGTACTTTTTAAGTACATAAGACACCACCGAAGAAACAAGTCTTCTCCATGAAGAACAGAAAACGGGAACTTACGAATGACCCAAGTGTGCTATCTGAAGCCCACAGAGAACACTATGCAAACCTCTATTCTGCTTCAGTGACCTCATCACATTTAATCTTGGCAAGGCGTAACTAGGAACAGCCTCTAACCGACTCGATCTTCATGGAAGAGGATGTTCGTCAACTCTTCCACAGGACAGCGCATTGAGGCCAGATAGGGTCCATTGACAAAGCAATTCTACATGATGTTTCGTCTGTCGCTCAACGAAGGCAACCTTCCATCTGCTTGGAAGGAAGCGATTATCACGCTAATCTACAAATCTGGTGACCGCTTATCGCCCGGCAGCTACATGACTATTAACATCACTGGCACATTGTGCAAGGTGATGGAGCGCATCCGAAGCGAGCCATCTTAAACCACCTCACTGCCTATAACTTGATGTCCCCGGCGCGACAAGGATTCTTCCCAAACCTTTCTTGCGTGGCAAACATGCTCGTTTTTATGAACAGCTTAACCCAAGCCAAAAACGAGGGACTCATAACGGATGACATATTCTTCGGGTTCTCAAAAGCATCCGATCAAGTCCCACACGTCCCGCTGCTCTACAAACTCGAGTCTTATGGGATTCAAGGGGGAATTCTACGCTGGATTAAGGCTTCTCTATCAGGTAGAACATTCTGAGTGAAAATCGGCTCAACGTACTCTTGTTCTGGGCCGGTTTCCATTGTAGTTCGTCAAAGATCAGTTTTAGGACCACTCCCTTTTCTGATCCACGCCAACGACCTTCCGGATGGGTTTTCAAGTCCATGTCTACATTTGTGGACATGAAATCCTGGAGTTCCAACGCCAGTGCCCTCGAGACAGATGTCGACGCTGCAAAGCGGTAATCACTGGACGGGCACTTTCCTCTGAATGACGAAAAGTGAGTCCATGCGTCATTCGGAGCAGACTCAGTGAACGGTGAGAATGGACCAGAAGACATTATGAAGTTAGATACTGAAAAAGAGTTAGGTATCTGGCTCTCGTCAGGCATGTTCTCCTCACTCCACCATGAAAAATAGGCTCAAAAGGCATTCGTCGTTCTACGGATGATTAGGCGCCCCTTTCCCGGTATTACTCGCATGGACTTCCAGATAATCTATGAGGCTTACGTCAGCCAGCTAAGTTGTTTTCTCACGACGCAATAAGGGAATAACCCTCATTGAGCGTGTTCAACGAGCTACTACGAAGATGGTTGCTGGCCTCAAATCTGTTTATTATGAAACGCGTCTCGCGGTACTTGAAGGCTCCCCCCAGAGTATCGTCACATCCGAGGGAACTGGTACCTGCTTATGCCCTGTTTCAGCAAGACTTGGAAGACAGGTTATTTTACCGGTGACCCAACTAATACACGGTGAGGAAATGGCAAGGTTTTTAAGCGCACTTTTATCAGACATTTTTTCTCCTTTTTGGGTATTTGGTGCGTGGAATAACCTTCCTCCTACTGTTGTCAACGCTGCACCTAGGACCAAGGTCGAATTACTTCTGGATGCTTCTTATGTGGGTCCTCACAACATCAAACTTACTGCCCAGCGCTGAGAACTTGAAGAGCGATGCCACACTTTATTTTCGCTTGTACCTTTCAAATGAACTGAAGCCGCTGAACGACGAAAGCAAAGCCGACCCGGGAAGCTTGGGCGAAAGCCTCGATCCTGTGGAGCAATCCGTGAATCTGAGAACTGGAAATGTTGGGAATAGGTCCACGGGGACACAACATCCTGACGATCCTGTGCTCGCTACAATTACAGCCAAGGAGACCATTTGGATCGACACTCGGGCTATCCAGCTCACACGTCCGACACCTGTAGACCTCTTACTTCTTTCCATCTTGGTGAATCCTGCCGACAGCCTACGAAGTTGTTCCCGCAGTCAACACTACATCCCACGGTCCTGTGATCAGGCCGATCGTTCTACCGCTATCCAGAAAGCCAAAAGAGGGTCTGGAAGATGGCGTCACAGCAGTCACATGATGGCCAGGAGGCTGACTCGAGGATATGGAGGACGCTGTCCATGCTGAACACTGGAACGATCATTTCGGTGGTGTTCGAACACCACCTTGTGAACGCCTAATAGGCCAGGTAAAATGAGCGTGCATCCAGTGAATAAACCTCACGCATTTGATTGTGGCCCTACAGCGGAATGACGTCACATGAAACACCGGGCAACCATGATGTACCTCCGAAGTGAAGAGCACGGCCAGAACCATCTGCACCGGATCCCTCATCAGTATGTTCACTGCCCCGGGAACGGACCGACATGCAACGGCAGCCCCTCGGGGCATCACAAGTCCAATCAAAACAGCGGCCAGATGAACAGCGGCTCCAAAGGGAGGTCACCGAGCCGCTGTAAATAATCCAGCGCTACGTCGATTGGGTGGGTGTATCACCAACCGGCTACGGACCATACGAAGGCATACACTGATTGGTTAGAACATGAGTCAATCAGGGTCGAGAATTTTCGGCACCACCCGCCGAGCCTTAGACGCACACCCAAAATTTCTCTGAAAACATAGTTCGAAGTGGAGAAAATTTGACATGAAGTTTTAGCATTCGATGGTATTTATTCGAACCCTCAAGATCTCCCTAAGCGGCCGCAATTTTGTTGTAAGTTGTTTAAACGTATTCAAAGCCCACTATGGGCGCGGGATTCATTTTTTGATGGCTGCGATTGTTGAGCATGTTTTTTCCATGAAGAAGGTGGATATTTTTTTAGCGGAGTTAGCTCGTTCATGTTTTTCTCCTTCAACGCATCCCGGGTCGCTTTTAGAGAGTACATGATCGATAATTTCGTAGTTTTCCTCCACATAAACTCCAGGAAGGGCGGCAATTCGCTACTTTTAAATGGAAAAGCGTTCTATTGTTGCAGCAGATGCCCTTGCAGATGAAGTCAAGACCCCGGAATCCGTCGCAGCTAGTAAGTTTATTGTTATTTGTTTTTAACTGATGGCACACGTACTGGGTGCCCGGCCAGATTTTTTGTTCGACGGTATGGAGACTCTTTGGTTGTTACTTCCCACCACCTACAGCACAACCACCCACTTAACAAGTTTATTTTTGACAAGCAGAACGGCTCGCGCAAAGGCGCAAGTTGCTCGCTTTCGATGAAGGCATACATCACGGGTCAACTGATGCCCATGCCATCCATCACAAGGAACGTATATAGCTTGTACCTTCGCCGTGAACGTCGGAGGCTCTAACGTCAGTACCCCAAGACGGTTCGTCCCGTGCGTTGCATCAACGTTTACTACATTCGGAAAACGTCGAAACAGTGCGATCTGAGGGTGGTAGTTTTAGCCACCTTTGCTTTTCTCGCACGCGGCAGATCGCACTGTTTCGACGTTTTTCGAATGTAGTAAACGTTGATGCAACGCACGGGACGAACCGTCTTGGGGTACTAACGTTAGAGCCTCCGGCGTTCACGGCGAAGGTACAAGCTATATACGTTCCTTGTGATGGATGGCATGGGCATCAGTTGACCCGTGATGTATGCCTTCATCGAAAGCG
>SJOL01007024.1:429820-467032 GCA_004794785.1 Opisthorchis felineus
ACTAATATTAGGTGATGGAAGTTGTAGGTTTGACATCCTGCCAAGGGCCAGGGGTGTACGGTTTCAGGGGCCATGGATGCATTTATGTAGAATTCGGGGTATAATATGGTTCATAGAAGAAGGGCGAAGAGCAGGAACCTGGGCAGTAAGTGTGGAAGAGGGCGTCACAATACTAGGCTTTGATAGCATGTGTTGGGGCCAGAGGACGAGATTTGGTGGAAGGCCACGGAGTACCATCAGGTCAGGGGGTTACAGAAGAAGCACATCGTTTTACCGAGCGTATTTGTATGTTGACAGTGGTAGTTTCTGAGGCGGGCGTATTTTCTTTTGCGTGAGTGGTGCACAGGCGCCTCGATAGAGACGGTAACACTCCACATTGGATTATGGGAAGTAGCCACAATATAAGAAAGAGGCAAGGCTTTGTAGCGTTGAAAAACTAGAGGACACGCTTAAATTTGATACAATGGGGTAACTATACCAGGGTACAGAATTCGCGAACAGGAGTAATGTAATGAGTAAACAGTATCTTCGAGTGACGAGTAATACCAGAATCTGCGGGTGGGGCAAAACAGAGTCGGAGCTGGGTTTCTATACGGTACTATTAACACAAGATGTCAATTCACAAAATGTGCAAACCTCGACAGTAGATACTCGTCAACGACAAATGGTCCACTTGGACTACGAAAGTACCAACCAAATGAGCAAACAGGCTCCCGCGTGAGACGGTCACACGTGCGTAAGGTTCGCCACAAACGGCTAGATGACCTCAAGGCCAAGTGGGTGAAGTAGTAAGGACAAACAAACGTCAGTTCATATGGACGCACTAAACACAAAAGTGGAGCGGGGTTACAAATAGGGACAGAGGAGACGTGGGGAATTTCAAATGTCAAAGTAATGGACGACACAAGTAGATCTTCAGAATCACGGTGCTCCATGCACACCTGGGAGACCCGGTCAGGCTACACGGATTCACGGATTGATACACAGGACCGAGGATTTGCCCAAGTTTTCCGGGTTGGTTTTGTTCTTGTCGTTCAGCGGCTGTCATACACCTGAAAGGCACAAGCGAACAAAGGGTGTAGCACTGCTATTTAAGTTCTCAGCGAGGGGCAGTAGGCTTGCCAGCAAGAGGACTCGCATAAGAAAGAACCTCGAACTGGGTTCTCGGAGGAGCGTGGACAACCGTCGGAGGAGGTTTATGCCACGCAGCTACTACACGAAATGAGAAGAACGTTTGCCTAATAAAATTGTTCGCTCTGAGCTTGAAAATCTTCTTACAATGCCCCCGCCGTGTTTGCTGGCTCAACGGTGAAAAACCTGTTGGCCAAACCTTGTTCAAACAGGGCATAAGTAAGAATTGGGTCACCTCGGGGGCGACGATACTCGAGGGGGAAGAGGCCAAGCGCCGCGAGACGCATTTCGTAGTCCACGGATCTACGGCCGGCAACAATTTTCGTAGCAGCTCGCTGGACACGCTCAGTGGGGGTTACGTCCTTCGTGCGCCCTGAGTGGACAACTTGGTTGGCGTATTCAAGAAGCGGTCTGACGTAGGCCCCATAGAGTATTTGGAAGCCCGTGCGAGTAATACGGTAGAAAGTGCGCCGAATCATCCGTAGAATGGCGAATGCATTTTGGGCGGATTTTTCATGGTGCAGTGAGAAGGACATGTTTGAAGGGAGCCAGATACCCAAATCCTTTTTGGTATCCATCCTCGTGATGTCTTCTGGACCGTTGTCACCATGTCGATTTTAAACGCCCTGGAGATAAACTGGTTTTGTCGTATGATAGGTGATGTAACTGATGGGAGGAGAATGAATGGTGTACAAATTGTTTTGGAACCGAACTTGCTTTCTAGCCAATGCGCCGCGCAGCTAGTCTTTTGGATGTGGTTTCATTCAACTCATTTTTATCTGTGTGGAAAAAGGAATCCAGGGAGTTTATCTGCCGCTACCATCAGTTTTGCTTCGACGACAGCTGACGAATGTCCTGACCCACAGTACGGAATTGCGATGTTGGTGATACCACTACCCGACTGGCTCCCGTTGTCTCCATGGCGGAGGACAGGAGAGGCCCTTGAGTGTCTACAAACTGTTACAAGCCCCGAAGGACAATGACTACGCGTGAGCAATCCATAAATTTAGTTGAAGACATTAGAACTGTCCAGGTTAAAGGCACTGTCGTAACACTGCAGGCGCAATAGGCTAAATAACTGGAGGTGTGCGTATGACCATAGTAACAGGGCAGGCATAACCTAACCTTAAGCAGTGCCATCGGAACATCTTAATAAGGGCGCACGGCGATGCCCACGGAGATGTGCGTGGATGCTTCACTGAGTCCAGCTCGGTGCACCCATACACCCAACAACTGGTTCGGCGTCTTCATCAGGGATAGAGGGGTACATCGTCGTGCCAAATGAAGTCGGGAGACAGGAGAAGAAGCGTGGCTCCAGGTGGTCATGATCTCTATTTTCAGGTAGATGTATATGCTCTTTTAGGCACCCAAGAATGGGAACGTGTTATTTTAATTGCTCCCCATGCAAGTGGAGATCGCCTGTCCTACTAATGACAGCCGCTCGAAGAGCGCCATAGGGATTTTCTGTGGGACATCTCCAAAAGATCTTCTATTTCTGTCGCTACATCATTAGGAAGACGTTGGACGACATAAGAAAAACGGGTGGCTCGAGAAGTGACACGTCGGGCAGTGAAAACAGCCTCGACTTGATGAAACCACACCCACGGATTATAGTCTGGTAAGCGGGTGCTAATCAGGTGCTAAATCAGGTGAATCGAAGTATGCATCCATAATGACCAGGCAAAAATATATAGAAAGACCCGGGCTCACAAAATTTGTGGAGGTCTGGCTACCCTAAAAGCCACTTTAGCGGGAGTGTGCGGCAAAGAAATAAAAATAATAAGGCTAGACCGAGTATACAATAATGGAACAGACTTAAATAGAACAGACTCATTACCAATTGTTCTCTTTAAAATAGTTCGTCGTTGGCCTAGGTCAGCGAATAAATAATAATCCAATTATGGTCGTCCCGGGGTCTTCTTTTGAACAGTTCTCACATATAATAAAAACCGTAGATAGTCCGAAATGTTTTGATACCAGAGTTAGTACATGAAACTCGCGAATGACCGCTGCATGCGCGAGCAAAGTCAGAAAATAATGTCGAAGCATGTGACCGCGTTTGTATTGTGTGTAAACGTAAAGAACGAGTCCTGCAGTTTTTCGTATTCAAACAAAAACGTGTATGCAATTGACGAAATAAATAATGTTATAATGGAAGCAAAAGAAAGCTACAAATCACCACAGGCTAGAAACCCAAATTATCAGTGACCAGGCCATACGATTTATAGTTTTTACTAGAACTAACCTTAAAGTTCTCGCACGAAGAGGCTCTGTCACCCACGGCAGTTGCTGGCTTTGTGACAACCAAGGTTAAACAATGAGACTCCCTTTGCTTCTAACTCAAAACGCTCACCTACCCAACCGAATGGAGAATAAACCCTTTCCCTTCGCTTATAGTGTAGAGCTTCTAGTCATTCAGAACTACGCATACAAACAAATCAATCCCGAAGGAGCACTCCATTCGGGTGGTAATGGATAATGTCGAATCGAACGCCAGGTTTCAGGTGAAGCAACATGGCATGTATGTGTATGCGGTGGAGTTCACTGTAAAATCTTTGTAAATTTTTGTAAAATCTTTCGGTCATTTCTCCCCTCATTTTATCACTCATTTTAATGTAACATGACATTTCTACTTAATTTTGCGATCCACCAACTTTGCAGCTCCGGACGACTTTTGTGCGAATAAGGCGATCATTGATTTGACTGGAACTCAAGGTATATGGGTTTCATCGAAACCATATCGCAAGAAATCGGGACAGAAAATCTCACAAGCACAGCTTTTTCGTTCTGCGCTAACCTGTGAAACCAATGAAACCTCTATACCGTACAGCCTGAGAATCTTGAACTAAAGCCCAAAACCATTAATCACTTTTGTTCAGCTAATACTGTGCTACTGTTGGCTGGCCACGCCTTCCGACGAAGATGATGGCTGCCGCTCTCTGTGATTCAAGCGCCTGCGTTCAGTTCCCCGAGTATCCAAAAATAGAGTGTGATTATGTCTCGTACCTCTCATCAGCTAAGCAGGATGTATCACTGGATATGCAGGTAGCCAATATTCAATTAATTATAGTCGTTCATTTTTTTTTCGAAGAAGGCCAGCTCATACCTTGCACAAGAAATTCAGAAAGCTCGGGAACATATAAAATCATCCCTTGACAAAGTAAGTGTTTCATGCTGTGCGTTAGGTCACGTCTGTGGTATGTGTTTCCGTAACGTGTTTTGTACTCTCCACTGACTGACCGCCAAACTTTCAGTCAATGGTAGGTGACAGTTTGCAAGTATTTACGCGAATGGGAAGTCTCGGTGACTGCGACCGTTGTGAGTCGTGTCAGATCTTATACAATTCCGCTTTAGATTAGTGAGGGCCTGTGTGCTGTGGGTTCATGTAATTGTTGGCTGTAAGGGATGGAAGGATTTGGTGATGAACAGAAAGGGGAAGGTCGATCTGAAGGTAAGCAGGTAGACGGAAAACAGGAGGGCTAACAGTCATCACTTCGGTCACGCCCCGAACAAGCACTTTGTACTTGCATTTCCTCAGATTTTTGCAGCTGTTGTTCTGGTCTTGTCGTTCAGTGAGCTTTGGTTCACCAGAGAAGCACAAGTTTAGCACTTATGTAAAATCTCGGTTTTGGGTATTAAGCTTACGAATGCGAAAAGTCACATAAAAGGCATCTGAAAGTTTTCTAGAGAAAGGAAAACCGCTCAGCCCTAACAATAATTTGGTTCAGGGCTAACATGTAACTCATAGAACGCACGAGAGCGGGAGCAGTCGAGCAGCTGCGTTGAATTCGAACTAAGGATCTTCCGGTCAGTGGTTTCGTGCCTTAACCGCTAAGGAATCTCGAGTTTCATGACTCTGGAGTATCTGGAGTCGGTGTGCGTTGGTCCTTAGATGTGGGATTGACGGCTGTGAAACGTTACGCCGTGCGCGAACGACCTGGTTTGAGAAACACCGCCTACTTAAACTGCGCGCCACATGTGCCAAAAGCTCAACAAGAAGCCACTCAATCGGACATCTTTCATCCTGGACAGCTGGCAGGTGTCACCTGTACACCCCCCGCCGACCCTCTCACATATTCCGTCTGACCAGGCCTTCATAATTTATCTGTCATTCACAACCGTTTGTTGCCATCTGACCGTCTGCGCAGGTCTGTAAACTACAACAAACCCTCAGTAGCTTCGAAGGACCCGTTCCACGTTACGGCTCAGTATTCTTACCGTGCGTCAAATTGGTCAACAGGTGCCTTGCTTTCGTTTTGAATCGGCGTATGTTGTACCTGCGGCGCGCATGGAGGATCTCTTCGACTGCACACCTCAAGCCACAGATTTCGCATTTTATTCTTCGGGTACCCGGCGATCCTGATGCAATGGTGTGTCGTCTGTAGGGTGCGAGTAGCACATAGCCTCAGGGCTGAGATAACCTCAGTTCATCGGATTCCGATGTATATTCGCCTTTGCGCTGTTCGTTCTACCGGATTAATTAAGATAGAATGCAGAAAGTGGTGTTTGCCTACTGTATTCAACAGTCAGCGGCTTCTACCGAAATTTGTTACCGTCGGTTCGGCCAGGGGAGAGCATGCCTGATGTGATTCTGAGGGGGGGGGAATGATTGACCAGGTCGGTGGACTAATGTCAGGAGGAACCTACCTCGCTGGTCGGTTCGGAGTTGATGCTCACGTACACGCAATGGAGGCAGCTTCAGTCGTGCTGAGTGTTGTTTGCCTCTAGGCCATACCAACCCAATACGACTACTCATACTGTGTTACCTTGAGGCCTTTAAATACAAACCATCCGTGAACTCGGTTGGGCCGTGTGAACGTCTACTTCTGATTACGAATTCTAGTTTCTTGTGCGAATACATACATCAATTCGTTTCCCCTCAAGAATACGGAGATTGACACAGGGCTATTCATTTCATTACCTCTGAAGTTTCTCTGTATCCCAGCGATATCAGGTTCAATTAACTCAAAAATTTAGAGAGATAGACGTGTACGGCAACAATAGTCGTGATTCGGAGGATGAGTGGAATAAGATGAGGGAAGCTATGTTCACGGCTTTTAAAGCCCTATGAACACGACCTTATCATAATCCTTAGCCCTTACCAACGACACAACTACCCAAGGAACAGACCGTTAAGATGTCCCACTTAGATTCCCCAGATGATAATGAAGGGCCTGAGAATTGATGGAGAGCGCTGCAGGGTAGCAGGACTGACGAAGGTGGGTTTGGCTTTCGGGACGAGAAACGGATCTATGGATCTGCATGGAAACATCACAAACGAGAGATTCAGCTGGGTTCCAGGTGAGTCTCTCGCAAAACCAAATTGATTTGCAAATGAGTGTATTTCTTGAAAACGGATCTATAATTGAACTGGTGCGATCAGATTGTCCAGAGAAGGCCGGTGTTAGTGAAATGACCACCGAAATGGATGGAACCTCAGCGCCTTGAACATTAAACTGAACACTGGATGGCAGTTAAACTGGCGCTCCACCAGCTCAACTTTCTGAAGGACCACGTTAACCTGAGTAAAACGTCAACGTCAGTTCTTCATCGGCCCGGAAGTGTAGGGTTGAATTTCATCCCTTCAGCATGATGAAGTGCCTGGTCCAGACGGTTTATATCCTGAGTTATTCAAGAAGAGAACTCAACCTCTCGTAGGCACTCTGCGATCCTACTGTAAAAAACGTCTATAAACATCACCGTCAGAGACAGCAACATCAGTGTTGGCACTGATGCTTCACTGCCGTACAACCACAAAGTTTATCTAATATTCAAGGACAATGAAACGCAGTCATAATCATCATCATCGATGGCATGACATCAGTGTTTAACACTGGTGCTTCGCTGCCGTACAACCATGATTTATTTGAAAGCCTTATTGTGAAGATAAGAATAAAAGCGGGCGGCGAACCGATTTATTGCTAGCCTAACACAGTCATTCCGAGGTGCCTACACCTCCAGACACCTATTCAGGCAATCTGGATAGAAACTGACGAAGAATGCTACTGACGTCGACTAGCAGCCATATCCTGCAGCGTCTCCAACCAAGCGCAGTGGGGATTACGCGGTCCCCATCCTGGAAGGTGAGTAGCACCGAAAGCGCCCAGACTTTTCGTGACCTTTTCCACACCCCTCTGCCATGTCAAGGGGTGACCACCTCTGTTCTCTCGCCACTCCGAATTGGGAACAGACAATAGCACTCTTCTGCAAACGACAGTTTGGTATGTGCTTCTGATGGTGAACACATTTTCCAACGGAAGTCCCCGTTGCACAACCGAACACGCTTTCTAACTGCCCCGTTACCGATTCTCCAATACCAACCTACACGAGTCATTGTCTTGAGACAAGGGTTATCGAAGATCTGAAGGCGTCTCGATTCCGCTGCTCGAACAGGCCAAGTCTCACAGCCACAACAAAACAGCCCGTATTGTAGCCTGATACACATCCCTTGAGACTCATGGATATACCGCTTTGACGCCATAGGTGTCTCAAGTTAGCAAACGCGACCCGATCCTTGCAGATCCGTCACACTACTATCAGAACTAGTACAACTTCCAAGGCATGTGAAACGCTCCAGAACTTCGAATGTCTCTCCCTGGATTGCAAGTGGCTTGTTCAGTGACTGTATGTTCAGGGGCATGACCCACACTTTGTGGGTGCAAAGCGCATGCCAAAGGACGGGATGACTTCGATCAGTTTATTCAAAAACACTTTCTCTTCGAAGACGAGAAAGATGTCCGCGCATTCCAGATCGACAAGCCTTTCCTCAGCAGCTATTTGAACCTTCCAGCGTTCGTCTCATTATCTCGTCGATCACGAAATTGAATAGGAATGGAGGAGCGGGCATCCTTGTCAGACACAGCTTTGTGCACGGAAGTTTTTGGACAGCTGTCCGTATGCTCTCATATGCCTGGAAGTTCAACAATGCAAAGAATTTACTATGTTCACAAACTTCCTGGGTATTCCCTTCTGGGCGTGCGTGTTAAGGAAAACGGGCAGGTCAACTGATTGGAATGTATCTGTTAAATCCAGGAATATCAAAATTGTGGGTCGTTTATGCACCTGATGGAATGTCAAGATTTGGTAGATGAAACACCTATCATGCCAGAATTCCGCTTGCTGCTCTCGAGTCAATGCTTCATGGGTCAGCATAAAGTGACGAAAAACAAGTGACGCTTAGAGTCTCATAACGACCAGAGCCGGACTGATCCCCCCCCCCCCCGTAATTACCGCACTCACTACGAGCCCCTTCCTTGGAGACTGGTACCATCACCAATTCTCTCAATTATCTGGGACAGTTTCCTTTTTTCAGATGCAGGCAAACAGACTAGACGAACGCTGACTGAGGACTTCACCTCCATCCTTGAACAGTGCGGGTGATAGGTCATCCGGACCGGGAACTCGGTGGCGCTTGAGATAATATATGCAGTCGTAAACATCCGAGGTAGTAGAGGTTACAGGTTCACCATCCAAGGTTCCACTACAATTCCGGGATCCGACTGAGTGGAACGAGAATTGTTGTCCAGAATGCTCGACCCAGCACTCGAGGCATCCTTTATCCAAGATGGTCTTGCCGCTTTGATTGTCTCGCTCACAGGCAGTTTCCGGGGGCCGATCGCGAAAATCAACTAAAATAATCTTCGGGTATTCCCGGCTTTCTGGGCCTCTTCCGTGTTCACCATGCTTCACCGTCTTTGGGCACGCTACGTTGAATCGATAACCCGTCGGGCTTAGTTATGTCCGGGACGACGAGAACATTTCTCCTAAATTCAAGCAGTGCCACTGCTCTATCTGATACGCAGTGCTTGAGCGGACCTGGTAGCGCTGTACCACAGTCAAACACTGTGCAAGAATGCGGTGCTCTCGTTCCGGCACAAGTTCACATCTGTTGGTGGAACATTCGGAAGTGACTCTAGAAAACGATTCTGGTGAATTCGTCTAACATCCGGATCTGCCAGTCTCTCAGTTGCCAAGCGATTTGTCCACTCCCTACTCGGCCCTGGAAAACGAAGTGAGAAGCGACTCGGGATGAGCGTATGGTAAGAATCCACAAATATGCTACAAAGCGAACAACGTTAGTTATTGATCCGAGCCACTAACTGATGGCGATGGGATCAATTTGAGTTTGTGGCTGGCACCATGTAACCAGACGAATCTAGTTATTTGGGGTGTTATGACTACCTGAAAATAGCTTGTGGTCAGCACATTGCTTAAGCAGTCGTTTGCCAATGCCCGTACACACCAATTCCAATACAAATCGACCACCCAGTTGAATCTCATGCGCTAACTCTGCCATTCAGATCTCCCGCAACCGAAACAACATCTGAGCTTTCAGCTCGCCGCAACAGGGCACTCAAGGTATCATAAATCTTGTCTTTAATGGTGTCAGAGCTACAATCAGTTGGGGTGTAAGCAGACAGCGATCAACTTCCTGCTTGTGAGACTCCTTCACAGACGTTGCCAGAAGAACCACATAGAGGCGACTCTGACTCTTTCGTCAGAAACTGTGGCCGAGTCTTGCGCCCAAAGGTGTATATTTGAGTACATCTGAGTACTTTAGGGCGTGATTTACCCACCAATCCGCTCAGCTAGCATGAGTTCGTATGCGCCTACTTGCTTAACAGCGTAAATAACTGTCTTCGAGATGACCCATGATAAGTGGGGTCATCTGCATAACGACCTCAAGTGGCCTACCCGGTATCTGTGTCTGTAACTTGCAGTCTTGATTTTGTGTTGGGACGGTGGTAGTAGCTCCAAATTAGTCGACGGTGGCTGCGGACGGCCAGCACAATTACTCAAGAACAATGCAACCCTTCAATATTCCAGACATGTTTCGGTTTGGGGTCTACCTATACAACAACGTGATCGGTCTTCTGGTTCTTCGTACCTCTCGGCAATATATCGAAATACTTTCAGCCCGGGTACGTTTACTGGTCGCTGGTCAGGTTACAGTCTATCCGTCTGTTAAGCTTGGTATGACATGATTAGTGTACTCATCATCATCGACAGCGTAACTTCAGTGTTCAACACCGGTGATGTGGCAAGCAGAACAACAGCCATCTAATCAATAACAATCGTCGCACCAATATATCTTCGGGAGATAGTTCTGAAGCTTAAAATTCGACATGACTTCACATGACTTGCGTAGTTTTGACCTTTTCTGACGGGGAATAAAATAAGATAATCAGTTGTAACACCCTTTTGTTGCCTAGCTGCTGTGCCACCAGAAGGAAGCACGAGGGCTGGGATACTGCCAGGATGCCCAAGCCTAGACAGGGGGAGTCGAGAGTCAGAGGTCGGGTTCAAACCACGGATCTTCCGGTCAGTAAATGCGCGCTCAATCCACTGAGTAACCAATGAATAAAATAGTTGTTTCAGAGTCCATCTTACAGAGCACTGCTTTCCGGGACGTAGGGTCTAGTGTTTTTTCCACTCCTGTCACTATGGGTAACAAATGCTGCGCTGATGGATATCATGTGTTTTGGCCCCCAGTCACCTCGGGGAAAACCTTACCTGCAATTCGAAACTAAACTCCAAACTGAAGCTTTGAGAGTTGAAAATTTAGTCGCTGCTGTAAGTCAAACAGGAGTACCTTTGATCATCTTATATATACTGGACTACAATCCGTCTCGATGCATCTTAATCCACTCAGTCTGTCTTGTTAGGGTGGTTGTGAGACTGAGTCAGTTTTTTTATTCATGCCAGTAATCATTATCCAAATAAATAGCCATTTGCAACCAACACTTGGCGGCGCTAACTAGCTGAATGTACTGGCGCCAAAATTTTTACCCCATTTATGTTTTTTGTGGCTTGCTTTCGTAGCAGAAGAACCTTATTCGTGCCCTGGACACAAGCCGTATTGACGAACTTGAGAAAAGTGAGTCTTCCAAGTTACAGTACTTGTCTTTCTCTAGTGTGTTTATCGTCACGTCATGACTTTGGTCTCAAAGACATCGCCAACCTTATTTTGTTGGTTGTCCCGTGGTGATCGTATTAGACACTTTTGACTCACTCAGCCTTAGGACGTTGTAGTCTAGGGTTTGTGGTTTTCTGAAGCACACAGCACAAACAAATGGATTCCTAGAAGAAAGCATTGCTTACAAGTGTATTCGTGTTCCTCTAGTATGGCCGACTTTTCATAAGTATGTTTCATGAGGTCACATAATAGGCTCGCATGTGGTTTTCGTGCATTCCATGGAAAATCAAGATCAGTCGACTCGTCACGGAACTGTCCGCTAACTAATGAGGCTATTTTTTCCGTTTTGCCTCCGAGGGTGCTACCTGCTTTGACAAAGCCAACCCATGCGTCACACAATAAAATCGTTGGTGTTGCAGACGGTAGATTGTATTGCTCGTTGTCTACGGTGACAGCTGGGTAACAACCCAGTGCGATCTGTTCAGAAGCTCCTAAATGCATCTTCGTTCATCCGCATGTGCGTATTTATCCGCCTGTCTTATTCCGTTGACATCAACAGCTTGCGCATGTTGCCACACCCTGCCCCGCGAATACCCACTGTGGCACACTGACCATGGTTCAACTTTTGAATGCTTACCCTACCCCCCTAAAAAAGGTGTCCACGAGTAAAGACGCTGATTTAACAAGTTCGACCTCGTGGAAGTCCTTCGTCTAATCTCATAACCTGAAATGAGATACAGATATCTACAGATAAATCTATTACCGTGACTGGTCCATGGAAACCCCAGAACAGGTAACCTTGACTAAAACCAAGCATTCTCTCCCCTATAGAACTGATGCACTACAGAAAAAACGCGACCAAGGAACCCTAAAGCGCCACTGGCCAGGAATGAGATATGCTCACTTGGCTATTCCCGTGGCATCTCTCTTATAAAAGGAGACCACTTCTAGACAACTAGGGACATTTGACGAACCGTTTGGTTCTGCAGAATTGAGCTGAGGTTTCGCTCCCGCTTCGTTCCACGAATGAGCGGTATGGTAACGTAGTACTGCAGTCTTGGCTTTCAAGTGTACCATGAATTTTGATCGCCATCAACTGTTAACACTTGGACACAGACTCATTTGGTGGTTGACTGTCGTCGTCCATGCTAGCGCTTATCTCCCCCCAACCAAATTTTGTCCTGTTTCAGTGTAAACGGTGGTGTTTCCTGATAAGGTCAGATACTGGCGAGTCGCTGACGTGACCTTTGAGGCTATCTTTCGGTGCACTTTTGCATTATTTCCTGCATCACCACAACTGTCTGATGGTCCACCACGGCCCCGTGCCTTTTTGTCAGTCTGTTTTCCTGGGTTGTATCCAGGCTTCCAGTATAATGGGACGTAGCCGCTGCTGCCTGCACTTCGACGGAACCGGACAGAGTGGAGCGGTTTATCGTTGTCACAATTTGTCTAATGCCGAATTCGCTGAGTGTGCGGTGGACGTGTGCAGGCATTCCTGCCTTCGGTGACAATGGCGTTGCTTTTGGTGCGAAGGCGTGGGTGATTCGATAAATTTTAGCGGCAGTAGATTAGTCCGGGAGGTGTGTCGTACTAGCGGCCACATCGTCTTTGGAAGGCGCTACCTCACACTACAGTGGGGTAATGTTTTTCACTGCCAGAAAGCTTAAAGTAGTGGTGACTTCGTCAAGTTCTGCGTTGAAAACATGGAGTCCCTTCTAAATCTCTTAAAGGAAGACCACCCTCGATTCCTTGGACCGTTTACTGCCTACGATGCAAGACAGCAGTTGAATAGAAATGTGGATAAAAGGGACTCAAGTTTTGTTATAATCAAGTTCGCCATAATCAGGGCACTAATCACAGTCTTCTCCTGACTCCTGCTACATCAACCGGATGTTCGTCTTACGATTTGGCTTCTGCCTACGAACAAGGCACGACTGCAGTTACCAATTTGTTAAAGATGACTGAATCCCAGCAATAGCATTTCTGCGGACAATCTTGCAAGGGTTCCTTGTTTATTCTTGTATTCAGGACCAATTTACTTTGGTACTTAGTTTCATGGTCGAATATTTTAAACGAACTGAATTGTCAGGCACCTCCTCTTAGTAACTTACTTGCCTCTGCTTTCTATCTTTAGCGGTCAATTCCCTTATCACACGAATATCGGAGCTTGAAGTGCAGTTGGGCAAAATGCGGGAGCTCGATCAGATGGTGCTCGACCGCACTGCTCCTGCGGCAAAGCCTGCCGGTGATGGTGGCGAGGAAGGTGGGCTGTTTGACTCAGATGATGAGGTCAGTTTTGAATTTTGCCGTACTGGAACGAGATGAGATACTGGCGAAATACACCCGCTTGCAGATAAAGTTGGTTATTGGTCTCAAGAAGAACTGTCGGAGAGTCTTTAGCGACCTTGTGAGTAGCGAGGCACTTCTTCGCTTAGGCTTGTTCTGAGAGATCGCCCGCAGAAACACAAGGAACACTCGACGACTCAGTTCTGTGCTTGTGAAAGTCTTCACCAGAATGTCCTAACAAAAGCGTTCCCACCACAAAGAGATGTGAACGAGAGTCTCGTACGCTCAAGCGGACTTGACACATCAATAGTTTGGTTACTGGGGCTGTTTGGATGTTTTCCTGGTGCACACACCATCAAAAGTGTATTGCCCCGTCTGAAGCAAGTTTCTAGCCTGTGATTGGTCCGCATTCGTAGTTTAGGGTCTCTCCCATCACTTCACAAATGTCAGGTTCTCCCACACAATTCAAAACTTCGTGACCTGGGTCGTACTTGGAGTACATTTTACCCGGTTCCGGCTCTCTATTGGTTACAACTTCTGATCAGTCGAACCAGATGCGAGCCAGCGGTGCAATGTAGCGTTACAAAATAAATTCACTCGTGAGCTCATCATCAACGTGTTCTGCGTCAACCGTGTTCTGCTTCACGCCCAAGACTGAGTAAAATTCAACAATGATCGTTCAGCCGTGGAACCCTTCCGGCGCTTTGCTGCCATACAACCCGAACGCTGGGATACGGCCGGGTCCCCGAGCCCAGGGGGTAGCAATCGAAACGCAACTATGTGGCTCTAACCATGGACCTTCCGGTCAGTAGCTTCGAACCCTGACCGCTGAGCAATCTCAAGCTGTAAAGGCCGTGGGAGTAGCACTTAGTGACAGCCTGACCAAGCTGATGAGCCAAGGGAAACCTTAAGGCATAACCGCGTCTTTGCTCACAGTTATAAGTTGTTTGTAGTTTGACAGTAGTGTCTCGTGAATTCGTATTTCGTGGCTAGCAAAGTTGATGTGAACGCTTCTTTTCTTCCTTTTTTATTCAGGAAGACCCCGAAGCGGAGCGTATCAGAGCCGAACGTTTAGCAGAATACGAAGCCAAAAAAGCTACGAGTGAGTGCTCTACCAATGGATCTTTCATTATTCAAAAATCGCACCCATTTGGTGTGTGTGTTTGTGTAGAAACCGGTGCATGAACTTTTCAGCTTCCCTCATCTGTCATCAGACGTACTTAGAATGAATCTTTTTTTGCCGTGTAAGTGAATACTCCTCACGAACACAGATTTTACAACCTGAGTTATTCTTCCAGCTGAGCTTCGATCTCAAAATAAAATAATCGTTCAGTTGTAACTCCCTTTCATGCCAACCAAAGGAAACCCGAGGGCTGAAATACTGCCTAGACAGGGGCAGTCGAGATGGAGAGGTTGGTTTCCAACCACGGACCTTCTGTTCAGGAAGTTCGCACCCTGGCTGCGTCGAGCCCGAAATAGTTGAGTGGTTAAGGGGTGAACTTATTAACCGGAAAGTCCGTGGTCCGAACCCAACTCTGGCATCTCGACTGCTCCTGTTTAGGATTGGGCAATCTGGCAGTATCTCAGCCCCTGTGCTTCCTTCGGATGGCACGGCAACTAGGTACCGAAAGGGTATTACAGCTGAACGACGGTCATTTTATTATACTGTGCTTCGACCATCTACAGTTCCTCAACCCTTCAGAAACACGTTTCTTCAATGGGCTGCTGTGCAACGGAGCTACCGAGTATATTGTTGTGTGCTGCCTCGGTCTCATTCTTCACCCGTTACTTCTACTCGTTCTAGTTCATCTCTAGGTAATCGTCAAGGTGTGCTCGATCACAGATGGATTTTCCCGTTTATGGGAAATACCTGTCAATAGACCTGGAATGCCTGATTCCGGCTGTACTTGAGGCTGTTTGCGTTTGCGCAAAAAATGTTAGATGAATTACCTACAATGCCTTCTAGTTCTTGTGAAACACGTCACCTGTGCTTTCGACTTGTGGCTGCGTTTCATCGTTTTGCTTTGAATGGCAGCTTTCGGCAGCCAAGCTCTCTAGGATACACCTCAACGCACTCTTCGCGTTTTTTTGATTGCGTGCCAGACATGCGGGACGGGTTTGAAACAGTCACCTTGCTTTTTATCCCATTCGAATGATTTGTCCGTCATTTCTATTTATAGAGCCTGCCGTGGTAGCCAAATCGAACATCATTTTCGATGTGAAGCCCTGGGGTGATGATACTGATCTAGTTGAAATGGAGCGTCTTGTCCGTAGCATCCAAGCAGATGGCCTCATTTGGGGTTCGTCCAAACTTGTTCCCGTCGGATATGGTATTAAGAAGCTTCAGATATCCTGCGTCGTGGAGGACGATAAGGTGAGGCTACCTATCTTTTTACTGGAACAGTTTGAGTATTTTACATGACAACATTGACGGGAATACAGCCCAACTGTCATCTATGTGTATGCCCACCCTTGCGACAGGCCTGTTTGGGTGAATGTGTACTTCTGTCCGACTGGTCGGGCTTCTCTGGTGAATCCGCCCGTGAACACGTTCAAGTCGCACATCAACTGGAATGCCCGTGTGGGCCGATCAGGAGACTTCATGGTCCTTTTTGCCAGGAGACAAAAAGCCGTCCATCCAGGCGCATCAACATTACCCCACCTAAATGCCAAATAACCCATATGAGCTTCTGTAACAGTACAACAATGCCGTTAACAGAAACTATTTGCGTCACCCTCAGTCATTTGGCCCCGATTGAAGACTAGTGGTCCGCATCCGGGTCTGTTAAAAAGTCAGTCATTTCACTTGGGACCATTTACCAGGAGCATGTTTCGATCACCAATAAATGGGAGGGCAGGATGAGATAACCAAGCACTGAATACGTTGGTTTCATCATCTAATTGATAAAGTAGGAAATAGGTCAGCTACACACTAAAGGCGATGGCTTCAGCGCTGAAATATCGATGGCCATGTGATCGAGTCATATCTGCTGGTATTAATAGCCACTGGTGTATCAAGTTCCAGGGTCCTCATCTATGGACGCGGTAGTCACCAACCTGACCAAGTTTACCAGTTAGGGCTACTGTACTTCGTCGTCTGGTCGAGCTAAGCGAGAGGATCTCTGTGAATTTATCAGTCCTCTGATCAGCTCGACCATCGAGGAAGTAACATCCTCCCAAAAACATCTTCCTAATTGAATGTTTCCACCGAACCCAACCAACGTGTAGTGTTGCGTATCAGCCCCTCCCCCCTCCGTCCACGAGGATCGTTGAAAATTAACGCTGGTCCCATAAATATTTGCGAGTAATCGGCTTCAAAGCGTGGGCTAAAGCAAGTGAAGTACTGCAGTGAAAAATTGAAGTAGTGTGTAGAGTTAAACAGAATCGAATTGTCTGCCAACCGCTCATTTCACTCTAAATGACCGTTCCAATGATATGTTTCTTATTTTTGGCTCAACAGGTTGGCACAGATTTCCTTGAGGAGGCAATGACAGAATTTGAGGATTACGTGCAATCAGTGGATGTTGTGGCATTCAACAAAGTGTAAACGGACTTGTCATGACCCCCATCCTCTAGTCCTTTCCCAAATCACTGGCTTGGATCACACATTTTCGATAGGATGTAAATGCATTGTTTTTGGAGAAGGCTGGTTTTTTTCTGTTGGGGCTTAACTGGTGTCCATATTGTGGTCAGCTGAGCTTTTCGGCATACAGGTGTTATGTCCCATGATATCCGTGTATTGTATGCTGTTCGTCGTCATAATTAGTGACGTTGTGAGACCAAAGTCCGGACTTGGTGTGTCGGACGTCGGGTCACCACAGCTACTGCACTTTTTCTTTCGTTCGATTTTGTGAAACGTTCGACTGTAAAGGATTCCTAACTGCTAGTCGCTGAAGCGCTCACGGTTCTGTCCGGTCGAGCCTACCGTCAAATCAGTGATGACTAACTTGTCCGCAGTTTGCGATTTTCCGACTGCGCCGAAGTTCACTTCGTTCCGTCTGAGAATAGAGGATAGCTATAGAAAATTCGTTGTCCATCGACGAATAGAATGTGCTTGGTATGTATCCCAAGATCCGTGAACGTTCCGAGTTGGATATCCCACAGGTTATACTATACCGTCTTTTCAGGTTTTGCGATAACTTTATAGCACATTGTCCCCGTTCACTGACAACGCGTACCCACCAAAGTCAGAAAAGGTCCTCTAAGTTCTTTGTGAATTGGGACATTTTCATCACCGGGTTTAGGTATCGAAACATCTGGTTTTTTTAGTGAGTTTCAACCGCACACGACAGCAACACTGCTATGATTTGACTCGTATATCCCCAAAAGTAATCGTATAGTGGAGGGATTCGAAATTTGCCCACACTCGCGCCGGAGCGGGACCGCGATAGAATGTGAATGAAAAACTTATGGTCATCGGGGCATGTCCTCTCACTGGTGTTAGGCGAGCGCAGTTTATCGGTTTCATAGAACAAACCATTTTATTGGTGCCCACTCATTAAGCGAAATTGCGCATTGGTCTCTACTCTATCGTTGTCTACACAATGAGACGTCGATAAAAGCTCATGTTCGCGGCCTTCGTTATGGCGCAGAGAGGGGGAAATTCACAATGCCCAACAGATTGTCGTGATTCCTTCGAGGTCTGACTTGTATTTGGGCAGTTCAGACAGGGGCGAACATTTGGTATTTGTGATGCCAGCTTCATGCCAACAGTATTTATCATCGATCAAAGTGCTAATTTCATCGTTCACCTAGTCGATATGAGCTTATTTTATTCGCTTATCCTGGCCTTTTGCTATGATTGTTTTGTTTGCAGGATCACTATCTGGTTTGCTGTTGCTTCCAAACGCCCCGAAAAGGATGTCGTACAAGATGCGAATCCAGTCTTCTAATGGGCGCTTAGAGAAGGCTGTAGTTGCAATTGAGCTTGGCAACAGTGGGTACCTATTCGAATATTTTGCCTCCAGTTAGATTGATGGCGATCGGTCTCTCTGGTTGGCGTCTGTCTCGCCCCACATAATGATCAAGGAATAGGTTTCTCATGAAACTTGGACTCGTGTTCACTGACGGTCTGTTGTCCCATGGCGACAAGCCTGGCACATGCAGTGATACTGGAACTCAGCAAGGACGAAAAACTGGTACCGGTGCGGCGGAGTATAGTTGGTGAAACCTCTTGAAAAATCTTATGTTTATTGCGCGAGATGTTAGGTCACGCCTCCCACAAACCCCCACTAAGAAAGTTTACTTAATGGGGGCGGGGAATGCTGCTCAGTGGGTGTACCATATGGCACTAGTGTGCGTGCGAATGAGTGAATCGGTTCACATGTTTGTAGATGTTCCTCTATTGCATGGGGTTTCCTGTGGCCCCGAAATAGTCTAAAGATAGTTCGCCACGAAATGATAAACAAAATTTTCTTGAGAAGAAAAGAAATAATCTTTACACAAATATTCAAGCGTTTCTGTAAGTCTTAAATGGAAAGACTTGGTCGGTTTTGTTTTATCTGTAATGCCTGGCGGGCAGAACAGGAGAATCATAAGTAGTTGTGGATTGTTTTCAGCATGTGAGCGGGATTGGTTCGTAGCTGGTCAAATGTAGATCGTTGATCGAACAAACTGTTGTGACGGGGAAAAAGAGAAAAGCATCATTGAAGTTAAATTGGACAAAAGCAGTAGTGTTCAGATCAGCTGGACGGGAAAGAGTCATCGCAGTGGAATAGAAACCTTCTACATCGAGCACTAATGAGGCGACTGGAAACGGTCGCTGCAGAGGATGGAAATGTACTGGAATGTTTGTTGCCCGGGTGCGTTCAGTGATGGTTGCTCAGGTGGCCGTTGATTTGCTCGCTGAGCTTAGCAGTTAACTTGCAAATATTTCGTCACCAATCGGGTTGACATCGTCAGTGCACGCAGTGATGTCACCTCGATTGGTGATGAGACGTTTGCAAGCTAATTGTGAGCCTCGGTGGATAGATCAACAGTCACCTGACCAACCTTGCTGCTGCAGATGATGCAATGCGGTGCCTGTTCGTGAAAAAGTACGTTACAGGATGACGTAAACGCTTTGTCCTTTTTCCTGTGGGTACCAGTGTAGTTGGTGACGTGGTGTCGCCAGCGGAAGGTTCGGAATTCCGGAATACAACGGGACAGACTAAAAGGAATACTACAGAGAGCTAATCGTTGTAAAGACGTGTGCTGTAGATGGGTATGACCATGACATTGTAAATAACTACGTACCAACGTGGCTCATTATGTTTGGTGACTTGTCGTCTGCACCAAAGTATCGGTGTAGCATGTTCTCTTTGGTAGCGACACAAGCCCCGGTCACATAATTCGCTACCGTACAGAGTTATCGTGGAAAATAACTGCTGAAAGAAGGGAATTGTGCCTGAAATCAGCCCTTAGATGAGTGCCTTACACTCACTTGCGGGTGAGGCGAGTAGGGAGGCGATCGGACAACAAACTTCTTGTCGATACTAGTTGACAGCGCCAGTGAACTAACCAGGCCATCACAACCAACATATGACTTACACGTCATCCGTGAAGACAGCTAGTAGCTGCTACTAACGTACTCTCGGAACGTGGTTTATAATTGGTATTTGTCGCCTTTTAGAATGTCTTCCTACGTTGAAATTCGCTTCTCCCCATCAGGATGGCACGAAGATTTGCATTAGCTGATCCTAAGCTGTCGGGTCAGTCACCTCATAGAGTGGTTTGTCAGTCGTCATGCCAATGAGACCGGCCAAATGCGATGTAATCTCATTCATACTAAGATGTGAACCTCCGTTCTCCTGCCCTTATCTCAGAAGACTGCTCGTCTGAAGACCGCCGCATTTTCCCAACCAGTTGAATACATATGGAAATTCCCGGTCAAACTCGGCTCGGGTCTAGTTAAACAGGTTGAGCGCCGTCTGGTGTATAATTTGGAAAGTTTAAAGTCAAAACACAACGTAGCGGAATAAGATGTAGTCCGAAGTTGTAGCAAAAGGTAAGCGCTGAATTAGACGAACAGCAGGTCAGCTGTCCATCTCCGAACAAATGAGGCTGGTACAGTAACGATTTGTTCACCAGATGGGCACGTGTATCCCTCCCTGGAAGATCGCTAATGCCGTTCCGACCATGTCTTTTGAAGTAGTGCCTCAATAAACATAAGAAATATAAAATGAGGCCCGAGTTATGTAGAGGATGGATCTTTTATTTGGAATCATGGATTTGATCAACGTTCGTCTTTGTTGTACTCTTTTCTCTCCCGCTGAATGAATAGACAGCCACTGCTCGAACCTGGTCTCCCAGTGCAGTTGAATCTGAATCAAGTCACTCTGCAAATTGTTTCGAAAGAAGTGCATATTCTGATGTTTTCGGTTGGAAGTAATCGTCCATATTCACCTGGGAGTTACAAATCTCAACGGAGTCAAACAACAGTTTATTCAGCTGTTGCTTACAGGCGATGATTTCCTAACCAGAATCCACTGCCGTCTCGAGGCTGTTGCACGACGCATTTCCCACGCAGCCGGATTGAGCGCATATTCAGAACAGCAACCAGCCACTTCAGGCCGCATCTTCAAGTACCAGTGTACGTATGGAAGCACGTTCATAGGTAGAATAGAAGATCCCAGCCACTGGAGCATCCTCATCTTTATTGAGGTTCATGAAGTGAGCAAAAACTGATAGGTAGACATGTGATCTAGAAGTAACAGCTTAAAACTTTGAATTAATGGGCCACGTGCCCGGTCCTTCTGATGAGACCCACTAAAGACGAAAGCGGTCGTGTGGCTGAGGTTTTTAGGACCCGATGACACTTTTGCCTAGGAAATGCCCGTGGCGTGGTAGTTATCACGAGGATCGGTGATTTATCAGACAAGGCTTTCTGATTCGTAGTCAGGGGGCATATGTTTGTCTAAATTAGTCAACAGACTTAGAGAAAAAGAAAGGCAGCTATCAGTGCATGCGTTGCAGCATTCACCAAACTGGTTGTTTAGAACTGCAGATGAACAGCTTAGGGCATCTAGAACAAAGCGTCGACCGAGCTCTAACTATACTGAAACATTTCGGATCGCTGACCGCTGTAAACTACCCAGTGTTTTTCGCCTGACAGACGCGGAGACCATAAGGCCACTGAGACCGGACATGCATTCAGACGATGGTGTTTGCATTTGCCCCATCCTGGCAGAGCTATTAGATGTGTAACTCCCCACCGTGTCTTCCTGTCCCTTGCCTTTCTGTTCGACGCCTTGAATCAAACTTTCTTCGTCCACATTCCTATCGGATGCACGAAAACGAATTCCGTTTTCACACCTGCGTGTAGTTTGGTTATTCGCACGTGATTGAATATTTGCCAAAAATCTCTACACGTCTAAAATATTGACGGTAGCCAGCGGAGCAAGATGTCGCGAACTTATAGGCGCTCACACAATCCCACCAGAAGGTCTTTTGTTCCCCACATTCCCCTCAAATATCCTACGAGAAATCGCTGTTTCATTTTTCCGAAGAAGTAGACGGCATGTATGCCTAGGGGTCTGCCGTGAGTGAGATACGTTGACAAGGGCGGACAGTAAGTATACAACCTGCTAAGTGGCATTACGTGGTTCACTGTCAAGTTTCACTCAACAGCCAAACTTGGGGCTTGTGTGAATACATCTTAACACCAAATAGATTGAGAGAACGTAACGATGTGAGCCACACAAAAAACCAAAATGGCGACAACTTACATCTTCCAGCCCGAACACGGCTCGGCCATCGTTCAATCGTTCTTGGGCTTTGAATGTTTCCACCACAGTTACCAGTCGAACAAGCAACAGAATGTAGTCATCAAACATGATTCGACCGGTGCTGTCCGCATAACGTTGCACAATGGCGTTGTAGACTTTATTGCTAACCTGGAAACCTAGTAGACGAAAGAGGCATGCTCAGTGATTGACAGGAATAAAATAGTGCTTGGATGATTGCATCAGGCCATCGGTGGGAAATTGGATATCGAATTTGCTGCCCTACAGTGATTCTTGGGTGCAACGTAGAGTATGGTCTATTAGGTGACGAGAAAATCGATTAAGCGAATGAAGGCTGTCGGTCCGTTTGCCGAGTTTGGCAAACGGCTTGCAAGCCAACGGACTAAGGAAGGGTACTTACGCTACGGTGGAACGGTTGTGATCAAGTGGCCATGAGATTCCCCATTCGACCACCGTATGCGGTCCCCTTATATCTTTGGTGCTCACAGGCATATGTAAGAACGACTGCGCTCAAAAGATGAAAATGATGAATTTTCTGGAAAACGCACCCATCTCAAGTCCCCTTGAGCTTGAAACCGTTCCGTAGAGGGCGGTGTCTCAAGAAGATCAATGTTGCTGCACGTAAAACTGCACACAATGGATAAAGGATATAAGATACATTCAGCGAACTGACTACGACAACGCGTCTGCAGTAATAGAATAGGTACGCATAGACTTACCCAGCGATCTCATGACGTCACGAAGTTCGAAAGCATCGAAGCTGCCATTCTTGTCGCGGTCGAACTTCTTGAACATGCTCTACGGGGATGGAAACGGTAACGGTGAATAATGCACAACCAGAAACTTTGTGGAAAATTCTTGGCCTAGCTGTTCGTATGTACGCAAGTCAGGTTAGTCACTCTAAAATTTGCAATGTTTTTGAAAAGAGCAACACAATCAATAGTATGTGGAGGTTCAGATGACAAACGCGTCACGTTTTGGTTGAAGAATCAGATTTAAGTTTCGCTGAATGAGAACAAGATGCATGAATGCTTGATCTAGTCAGTCAATCGTCCTCCAACTGAATTAATATTCTGACGCTGCAACCGCGCCACGTGTTCTTTCTGTTGCCTCGTAGTTAAATGGACGACTGACATTTGCTTGATACGTCCTTCCACAGGGTTCGGGTATACTGAGTGTTGTGTAGACGTATTGGATAAAACGGAAGATGACTGCTAACATGAAATTGAGTTTTCATTTCGCAAGTGGAGTCAATCTGTGCTGAAAAGCTCATATTCCACAACTGTTTCATCCTCGCTGGCATTCATCAGCAGTCCGCATCTCACGGGACCTGTGGCACTACTTATAAACCCTAAAGAAAGGAAATATCAAAAGCCGTATGAGTCTTCCGTCTTAGAAGTCCTCACTTGAACAAGCAGTCAAGCACGGATCATGCGACTTGAGCTGTGACTGAAGGCTAATTTGCGCTACATCCTGTCTTATTGTGCCCTCATCACTCGGCTGATCAGCTGCCGGATTGTATAGCGCTCAGCTAACAACTGAAGGGTCGCGGGTTCGAACATCCCAATGCGCACGGCCAACAATTACTAAAAAGGATGGGACAGCGCTAACTGGATTCACTCACGGGACTAAATCTCAACTTAAACTTCAAAATCTCAGTTCCCACAATCGCAGCATTGTCAACTCAGTTTTATTCCTTTTTGCTTTGTTTGGAGGGTGGATAACCTAATCAGTTCGCCTGCTTACTAGGTAATGTGGGTGTTACAAAAACAGTCATGCAAAGGGGACACACAGGTGTCGAAGAACCTGCCAGCGAATACACAGCAAAATGTAGTCTACGTGATGACGTCATAACTAGGCCTATCCGCCTAGTTGTCATCCGTTTAACCTTGCTTTTCGAAATATAAAAAATTCGGCTGTGCCCTCGAGTAAACTCTATCAGGAGGAACTGGATGACGTTTCTTATCATTCCCCGCATGGCCCGCGCGACTCCTAAACACTGGCATGGCGTTCATCAATTAGTCACCACTTGCTTCGTTTTCGTTCATACGCTAAGACCGTCGGTAATAGTTGTCGCAGGTTGTCTGCTAAGAGAGGCCGGTTGAGCACCCAATGTTCTCATCGTGCCTAACCTGCACATTATCGCGCATCCACCATACATTTTGAGGCCCAACCACGTGGAAAGGGTGGAATCTGAAATCTCTTGGGGGTGGTCCGTCTTCGTGACATCGCGCACCAAATCAGGACTCTCTTTAGAGCTGGTTTGTACAGTGACTTGGTCACATGCATACATGTGACGTCCGTGCTCGCCTTCCTTTGACACCATGTGTGTGAAACATGTGCTCGTCACTGTGTAACCACTGCACGATGTTTGGACGTGCTCAGACAGTCAGCCAATCTCTGTGACGCTGTCATCTGTGCGTTGCTATTTTTTAGCCTAATGAGTGCATTTCTACCAAGTTGCAATGTTGCCCTACGTTGCGTTGCGTCCGTTGTACGACGCAACTCACAACTGGGTTTTTACTTTACGGACACAACAAGAGTGGTATCGCTTGAGAGGAACAATGTGTCTCATAAGAGAGGAGTTAGATCATGACTCCCCAATAAAGACCACTTCATGCTGACCCGAACATTAGCCTTCACTGAGGCGTTCACTGACCCAACTGGTCTAAAGGAAACTGAATGTGGAGATTTCCTGCTTCTACAGCGATGCAGACGGATCTTTTCCAGCCGAACTTATGCGAATTACAGACGGTGCCGCTCAGTTTTCCAGCCTACTTTCGAAACAGATCGTAGAAAATCACAGGCACTGTCCCGTAAAACTTATCACCAGCATTTGCAGCGGCACCAGGGCTTAACGACCACACAACCACTAAAATTTATTTCGATAAAGCCCTACAGTAAATGGAGAAGCGGGCCTAATGCGAGCCACCTGAAATACTTACAGCTCACGTGAACAAGGTGCGGTTAAATAGACGTAATACACTACTCAAAACCAGCCGTGGGCTGTTGAAGAGTTCTCAGCAACCCTATGAGTAGTGTATTACGTCAATTCAATGCATCGCGATATCTCGAATATCGTGCCAACTGAAACAAGAGGCGGCCTGGTGGAGCGAGTTCAGTTGCTTTATATAAAAACATCATAAACGAGAGATTCAGTTGGGTTCCAAAGCCAAATTGGTATGCACATGAATGGATTTCGCTAAGGTGTGATTAACTTATTCGGTGCTGAAGGTGAGGAAAGGTGAAGAAAATAACCACGGTCTGAACGACTGTTGTTTGAACATGAAAGTCCTTGTCGGTGATGCAGCAATCTAAATGAAGACGATTTCCGAGAGTCTACGATAACATGAGCTACGCGAATCGTCCTAGCCCGGATCAATATGACAACCACGGCGAATATGGGAGGCATTGGTTAAGTCACAGACTAAACAATCCATCGAAAAAGGACAGCACACGGGGTTGCTCGTAGCACTACAAGAAAGTTCCGTAGATAACACTCTGAAATACCTACCTTCCATATCCGTAGATCCATCCAAAGTTTTTTGAATTCCGCGAATCCCAACGCACCACTCAAGTCGGCCTACAGGGCAAGAAGTTAAGGTCTCGAGAAGTACGCTGAGCACAGTTCATACACGAAATGGGTAAAAATAAAATAAACATAGCAGCACCAGCTTTGAGATGTCGGTGAATTCATCATTAGCGATTCTGGTGCATCATGCTCAGTAGAGTTACCAATCTTTGGAGCTGTATGTCGCCAGCAAATGTGAACCTGATCTTTGTCGTACAATTTAATGAGGTTCTTTTCAAAGTGCCGGTCTGTTAGCCGTTTTCATTCGTTGGAAAAATTTATTGCTTTTTTGTGTGAACAGGTTTCAGGTTCACTAAAGCTCCTAGGAGATAGGTCGTCCGATGTGACTCACTTTGATAACTGTAGATTGGGTGAAGCGCGAACCGGTATTTTGCCCAATGTTTCAACTCTTGGTTGGACACCCAGATGAGTCTACAGGAAACCTTCGATAACGTCCGTTACTGAGCTTCGCACATTGTCTGATAACAGGTGCGCTGTGCAACTGCCCAGGTAATAACATCCCGGTATTCTTCCCATATAGACTTAATAAGTAAGAATGGATAAGCGATGCCAAAATTGTACGGCCAGTTGTCACAGCAGTGAAAGGAGAGTGGCAGCTGTTGTTAGGACGTTTGACCACGCGAGACCTTGACGAAGACGAAGGGCTAACAAATGTTGACTGACCCGGTTGGTATGCTTTTTTTGACGGAAGTGATCCCAAAACGTCCGGACCGAAAGCAATATGAGCGAAGTGAAACAGACTGGGCATTATTTGGCATGACAGGAAGAACGTTTGCTTACACTGGTGCTTCTCAGCAAAGCAACCGCAAATTGCAAAACAAGGGAAAATGAACTAAACATCCACTTGTGGACTTGATCAGGTGAGTTCCTTGCCACAAAGCCCAGCAAAGTAAGCATTAAAGTTGGTTGTCGATCAGGTTGATCTTTTCGCCGAGCTTGGCAATTGACTTGCAAATGTTTTGCCATCATACGAGGAGACATCATGAGTGTGCAGTTGGGTGGGTACTTCCTCTTTGTCTGAAGATTATCTGTTATCTCCTCACGTGACTGGCTAATTGGCGTTTTCGTGGATTTATTGGTCCGTTTACGATTTTTGTTGCTCTGTGGTCCGTGTTCCTTTGAGTTGATTGGTTATCCCAATGTCCCATATTTTCAGTAGTTCCTTCCTTGGTTTTGATTGGCCCCTTCTCAGTTTGCATTACCAAACATTGGAGTATTTGAATTCGGAGAGTCGGAAGTGGCAGGAAAGACAGCAAAACAGGCGAGGTTCCGTCTCCAATGCGCAGCTACCCATCCTGCCTACCCAAATAACCGGTGGACGAAAGTGTGGTAGCTACAACCACTGTACGACAAGTACGGGGTTATTACAGCTGATAATGATGATATATATATATATATATATATATATATATATATATATGCATAATACACATCTCCAACAACTTCGTAAAAGGATACATCCATGAGGGCGACCATGCTCCTGGCCGTTTCGCTGCTAAAGCCATTGAATGGAAATTCTACAAAGACGAAGAAAAAACATTAGACTGAACAGCGTACAACGCTCCAGTAAATACGTGCACAGAATAAACGGGTTAGGGGTGGATCTTTTGCAGGATTTGTTTCTAAAACAATAATAATCGTTCAGCTGTAGCTGCCATGCCACCCGAAGGAAGCACACAAGGGCTGAGATGCTGCCAGTTTGCCCAAGCCTAGACAGGAGCATTCGAGATGCCGGAGTTGTGTTGGAACCACGGACCTTCTACCAAACAGTCATCCTCTTCTTGGGATGAAATAACGCCAGTCAGGAAATTAAATAATTCGCACTGAAGTGGAGCGTGCCGCTTACCCGTCTTTCACACATTCCTTTAATGCATGCGATATGATCTCACTGAGTGAGCAACGTCGTGAGCATGAACACCTGGTGAAGCATTTCGTATCGTGGATCATTACAGTGAAATCTGAATGCATTTTAAACTCCGTCACTTTGGAGGTCAACACCATAAACGTCTTACTTGATGAATAGAATAACCCCCCTCCTAAATGAAAGGCAACAAGGTGAAAAAGAGTGTCCAGGCGCATCGGACACCAACCTAAAGGCTATTCGCACACAACCAGGACAGTTACTGGGTCGTCGTTTGAGCCGTCGGGACACCCAATCACATAGCTCAAGCGTAAACATGTTCGCCTGTTCGGACTTGAAAATCCAGATGCGTCCAGCGTGCGTTAGTGGAGTAGTGGTAACACGCTCACCTCACACGTCAGATGTCCGGAGTTGAAATCCCGGCAAGGGCTAGGGTATGCACTGCTGATGAGTTTAAATAAGAAGAAAACTCGAGTTCAGTGCCTCCCCCCCCTTTGGTGTGGACTCAGCAGAATAATTGCACCTGGACAGGAGGAGAACAGTGCAAACGAGAATGGGGTGGACTCGAATTCTACAAATCCGGCAACTACGTACAACTAATTCGCACAAGGTTGGGGTTAAGGGGAAACGTTGGTGTGATTTATTGCGAGAGGGTTGCTTTATACTGGATCCACGTGGACTGTCGCATTTGATGTCCAGTCAGTCGAAATTATCCTTGATTTAAATTCTCGCACACAGTCGCAGTAGTTGTCATTTGATGTCCACCTACTGTTGGTGGTTCTTAGTAGTTTCACCTAGCCTTGTCGTGTATAACCGCCTAAATCAATGTCCACATGATGACCGACCGTCACTTAAGCGGGTGGTAGTGAAATTGGGCTCCAGATTCAACAATGCAATGACCCATCACCACCTAAGTTGTTTGAGTTACCAATTTTCCCGGCTTTCGTTCAGGTAGCAAGATTCAAATTCTCAACAAGTCAGTCAAGATAGCCATCTTTTTAACGGAACTTACGAATGATTTCAACCGATACAGAACAAACTTCTGAAATGCTATTTTGTGTGCAGAGAGAGGACGTTGCGCTATTAAGATCCCCTGATTGGTATCATTGACCACAACCCCTGAACCGCACTTAACATGCACCAATCTCGTGGGTTCAACAGGTGCTGCTTCAAGGTCACAAATACAGTGGTTTCAACTCTGGTTAGCACC
Organism: Opisthorchis felineus; assembly: GCA_004794785.1. Lineage (NCBI taxonomy): Eukaryota > Metazoa > Platyhelminthes > Trematoda > Opisthorchiida > Opisthorchiidae > Opisthorchis > Opisthorchis felineus. Next base: position 458,540 of record SJOL01007024.1, read on the forward strand.
CACGACAATAGTTCATTTGAGTCAAGTGATGGACCTTCGTTATCGTTGGTGGATAGAGGGTGACGGGATAAATACTATATGCACTGCACTGAAATTGGCTTGATAGAAAATTCCGACAAATAGTCTGTTGGTTTTTCCCTCTGGATGGGGTTCAGAAAACAACGTTTTTGCCGCAAACTCTGCACGTCAATGCAAAGCGGAAGTTTTTGATGTGCGAAACAAACCTGATCACAAGCCCCTCATACTTGAGATGAATCCTCAGTTTGTATTTGAGACCCAGACGTGTCTGCGTCCTAAACCGAACGTAAAAAGCCCCCTTGATTGACTAGGCTACACATGAAGAGCAGATTCCAGTGGGCGGGCTACTGATAAAAAGTGCGACCTGAGCAATCCATGTGGCTGGATTCGCTGGATTCGGTGCAGGAAAAAGGGGACAATGGTGGATCTGTCGCGGTTTGTGATTCCGTTTCCGTGGTGGGCAAACGTCATTTGGTTACACCAAAGGGCATAAATCACTGTAGTTTACCACTTCAGAACACTTTTCCAATTTCTCTGTGCTATTTCGACATGGAAACGCATCTATCCTTACTCTTTTATCAACGATATTAAGTGAACTTATTGAGAAACACGAGAAAAGATGATAACGCCTGTGTGCTGTGGACAGATTGTGGAGAAGAATCGTGAATCTCACAGATACAACTTCGGCACAATTAAAAAATTGAGTTGGGAATAGCAATGGAGGTTACATGCCAGCCTTTGAAGTTAGTTTTGCACCCTTGGAGCACGCAACACGACATCAAGCTAAAACTGTCCACACATTTAGCGAAATCTGTCTTGAGTGATGCATGCTGAAAATTTGAATGATCTACGTTGAATGGGGGTGGAGGAAACCAAGGAAAACTACCGGTCTTCACGACCTTTTGCGCACTGTATACACCGCTGGAGTATGCTTTTCGTCAGCCTGTCAATAACGCGAAGCACCATTACCTGTTGTTCATACACAATGACTGTGGCGAATTTAGTAGGCGTGGGAAAACCACTCAGCATCATGCCAAAGATGTCTTTGGTGGACCGGCTCAGCCACCGTGAATGAGGAATGGCAAAAAAACTGTTTGAACGAGACTGCATACGGCACAGGTCTTTTTAAGATTCGACTTTCCCAAGCCGGTGTAGCACTAATGAATTGCCCCGAAAGTGATATAATCTTCCGAAGAATTTGCTGCGTACACGTCCAATTATTGTAGCTGATGGCGCACTCTCATTAAAATGATCGCTTCCGGAGCGTAGCTGTCCGAGTTTTCACCCTGCAGAAAGGCAACAACCGACTCGTTCGGCCATTGGTTGCACCAGTACCATCATCTGCTGTGGCTTGGCCATGTACTACCCATATGCTAGTCGTCTGGCGACGCCAGTGTTGTTCTCCGTGCCTTCTTCAGGATAACGGGTGACTTGGCGGAAAGATGCGGAGAGAGATTCGGTGTTGTTGGTGCAGTGCGTCTTCCAGGATGGGGTCGCTGTGCTTCTCCCTGCGCTTGGCTGGAGACAAAGCAAGAAATGGCGGCCAATCGATGTCAGTGGAGTTCGTGCTATCAGTTTCTTTCCAAATCGCTTGCTTTGGGCGCTTGGAGGCACCCCAGAATGCTTGCGATAGGCCAGCACCCGGTCCCTCCCCCAGCAACTCTCTTCAATCTGAAGCTGTAAATATAACTAGATAATTTTCGTGGTTGTTGTAGTCGTAAAACATCAGTGCCAACACTGATGTTGCTGTCTGTGATATTGACTGAACTGGTTGGTGGTTCTCCCGCGTTTCGTTCCACCAGGCGCACTGCCGAACCAGATATTCGGTTCCGTTCAACTATCCATAAGAAGGGATCCTTTTGCTATAGGCAAAGTGAGTGGTATACGACGTAGTATGCATTTCATAGGCTCAGTACAGAACTACCTGTCACAACTAGGTAACCTTCGAAACTTTGTATAACTTTATTCACGCTTCTCCTTATGCATATACGTATGTTGCTTGTTATCAAAACAAAACTAAGCATCTGATGGGTTCAGATATCAAAGTAGTGGACGATACATGGTGACTGTAGGTTAGTGTCTCCGTTTTTCTCTCTCAAGTAACATGACTCAACAAAAACAAGCCGGAGAGAAGAGACGAGCAAACTAACAGCTGGTAGGGTCGTGTTATGACCAAGTCCAGTCGTACAGACAACATACCTTTTGTGAACGACGCGTTGAGGATATCTCGCAGTTCAGTAGCCCGTATGTCACCAGACGGACCGGCGATGTCATTAAATGCCGCCTCTAATTTAAGCATGGTTTCATCGTCCACAGCCAACGTGGATATGCCATTCTGGAACATAAAATTGAATGCGTGTGTGAGTGAGGCCAGAATCGAAGCAACTTGATGAGTGAGAATGAGCCGAAAGCTAGTTTCGGTTGGACCAAGTCAACAGAATTTCTGTGCAGAGAATTAGTTAAGTGAAACAAAATGGAGGTGATGTCATCAAGAGAGACGAGGTTGCAAAGTTGAATGACTGGCCCAGCCGATTTTTTCCATAAAAATAGGCATTTTAACAGTGCACTGACCCCCACTCCGAACGAAGACCTATTGAGACCATCAGTCGAAGAGGAATTAACTAGCTGAGAACGTTGTCTGAACCCAAGTAAGCAGAACAGGCCTAGATTCTTTGTCGTCAACATGTGTTACTCATTTGACGAAATACGCTATCATCCAAAGAATAGGAGTAGGTTGTTGATGCAAGACATGGAATGGGTCCAAATGGTCCCGTTTGCTGACGGTACCCGTGGGGGTGCCGTGAATTGAATAGCAGGAAGTTAGTGAAGAATGAAATGGCATAAAAAACAGCTTGCCGTTAAAGGACAACCGGTAGACAGAAACAAGCGAAAGAGCACAAGATTTCCATGGATGGGGACTCCCGGGGACTCAACTCACTACTGGTTAATGACACTGGCGGAAATGGCCCAATCGCACAGTCGGTGGTGCCCGTGCATCAGAGCTATCGCCTCCAAGGCTTGGCTGTATGCCCCACACCCTCCCACTTTCCGGTGATTGAAACTGTAACAGCATGGTTTATAGCAGACCCAATGATTGATTCATTGCACAAGATTTCCGTCTGTTATACGTGCAGCACTTGCAATAAGTGATCTATATCGCCCTGGAGAACACCGCAGCCAATAGCGAAAGCAGAAGGCGTGTTCATCAGCTGGATTAGCGAATCACTTGTCACCGCCAGTGGATGACAAGAAAATCGCATCAGTAAGTCCGTTTGCGAAAATCACTCTTAGTCGGCTGACATTTTGCCATTTGTTTAAGAGTACCTTGCGCACCATGACCGCATAAACTAAACTGCAATTCACCGCAACGTTCAAGTAAAAAATGAATCCCGTGGAGCCAAAGTTTCTACAATTAGGCGTATCGTGTTAAATTGGTTGAAAAACCTAGAACCATTGGCCAAATACAGTGGCCTTGCTAAATGATACAGGGGATGTGAGTAAATCAACCGAAAAGGTGTATCTGTCGGAGGACACGGAAAACGCTACTGATGGAAACAACCGAGCAAATGTCTCTTCCTTTTTGCCCGTTCATTTCCAGATCTTGTACATATCAGTTGGTAGTGAATTTTCTCACATAAGCCGACAAGAACACTCCTTCTACAGACAACATCCTGAAATGCTTCTGAACACTTCTCAATCCAATGGAGAATACAACCATAGAATCAATACAAAATGCATGACAGGAGTTGATGCGCTAAGAAGAGGCGCACGGAGGGCCGTTTGGACGGGGGTCAGGCGGCTCCTGCTGTTCTGTACAGGCGAACCCACTACTAAAAAGCATCCAGTGGGACAAACGGATTCAAACGAAGCGAACATTTAGATAAGCTACCGTGCTAGTGAAACTTACCGCGTCATCGTGTGAAATCGTGGTGGTATCATCAAGTTCGCTGAAAATCAACAAGAGTGAACAATGTTATCTGCATGTGAAGACGCTGTGGATTCAACTCCTTCCAACGAAAATTGAAAAAAAACTTTTCATATCTGAAATCCGGCATAACCACAATAAAATTCTCCCTCTGCCGCGATTCAGTACGAAATCTCCTCCCGCGGCCCTCCACAGAAGCTCATTTCTACATACCATACTATTCTCGGAGATATTACCATAAATTTATGCTGGGGGCGTCCAATCAGATTAATGGTCTGAAAAGGGGGAAGGGAGTAGTTCCTCTTACGATATGAGGTTGAATCAAGTCATGAGTGATCGAGATTGTGTCTGCTCATCTAAAAGGGATAATGTATTATGTTTTTATACTCTTTAGGGAAAAATCAGCAACAGTTGGGACAAGAATTCTGAGGTAGGTTCAATCCGCGACCTCCGGCATGGCAGCTTCATGCCAATTTTGCAGCTTACGACTGACGGCACAGTACAGTGCATGCACACATTTTGGACCAACCGCACTTAGCTTAAATTTAGAATTATGTAACCCCAAAATTGTATTCGTTAGACGTGAACTGGTGATGATCTTCAACAAAGTATGACAATCTTCCAACGAAAGAACGAACCATGAAAGTAATCAACACCGTTGGTTCCTGTTCTAACAAGGCCGCTTAGTCCCCAGAGTCCTCTACTTTGTCCCCGAATGCGTGGTTTCAAACTCCCAAGGGAGTCCACCGAATCAGAAAAAATACTCAGTTATTTTACAGACAATGACACTGCCTTTATCATGCAAAATTTGTGGTTGATGGAAGATCCCGAGCAAGATGGGAATCAAACCATAAAAAATCGGCTACCCTAACGGACGATATTTAGTACTTTGAGCAACGCTGAAAGTTCGCTTTGGACCAAAAACATAAGGGGAATTTACGACAAGCTGCACTATACTGATATCAGGAGACAAACTCGGTCTGGGAGCAACTTAAAATTTCGTTTAGAAGTCATTTACGAATGATTCTACAATGTCCATAAGTTGTATGGTTAGATTTCAAATCGCAGACATTGCTCTCTAGGAGAGGCAAAAAGGCCCTTCTCCTACAGTGACCTGTTTACGGGTATAACAAACGCAGAAAAGCTAAAACGCACCTGCTTCGAACACAGTTTCTCCGTCGCCCGTTGCCACATGCGCATTGCATTCTCCTCCGGTTCGGGCTGTTCTCTTAAGACCATAAATTTTGACCCCATTCAGTCAGCGGTCGCTTGCACATGAAATCATGGAACGAGTGCAGCTTGGCTACTAAGCCCGGACATGAGGCGAGTCCCCTCCCCCAACGAGCGAGTCGTTTCAGATGTCGTGAATATTGACGACTGTAGTTATCCAGGGGATCTGTTGGGAATAGGATCCTTTCAAGCTGTGGTCCATGAATGTACACGAGAGATTCTGTAAGCAGGGTAGTATAGTGCCAGGTGGACCTTAAACTGGACGAAAACCTCCGGCTTTTGCGTAGCCATAGTTTAGGGAGAAGCCGTCCATTGTCCGAATATTAAAGTCTAATGCAATCTTTCTCTGGGCACGGTAAATTTGTGCACTAGTTCCCCAGGAGAGGTTGGTTATCTTGGGAGGCCAGACCAAACTTCGTTGTCGGTCACAACCTAGTGCAAATTGACGCTGAATATGGGTCACTTCCAGAAGAGCTCATTCCTCTATAGTTTTCTATTTTAGCAAAGCTGCTCCAGTCGCCAGGAGAATTCCGGTTGACACTCAAAAAGCCTGCCAGCATTAGAAAGTGTTGCCCTTTCGATCGGCTGGGAAGCAATTTTCTACTATCTTATGCTCTCCCATTCAGTAACCGGGGGGAGCAGAATTGGTGACGTCACACCATTAGAGGAGTGCAATGGTTGCCATATTGGCAGTTCGAGTGAACCGTATGCAGGGAGAGCTACCAGAAATCGCTAGTGAAATCTCAAAAATTATTTTATTAACAGAGAACGGATAGAAGTTGCTCCGAACTCATCACCCACTATGACATTTTAGGGGAAGTACAGTTGGAAATCAAGTTCACACTGAGATCGAGGTAGTTTATTGCCTCTTTCGAATGTCTGAAAATATCCGCACATACATTTTTGGCTGATGACAGAGGAAAGTGCGCATCCTACAGAGATTCCCTGAAGAACGGCCAGAAAGGGGACCCTCGTCAGAGGTGGGGTGGATTCCACACTAAATTTTTGGTGATGAGGAACGCTAATGTGGCCTCTTTGGAGCAGTCAATTTTGGGGGCTATATAGTACACAAAATCACATGTTTTGGAATCAACAGTCGCGAGGAGAATGCGACTTCGCACATGAAAAAAAAATCCGATGCTCACCTAGTCTTGCACGGTTTCTCGGAGAATATTCGGAGCAGAAATTTTGCCTCTCGGTTCGGTTCGAAAGTGGACGGGATGATCATGTACTCTCCAGGAGGCAATTTATGACGACCGCATACCTCACGTATGTTAATAAACGCGGGAGATCGACATTTGGAGACGTTTCTTTCGAAAAAGCTCCGAGGTAGTAACATTCCGCTCGGGTAATTTTCCGGAATCTATGTGAATGCACATTTGAGGACTATGATATATGGCATCACAATAACACCGGTATTATATAAAGTTTGCAAGAAACCTACAGATTTCGTTAAGGCTTAGATGGAACAATATATGAAATATGACCTTGAAACACACCAGTAGGAACATCGTGATATGGAAAGCACAGGCGACAAAGATCAGATGGATGCCAGCAGCGGCTAACGATGGGAGATTAGCCGGTAGTCAGCACACGTTCAAAGTTAGTGTAAGATTTTGAAAATTCTCCCATTTACACACGAATTTTGTTGTTACAGACTACCCAACTGAATCCAGCTGAATGTCTCGTATTGCGACATCTCGAATATCGTACCAGCTGAAGCGTGAGGCGGCCTGATGCCTCACATTCGGTTGAAGCGGACCATCATAAACGAAAGATTCAGCTGGATTCAGTCGGGTCTCCTGTCAAAACCAACTTCGCATGCCAATGAGAGCACTGTTTTCGGAATATGTGCATTTTGAGTTCAAGCAGAATATAAGGCTGACGGGAACTCAGGGACTGCGCCTACCTAATGAGCCTCAAGAAGGGTGGAACCGGTCGTGGGCTGTTGAAAAATTTTCAGCAAACTTACGAGTAGTGTGTTACGTTTGGTGTGAGATTCTTTTCAACTTGGATTAAGATTATGTATGCGGACCCCAGTGGCCTTATCTACCGATAACATTCGGGACTTTACACGCTGCAACCCATTATCATTGGCATTCGGTCGTTCGGCCACGAACTGCATACCACGGCTCTAGCTACTGGAGTATCGTCCACTGAGGATAAGGAGACTAAGGGAACGTGTCGAAGTCACGTGTCGACAGCCCAGTCAGTCCATTGAGGTTAAATAGTTATAGCTTCCTGACAACCATCTTTGATACATAAACCGATGTAAAGTCGGTACCACAGATGTTAGTGACTGGCAAATGCCTTCTTTATCCTCCAGATCAGGGAAGCCATTCTCCGGTCGGGCGGAATATGTGCAGCTACCCATCTGCAAGCATCAGGTTAGGATTCCTCTAATTTGGTCTTGCTGTTGTGTTGCACGTGTGAAGTACACGGTACTTCTTGAAGAATCAAGTCGCCACTGAAAGGCTTCATTCGTTTGGTGTTCTAATTTTATTCCGAATATTTCACAATAGGGTCAGCTACAAAGGACTCAGCGTGAACCATGAAAAATGTAGGACGAAAATTTTAAAGACAATGTACTTGGACGCACCGAAGGAAAGAAATCTCAAGCTGGATTTCTTCAATCATCCAGGTTCATGTAATTGTTCCAAAAACTGAACTGGCAGGGGCCAAATGAAAAGTCTCTTAACGTGTTCACTGCATTGTTCACAAATGAACCGCGAATCAACTGAGGTTTCGTACTTTCTGCAGATCGTTTCGTTGACACCCTCTTTGGACCGGTTGGTACGGTTGGCTGGAATAGAGTACCGAGGTTTTCTGTGGCATCTCTCAGGTCCTTGCTATCCAACAGCACTCTATGGCTTTCCTGATGCTCTTCACTCCCATTTTGGCAATCTGTACGCGCCATCACAGTCGTCTGTTGCGGAATGGTTTTTTCTAGCATCAGTAAAGTTGTTGGCCGTCACGATAGCTAGGGTTTATTGAAGGGTAGACGATCCCGAACGGATGGTTAAAACACCCATGAGCATGGTGATTGGCTTGTTCGCTGAGCTGGGCAATTTGGTTACAAACGTTTCATCACCAATTGAGGTGACATCATCAGTGCGTTATTGGGGAGCGTAGTGGTGCGCAGCGATGGGTTAGTGGTTGGCACCAACCCGCTGCCTTTCTGTTAGGCTTTTTAGCCAAAGGCTTTGGTTGAGGACCCTAATCGTCCTCCTGTCTACGTGTGGGCGCCCTGACAGTATCCCAGCCCTCGTACAACCATGACATTTACAGATAACAATACTCTCATGCCACATCGGCCGTCG
>SJOL01007024.1:470799-524658 GCA_004794785.1 Opisthorchis felineus
AGACACCACGAACCATGGCATCAGGATTAGCAGGCACCCAAAAAGTGAAGAATGAGAATTCTGGTTTCATCCTGAGTAGTTTGGAGTGCATAGCCGAACTGGACTCTTGAATTTGTGTTTCGAAGACAGCACAGACCGAACAAAAAAGAAAGCAAATTTAAGTCAACAGATGCCTGTTGCAATAAATCAAGGACGCTGAAAGCCACAATGCGTAACCTGTTCCAAGTACCTATCAGAGGCTCATTTTTTACTGGGTAAAAGTTCAAACCCGGCAAGCAGCTAGGAGACTGATGGCTTCATAATTCGTGGAGGCTTAGTCGAAAGGGACGTGGAAGAGTATCGATGAAAGAAGAACTGAAAGGAAGAGTGACACATCCGAGATACCCAGACCGAAACGAAGGGCTGATTAAACTTTTTACTCGGAAGTAACTCGCAAGGCAGTTGGAGCATATAGAATTGTCTTTGTAAGTTCCTGCTCTAACCTTTGACTCTAAAGTTTAAACCGCGATGGTTAGTCTTCTTGAGGAAACCTTCCATTGGTCTGATACACTCGGATTCAGGTGTGAGGACTAGGTATCTCACTCCTGAGGCAGACAGCAGATGCGTTTGGAGCCGCACCAGACTCACAGTAAGACTGAATTCTTTTGCGACCGTCTTGGATAGTAGGTCGGTGGCCGTGGTCAACTGCTTGGGGACCGTAGCGTACGGTTCTCATGGCTGATCTTTTTTAACCCATCCTTTCTCTGGAATAGGCTGTATAACTGCTTCCACAAATATGGAAATGCTGGGTGCTTGAAGGAAACACGTCACCGTCTCAGAGAAGAGCACAAATCCCTTTCAGATCGCCATATAATGCAATTTTCTTCATTGTTCTTCGTCCGACTGCTTCCGACTGGCCTTCCTGACATGCCTTCGCAGATCACCGAAGCACTGAATGTTCAACATCAAGACAACGCGACACTTTAATTCAGGAGATTAGGTACCTGGTAAATGGTGTGAGACTGCGACGTAACCAGCTAAAACGTGCGGTAAGCACGTCATTGGTAACTTGTCAAAATACTGGCAGCTTGGTTGCATTTATTGACTTTTGATCAGGTGGCTGTTTAGCTGTTTGCCAAGTTGTTTGTGAAGCCCGGCAAACCGACCAAAATCAACCCGTTTCATTCTGTTTCATTCTCATTACTGGCAACACTACCACCGAAGAACTTAAGCCACGGTGAAAAAAAAATAAATTAAGCAAGCTTTTGTCACCTTTCGCCGCTAGACAATGTATTCATGGGAGAATGCAGTTTTGGAAATAAATGAGGTAAAAAGGCACGTCTAGAACGGAAATCCCGGGAATTTCACATCTCCAAGACCAGCGAAAAAATCCGGCTAAGAGATGGCCACAAAGTTCATCAGTGAGAACCCGATCGAAGTGGTTTGAACAATTCGAAAATGTAATAGTACGACGCTAGCGCTTTAAAAGCAAAACCATTCGGACGCACTCATGCTGTCCTTTACTTCGACGTATTACAGGTGGAACTTGAGACGAACAAAACAGCTGGTCAACCGTCTTGGAATTACTGACGGTGGTAGGGCAGATGCAGACCGAGATTCAGGTCCAATCGATTAATTTACCAGGACGAGCTTGCTTTAGCAGGGGTTTACCGACACGCGAAACACTTTAGACCATAGAAAGCGGAAACAAACTGTGATCCAATGTTATCACGTCCGAGGACCATGGCTCTGTACTTTCAATCAGACAACACACTGGTCGGACATCCTCCGGAACTGGGAGGTTGAAACTTTCTGATAAGTTGGCAGCACAATCATGTCTTGTTCATGAATTTTCAGTACCTAAAGGTGACAGGAAGGTACAAACCTGCCTACTTCGGATAGAATCCATAAGACATCCGCTCGATTTAAACTCTTCTATGATGTTAATGGTATAAAATGTAAAAAGGCACAAGGATCTACGTCCCAAGCAATCTGGGATCTGGATATCCTCTACAAGCAAGGAAACTTGCAACGAATCGACAATGTCTCATGATGCGTTTTGCAGATAGTACAAAAAGGACACAAAAATTCCGATAGCTTTCTATACTCACAAGATACAGAGCGTAGCCAATTGTGTGATGTTCCTGAAAGTTTTCTCGTCTGCCCATTTGCATCAGTCCGATGATAATAGTACCTGTATTGTCATTATCGGTTTCATCCGGATCAATAACTTGAACGCGGAATTGTGGGTTCATGTGGAAGGTGCCTGAAACAGCGTGAGAGGAGGAAGAAACTTAGCAAGAGAAGCGAAATTTCCAAGAATGTATTCAACATGACTCAGTTTTACGATCGCATGCACTTAAACGTTAAATTCACCAACAGAGGTCAGATCAATAGGTTGACCAAGCAGAATAGGCTGATTAGGTCCAACTGTCTAGAAGGGAATCGATTCTGTCGGGCAGCTCCATGTGTTGCTATCCCCATCCTAGCTTCAAGCATCTGGGTCTGATTGTGATGAAATCCTTTGCACACCTTGTTGACCACAGCTCACATACGGAAAGAATCGTTCAGTTGTAACATCCTTTCGGTGCCTAGCTGACATGCCACCCGAAGGAAGCACGAGGCCTAGGATACTGCCAGGTTGCCCAAGCCTAGACAGGAGAAGTCGAGATACAGAGGTCGGGTTCGAACCACGGACCTTCCGGTCAGTAAATTCGCGCTCTAACCACTGAACCATCTTGACCCAGGAAAGACAGGGAGAGCACAAACTCACTGAGGAATCTCTACAATCTGTCAGATTCAAAAGGAACTAAACCCTTATGACAAAGCACTTGTTCTTTTGAATGTTGCGTTTGACCAGCGGGAGAATACCAGATCATGGATTATGACCCCTTGAGAAAACAAAAAAGAGCTCCACTCACACAGATAAAGAGACAGATCTCTGATCTCAGACTTTAATTTTAGTCGTAAGGCAGGAAAGACGGGTCGATCCCAACTCTATGAGTATAGAAATCTTTTTGGGATTATTGGTTTTGAAGGCGTGTACGTCCACCGTGCACTGGTGAAGTAGTGGTAACACGCTGGCCTCACATGTCAGATGTGCGGAGTTCAAACCCCGACGCGGCCAAGGACATGCACTGCTGATGGGCTCTAATAAGAGAGAAACTCGAGTCCAGTGCTTCCCCTCACTTTGGTGTGGACTCACCGGAATGATTACGCCAGGAAAGGAGGACGGCTGTTCAAACGAGAGTGGTGTGGGAGCGAATAATTTCAACTTTGTTAAAAATGAGCGAAAACAGATGAAGGGAAGATATTTCGGCAATATTCTGCAGTTCATTCGCCACGATTTCACGATCTCTTTTAGTTTCCATTACATCATTAATTCGGCCCACAAATTTTTTCACCATCGAGTTCCCTACTGCATTGTTTCCTAAAAACACCTGGAACAATTTTCAAACTATTTGCTGTGCGAATACTTTTGGTTCAGGCCTGAGTTGATACGTATTTCAGCTCATCTTGTCGGTTTCACGTCTCTCCAACTTTGACACTCGCACACCTGGTTCAGCTCACGTTCGGTCCAAAACGCTGCCGCAAGTAGTCTAGTTGTGTACCCTGGTTGTACCGGAGCATAATGACGTGTCCCCTCAGTTGTTAACAGATTTTTCGGTTCTATCACATAAAAGAACTCTGCACTCTCGGTGATCGTGGTGTACATACTTCAAAGCGTTTACACTGTTCCTTCCATACAGATCCTGTGGGATGTGAGGCCAATTTTTCCAATAGCTCTATCCATCACCCAACTTGTTGATTTTCCAAAACAAGTTCTTGACTCAAGCAGGGACGCCTATCAAATCCAGGTCTGTTAATGAAAAACGTCCCCTTCTATGACGCTCGAAATTCTGCTGGAGTTGGTTCTTGTAGTCCTTGTCACCTCACTCGTAGCCCCCCCACACACACACACACATTTTTGTCTGTAAAACCAAACCGGAAAGGATATACACCGATCATCCCACCGTTGGTGAGATTGTTGGTCATCCGATCATCTCTCATTGGTCGCTTAGACAGTCGCAAACGCTTTCAGGGTCTGAACACAAGTTTGTCAACAAAAAATCCGGTGGATTTGTAATTAACAGGCTGTTCGCGAGGATCGACGAACAAGCACACGAAATTTTCTGCCTGCTTGCCAGTAGTTGGGTGATTGTCCAAACTAGTCGACATCCGGTTGAACCAAGAGTCACCCTAAATCGAATTCACCAGCTACACAGACTGGTCGGCGGACGCGTTGTCTAACGGCTACAGCTTGAGGCTGTTAACCGAGGGCTCACATATTCAATCTCCCTAAGTCCACCTGATGACACTTGACAAAGACGAAAGACCCCGTGTGGGTGAGGTTTTAGGAAACCGACCACAGCCGTACGCCGAACATCCGGTGATTGGTCGACAGCTGATCGAGCCAAAAAGCACACCTCGAGTCACGAATGTTCTTCAGGCCAGTGCGATTCAATTCTCTTCTCTTTTTTAAACAGGCAAACAAGCGAATCCGGAATGCCTAAACCATGCACGTCTTCCCAATGGGATAAAGCACGGCAGATACATCTCCCCTTTCTAACACGTACTGACTGTGTTGTTTCTGGTAACTCTTCACTAGCTGCATTTTACAGAACCTAAGATATGTTAACAGGCCGGAAAGCAGATTACTTATCGAATGCACCAGCTGGAATTTAACCGGCTTGGAGCCTGGCAGAGGTAGTCAGTCATAACGCCTGATTCTACCCTTCTCTCCTACATTCAATTTTAAGGGTAGTCGAAAATCCATTCCAATAACGGAATAATAAATTTTGCTCAATTTTTTGCGAACGATTTTCTTCCCTAAACGCATCATCAACTTTATGCCTGTTTATCCTCTCGAGATTGAATATATACTTGGGAAGAAACGAAAAAACGTATATCAGAAACTACCCCAATGTTACGTGACAAAATTCTCGACATTTTGAGGTTTTTTATGTCAACAACGAAACTAAGCAATGGAAACAGAGCAGCATAAAGCAATAACGGAACCCTGCTGCCGGTCGTCCCGCATGGTCAGTAACAATTCGGAAAATTTCTGGAACCGACTTATCTCCTCAAAAGAGAAAATCCTCCCAATATATTCGAATGCTTGCATGGACAGGTTTATCATTCAACTGACTCATGTGTGTTGTCCATTTTAAGGCCAACTTAAGCTAGCTTAGCTACAGATTTAAGTTGGGTTGGCCTAGTTTTTCCGAAAATTCCCATCCGAGACGAAGTAGTCACTCGTCGTTTGTTTCGCAATTCCCCCCAGTAACTGAGTGATCACCAAGTCACGAACATTATCTCGCACAATGTTCCCAGCCCCACACAAAGTTGTCCCTGTAGCTCGAACCCAACCCTGGTTTCCTGATGGGGCTTAGTGCTAGCTTACTACAATCATTCCCAGGCGCTTACACCTCCAGACACTCAGTCAAGTAATCTAGATAGAAACCGACAACAAGAACGCTATCGACATCGATTAACATCCATATCTTGCAGCGTCCCCAACCAGGAGCGGTGGGGATCACGCGGTCCCCATTCTGGAAGGTGAGTCGCACCGACATCACCCATACTTTTCGTAATCTTTTTCAAACTCCTCCACCAGGTCAAGGGTTGGCCAGCTCTTTGCTTCCGCCACTCTGAATTGGGCACGGAAAACAGCACTCTCTTTGGCAAACGCATACGCAATACATGGCCTAACCAACGCAGCTTCTGGTGCTGGACACATTCTTCGACGGAAGTCCCCGTTGCACAACCGAACACTGGCTTTCTAATTGCCTCGTTACGGATTCACCGACACCAACCTACATGAGCTATGGTTGTGAAACAATGGTTATAGAAGACATGAAATGGTCTCAGTTCCGCTGCTTGAGACATTTTCTCGAAAAGCTCTGTCTAGGTTCAACTTGGAAGTATGTCGGCCCTAGTTCTCCCTCCGACCCGTCTAGTGGCTACGCATCAAAAGAGAACTAAGTTTATGGTACGTGATTTGGTATGAATGTGGGTGAGTTACGTAGACTGAGGGTAACCTTTTCGACCCGTCCTGAAATCGAAACATCTCAGTTGATAATGGGTTGACAGCAGGGAGAGACAAACAGCAGTGCACACCAAGGGTTCATTCGTGAATAGGTGATAGGCAACCGAACAACTTACGTTCGTTATTACGACAACCACCCGCTGTGGAATACCTAATCCATTCACCCACCTCTGTGGTCATTTCCCAGCAACCACGAGATTTTTCCGGTCGGCTCGGTTGTCCAAAGTGACCAGTTTCCGGACCCAAGTGACAAAACTCCAAGCGTGAAAAGTAGCGCACGAAATCCTCATAGGACATCCTCGGAAGCGTGGCGAACACCAAAAGGGGGAAAAGCAAGGGTAATTGGGATTTTACAACATGAATCGAAAGATGTGTTCCGTCTTTGTACACTTGATCACAGATCACGTCTAAAGCCAATGGAATGGGAATGGTAGAGTCTACCTTATCATTTCTGTGGTATCCTGGTCGAAGAGTCTATTGCCAAACACATGAGTCCGAAATAGGAAATTCCACGAGAGATCTCTCCAAGGAGAAGCCACTCCCCTGTAAGTCCAGAACAGCAATACATGTCAAGCATGATTTAGCTTGACCCCCCTCCCACAAGAAGAGAGTGCACGCCCGAGGGGGAAATTGAAATGCCGCTTTCTTCGTAATGTTTCCTCTTCAAAGAGGGTTACTGTACATGAAATTACTTGAAGAAATTAACATACTTAATAATACCAGTGAGGTATCAGAACACTGAGTGGGCAAATACAACTTTGCTAAAGTTCGGACGAATGCAAACGCAACGGATTTATCTTTCCGAAGTAAACAGAGGAAACCACATAAGGATTTTGCTTACTGAACGTAGTAGGATGCAACCTGGTGCGTGTGGGGGGAAGCTGTGAATCGTGCAAGCTACCAGCCAGTGACTATCAGTCATGACTTTACGCCTCTGATAGGAAGGAAACTAATAGGAAGTATTCATCGGACCCAGCTGTCAGCTGGGCCCAGTTCTTCAACCATACTACCGGGGGAATTCCGCAGTGACAACAGTATCGGTGGCATACAGCCCCATTACATTCCGAGTTCACACTCATGTCGTTTTCGCGGTTGAACTTTTGAAAGGATGGTTATGAGTCGTTAGTATACTAAAAATGTGACCAGGACAAGTACACCATTCAGCGTAGCCTGTACACAGACTGCTCAACCACTGGTAACCATCATCATCATCATCATCATCGACAACATGACATCAGTGTTCAACACTGATGCTTCGCTGCTGTACGAATTTATTTGTATGTGTGCAACTCATGGTTGTACGTGGGCCGGGATACTGTCAGGGCGCCCACACCTAGACAGGAGGACGATTAGGGTCCTCAACCAAAGCCTTTGGCTCAAACGCCTAACCGCAAGGCAGCGGGGTTTGGCGGGAAATGCAAATTCATTACCATTTCTACGGAAAAAGTCGCCATGTGTTCCGACCCCCAACCTGGAGGGCCAGGAGACTGTGTTTGTCAGACCTCTAACCATTGACCAACCTGGTATGAGAGACTCTATGAGTGTCGCGGGGACACCCCCAGTATAGCTCAATGGGTCACTGAGGTACACAAACAGTCAACCCACCACGGTAAGGTCCAGTTTCTTCGTGACGGCAACAACTGGTAGGCAACTTGGAAGATGCGTTTTCAGTTTCAACGGAGATTTACCATGAATTGTGCCGTGCAGGACGTGTGCCTTCAGAATGGCACCATTGGGGTATTCAATAAGATTCCAAGCCGAAATGTTTGGACAAAGGTGACACCATCCGCACCGCACAGTGTAGCCAATTAGGCGATGGCACAAATCAAGCAAGATATTTTGAAACCCAAAACATTACTAGAATGTGGCTATGGGCCTTGAGTGTTGTTGTCAGATATTAGCCCGCCCTAACATTGTACCTCCTAAGAATCCCACACCCAGTTCATGATTCATGAACATTCGTTTCACAAATCCTGTGTCAACATCGGCTTCCTGTTCAACCATACAGGACTTCCGTATGCCGACTTATCTATGCGTATGAGAGTCGTTCCCCTGTGTCCAATGCACGTCGACACGGGACGATGCACTTTGTTTAGTATATCAAGAATTCGTATGACCTTAACTGGTGAGTAGACACCATTGGACAGGCGACCAACTAACGAAGACAATTCTACGCATCACCTTTAAAAGGACACAACGATGTGTACTTGTCCGGCGAATACCGTAGTTGGTCGAAGGACCGAAATATGTGTTGACTGGGTAACGTACGGTGGATTACAATGTTGTGGTTAGGATACTGTTGCGTAGATCTATTGTGTCCGTGGGCGTCAATTATATCAGCTACCGCCTCCAATTCGCAGCTATCTACCCCATCTCCCCAAATCACCGGTGAACGAAACTGTGACTGTACGGCAAGTACGTTGTTCTTACAGCCGATGCCCGCCAGCCACGGCCAAACTGGGTGGCTGAATCGATCGCAGTAACACATACTGTCGTGTGTAGGTAGGTGACTCGGACCGACCGGTTCGCTTTGGTCGTGTGTGTGTTCATAGTGGTCACACGATTTGTCAAGAACGAGCCTAAAATCACAACAATGACACGAAATTCGGGAGTGGCCGATAAATATCCAAACAGATTGCAAGTTGTCTGTAATAGTATCCACCGAGTGTATACTATGCCTGGCTATATTACCTTTTCACATTAGTTGGACTGTGAGGATAACATTTTTCGTAATGAATAACGACCGAATGAACTTATCGGACGGAAACAAACTACCGCACTGCTAAACACATACCAGAACTCTCCGTCATTGTCAAAAACCAGGCCGATGCGTTTTCGTTCGGAAACGGAAATAGCATTCCACTCGTTTGACTTATCACTCCACGGTCCATACCACTCTCGATCATTACCCCACGGATTCCGTAGACGAATAAGCCTGACCTGTTTGGCAGGTTCTCTGCTGCTGACCTGAAAATCATTGGGACAAGCAAGGTTTTTTTTAAGAACGGTAGTAACAGTAATGGACGTAACAGTATAAGATGAAAAGAGACGACCCGGAGAAAGATATGGGAAATCGCACGCACTTGCATATATTGTGCTGAAACATCCATGCTTTTGCTATCATGATAACAGGCAACATTCGGTGGGCGCTGTGCTGTGACCAACTAAAACCTTCAGTAAAAAATCCCAGCAACAGATGCATGTTGGGCCACAAAGTCATCCAGCACTAGGTCACAAGCTCAGGAAAGGAATAACCGAATATGGCCTTCGGACCACCTGAATCTACCTATATATGCGTCACAGATGTGATCATAGGCTTCCACCATAGACTGGATATTTCTCGCGGCAGATGGGCTAAACGACTCATTGATCAAAATCCGTTCCAGGCGGATCCGATAAATCTTGACCGACAAATTCCTGGTAGAGTGTGGAATGTGGATGAATTCGGTAGCGTTTCATCTGTCTATCGCTAATTTTAGCCGGCGAATTTGAATAGTGTCAATATGGACAGTAGATGCACTAGAATGCATTCTCTGAAAGGGATCGGTCCCAGGCTACGCAGACGAACATCGGTACGCTCAAGTAAACAAATGTCGTGTGGCTATGCCAGCCGCCACACAAGGGAATCCCAACCACACCTACTGGCAAGCATAATGGTGTGTAGCGCTTAAAAGGATTGGGATTCCGGGGGTTACACAGGTAACAGTGAGCTGAAAGAAAGCGGAAGAAAGATGAGTGGATTTCTCCATTTTTCTAATTTTGGGAATGGGGTAGTTATCCGGGGCGACCGCATTCCACGCATGCAGTGGCAGAACACACTTTTGTTCAACCGTGATAGAGCGGCCGATGAATAACCACAGTGCTTGTCAAAAGGATTATGTGACCGATCGGTTTGCATTCACCTAGTGAGGGCCTAATAAGTACGTCATTTAACTGAGCTTTCTAGATCCCGCCGGTATCATCCAATCAAGTTCAAGGCTCCATAATGAGTCGGCTCCTCCTGAGAATCGATCAGTGAGTTCAATGTATCAGTAATAAACCAAGTACCAATGATACATTGGTTCCAGGTAGTACAGTTTCGACCACCGGAAAATAGGAGAACGTGGGAGATATAGCCAAGCATTGGAGGTCATGACATGATCAGTTGGTTCCAGGAAGTGAGAAGCTACGCACTGAAGGCGATAGCTTTGATGCACGAGCACCATTGACTGCATGATTCAGCCATGTCTGTTAGTGCCGTTAAGCATTGGTGAGTTGAGTAACCGAAATCCCATCCAGGGAGGCGGCAGTTATTGACCCGACTAAGTCTATTGGTTAGTATTTTCATACTTCATTGCTAGGTCAAACATTGTCCTCTTCTCGGTTGCTCCAGCACAAAGCTGGACGAAAAGAGCTCTGCGAGGTAGACGGTCTTTTTGAATGAGGAGAAGGTGTCCTAACCAGCGTAACCTATGAAGCGTGAGTAATTTATCCATCGTGGGAGAGTTTCTTTTTCAAAACCACGTGGGGTACCTCAGCATTGGTAATCTAATGTTTCCATCAATGTTCTCATACCGATGGTATGAGAATCCACAACCAGAAAAGATAAACAACCCGAAAAGCAGTCACACTGGCCCAGCCAGGAACTGATTAGAACAACAGCGACAATCACCAAATAAATTTCATCGACCAAACAAGCTCGACCGACAGACGCCAAGTCCAAGAAGAATTGCTCGAAATTTCATGTGAACAATTTGATATCTGAGTTTCTCGGGATGCAATCCTCTCCTTTTTTTGGTAACGCATAGGAAATATCATATGCAAGTGGTCTCCAGGGCAGAAGTCATTGAACCATATTGTAGCGCTAGTCAAGCTAAACTACCGGCGCGACAAGACTGGTGGTAGGTGCTTGGTTTCAGAAACACGTGGACACACCAAAAACGACCAATTCACCCATACACAGGTGTACCAAGAGCAGAAAGGGAGGCCAGGAATTCCCGAAAAACATCACGATGTGAATGAGGCCCCTAAGACCTCCCATGAACACCGATCAGCCGTTATAGACAACGTCTTGATGACCCAGTTGATGATAGAAATTATATCAACACAACAACAAGGTTTTCAACCCTGCTAATTATCTTTGCACGCGAGGGAATAGCAGTTGATGTCAATTTGTTTGCAATGCGCCGGAGCTAAAAGTTAGAACCACAAAACACTACTTGAGACAGCTCAGTCAGAGTAAAGTGTAGAAAACGAAGAATGCCTCCAGTCGACATATGACGTAGGACAGGTACAAAAGGCTACGAGATGAACCAACCCACCCTCCCATTCACGCTTACCATAAATGAGAAGCAAACATACTGAAGAAATGAAGCTTCCGTCATGTAACTGCAATGATTCTGACTCGCTTTAATTAAACTAACACAAGGACAAGCGAGTGAGTCTGATGAGAACTAAACTCTTTCGCGGATCACAACGCCTTTGTCCATCTTTAACAGAATTTACGACGACAACTGAAGAAAGATGTTCGGTTCATCCTGGGATATTTATGTGGGGGATGATATACCGCGCGTTAGTTCACTGTAAAGAAAACAAAACAAAAAACGACGCTACTGCCACATCAACAGAAACTGTCGGAAATGTGAAAACACTACAAAATGGAACATAAACCAACTGAAACTGGTCAATCAGGTGGACTGATTGAGACTGACCTTCTGACAAGACATTCCACAGAAAAATCGGTACGAATAGAAAAGAAATAACGGTTACTACAGCATGCACACACATGCAATGCGTGTATTCACAAACGAAAGAATGTTGTGGAGTCTATACGTGCACAAGAACAATCCGAGAATAGAGCTACTTGGACAAGGAAGAGATCAGACTGCAGAATTTCTCAAAATGGGACAGGAGAGGGGTACGCGAGGTGGACAACGCATGATCTGGCAGAAGGGCGTGAAAGAGATTACGAAGAGTTTGCGTGTTGTTGGTGTTGTACGCCTTCCAGGATGGGGTCCCCATGACCCCGCCTGTGCTTGGATGGAGAGGTTGCAAGAAATGGCGGCTAATCGATGTCAGTGGCATTCATGCTGTCAGTTTCTTTCCAGGTTGTCTGATTGAGCGGTTGGAGGTATAGGCACCTCAGAATGCTTGACATAGGCCAGCACTAGGTCCCCTCCCTCACCCACTCTTTTTCTCTTCACTCTAGGGCTTTAACTATAATTAGACGAACCTTATGGTTGAACGGCAGTGAAACATCAGTGTCAACACTGATGTTGCTGCCTTTGATGATGATTATGAGGAGAGGGGTAAAGTATAACAGCAATCACGAACAAGGCTAGCCCTGCAATGCATGAAACTGTAAATTGGAAGACGGGCCAGACACGTACATAACAAAGACGCTGGGATGGACCACGAAACGACAACGTGCAAGTGGGATGCAATCGGGGAACCCAAACCAACACGAACAAATTCAAACTTACTAGCATAAACTGAAGGCATCGGTACAGTTACGAAAAGGCTATTAGTCACATATCGAGTCACATATGGAATAAAATCACACACTCAGTTTCAAACACACACACACACGCCGTGTTGAATGTGGAAAGATGTCAGACACCCCAACTTGGTCACTGTCGTTCGACTGTCTGGAAAGCGCACTACAGCATCAACCGTAATGCAGTTCACCCGCCCTGTAAGTTGACAATTCCGGTTCTGTTGTAAAAGGATGTATCTCGAGGTTATCCGCGGTGCCGGATTAAGGTTCTCCAGAGCATCGCAAATGACTACCACGGCCTTCAACCATAAACTTGGTCCAATCTGTTGGCAGTATGTCGGAATATTAATAGCTCGGGTGCGTCTATTGGTTGTTGACCTGTTCGCCGAGCTTGGCAATTGGCTTGCGAACCTTTCGTTACCACGCGTTTTGTCTGGTAATCAATACCACCTGATCAAGAAACGATGGGTTCAATGTACCTCTAGAGAAAAAACAGATAAAAGTGCTCCCTATACCAAGACAACAAAGGTCAACTTTGACCGCATGTTTTGGCATCGGCTAAAATACCAATCGTTACATTCACCATTGTACATTCGGTTGAGGAAAAACCGGGTTCTCAACAGTGAAATGATAGACGGTCAAACTGGAAGACACAAACAAAACAGTATGAGCATTGCTCTGCATTCATCACGACTACTTTCGAGAATTTTGTTACAGAAACGTTCGGAGTTAACGTGGCAAGCACGTAAATTTAAGTGAAACCTAAGGATACTTACAAAGGTAACAGTTTCAACAATCCGGTTAATGTGCGCACCTTTCCACGCATGCTCCAGGCAGACATTGTGTGCAGTTCAAGAAACGTATGATGCTGTAATCAGTACTGTGATGGATGTGACGCAAACTTACAGGTAACGTTGTAGATAGTGGCGTTGTGAGACCAGGGTAGATGGTAATACGCACACAATTAAGTTGCAGATTAAAGTCGAATGAATCATCACCATCGACCGCACATAAAAGTTCAACAATGATGTTCCGCCGTCGTACAATTATCATTTATTTGGAAGCCTTACTGTGAAAAAAGGAATACGGCCAATGTTGTATTCTTTCGCGTAACAGAACCGTCCTTTCGCACTGCGATTCTACTGCGCTGTTTTTATCTCATCACTACTATAAGTACAGGGGCCTTCTGGATGATCGTTCGGGGTTCCCGGTAACTCAGACACACCGGACGTGTTGTGCAGACTTGTTTTGACGGTATTCCTTTGGGGGAAGATATTCAGTTTATAGAGGCTGAAAACGCTTGTGTGAGCCTCATCCTCACGTTTGTTTATGCTAACCGGTTCACAGTAATGAAACAAACGCCGCACGCTGCCTAAAAGTTGTTCATCTAGTCTGTGGTATTATGAGCGCCCGATTGAAGGTAGAGACGGGCGTATCAATACTAGTGAGGAGGGAGATCCAGGCCGGTCCTAATGCCACCTACACAGCGCGCTACATACTCGATCTGTTGAAGTTCCTCCGAAGTACAGCAGTCCTGAGTGATTTTCTCGATTTTCCGTCTCCCCTTGACGTAGATGCCTTTGGAGATTGCAAAAAAATTAGTGGTCATATTTTGACACTGCGCATTTTCGTACAGAGATTTCCGGGTGTTATTATTCCCACTTTTCTGTTAGTTGGCAAGAGATGACAAAGTTGACAAGGAGATCTGAGAACATCTAGCATGCCCTGGTGGAATAGCCGTCGAGCCCACTGGCTTTGCAGGTTTACGGAGTACCTAAGTGGTTGGCTATTTAGAAGACAGAAGCTAGTTTAAACAACGCAGAATTACGTGCAGATACTTCCTGATGTTGAAGCATTAACAAAACACGTTTTGTGGACAGAAATTGTCTGCCTGATTTGTTTGTATCTGGTGTTTGGTAGTTTTGAATCAGGCCAACCAAAGCCTGAGTAGGCCATTGAATAACCTTGTGCAATTTGGTTTCGACAACTCGGACTCGAATCCCCGCATGGGCACCTTCAAACTGTCAGCTCCCGTTTAAAATGTTATGCAAACGTTGTCTCATCAATAAAGACGCAAGATATGTCAAACCGAAACAATTATTCCCTCGAAACGAAGAGAATCTTAACGATACTCACTTTCGAAGTGTCAAAAGAACCAAGTAGATACAGCAGTCCCACCAAGAAGGGTCCACCGAATGGCCCAGGACACCAGTTCCGTTAGTTCCACAACTGAAAATCCCCCAAAAGCGAGATCCTTCTCACTAGAAGAGGACAGGTAGCCCCTCATTTATGACAGATTAACGATTCCATTTTTTCTAGACCAAGAGTAATGGTTCTTTCAATGAGTGTGGCTTCAAATCGACCGCAGTATCCGTTTCATTGTCAGTCTCTATCCGGATTGCCTGACTAAGCGGGTGTAAGTATCCCCCGTTATCTGTGGTAGGCCTCATCGGCTTCCCAGTTCGCCCGTTCTCAATCTTCCAACAGAACATTTTTCGAATAACTATGAACTATTGGGTGACAGTGATGAACTGGTGCTCAACACGGATAAGGTCGTGGACTTCCAGTTTGACAACCCAGGTTCAAATTGAATTCCGGCCCCCGCCCTTTGTTCCCCTACTCAGGATTTGCGGGGTTTTGCTCTCCAGAATTAGGAGCACTTAGGGTGCCCACCGAACTATCCTCTAATGGAGAGTGTCCATTCCGGTAGAGGTTCGCAGTAAGTAACCGCAATCGCAACGGCAGGGTGTCTACGCTTTCACGCACTCCTGCACTTTAATATATTTCCCCGCACCAAAGAATTGCCATCCAATGCGACAAACGTTTCCCTGCAGCACTAGTTTCTTTGCATATTTCAGATACAAACGCACACAAATCCAGGTTGCGACCAATTTTTTGGGTTGCTCAACATTTTCTGACTGGAATATGTGTTGTTCATCAATAGTTGACTGAGGAAGGACAAACGAACATGTACGGTCACATAAATAGTTGGTGACGCAAATAGCAAGGTGAATCACCGAGCACGAAGCTAGGGCCTCTATAGTGAGATACCGAAATATGAAAGTGGATTTCGGTGGGACAACATAAGGCAACAATTCAGAGAAATGAAGCTCTAGAGCAACGCTGGACTCGCTCATCTCTCGCCACATGATTGTAGGGGAGAGGCAATTAGTATGATAAAAATAACGTATTGCGAATTCAACTCCATAGGCTGTGAAAAATTTGGTTTCTGGGATGTTCGCGTATGCTCTGTTTCAGTCGATAAATGTGAATCGGCATAATAAATTGGCGTTTCGTCTGGCATGGTGCCATTCTATGACTGTCTGTGTGTTACCCGTTATTTAGTATTACATTATTATATCATAGATGGACTCGGTTTAAATGCGTCTGAACAGCACCAACTCGTAGTGCGGTAAGGCCATATCGTAAGCACGTTGTAACATGCCTGTATCCTTTGGGGGAGAGATGGCTAAGTGGTTAGAGCGCGAATTTACTGACCGGAACGTCCGTGGTTCGAACCCGACCTTTGCTTCTCGACTTCCCATGTTTAGGCTTGGGCATCCTGGCAGTTTCCCAGCCCTCGTGCTTCCTTCTGGTGGCATGGTAGTTAGGCACCGAAAGGGTGTTACAGCTGAACGATTTTCTATTTTTCTTTTGGGAAAGACCACTTGACTAGGTTGATCAAAAGTTAACTCTCCTGAAGGAGAATTGTCAAGGATAGGGGACAATAAGGGGCTAAACAATGATCGTCTCTCCAGACGAGTTTAAACATACTTTGATATTTCCTTCGTTGTTCTCCCTACTTTATCTCTGCCAGTTGACTAAGCCAACATGTCAATGAGCACTGTTCTTTATTAGAAGGAAGCTAATAGAGGACCAACCCAGATTTCATTGTATGCATGCACACTAACACGGAGGTTCAAGCCTCAGGAAGCCTTGAGAGACGCTTGACACCAATGATTCCCGAACTTATCATAGACTAAGGTGGCCAACGCACCACATCACACAGTTAAATAGACTGAAATACGAAATTTGGTGTCAAGCGCCTTCGATGCACAAGACTTTATTGATCAATGGCAAACAACCACATCAAGCGATATTCCATCGTCAAAATCTAATTAACCCAAAGCGGCACTGGCCCTTGTTCCATGAGTTACTACGATCGGGATGCCTCACCCCACGAGCAGTAGATGAAGGTGACGGAGGGTCAAGTAGTGTCTGTGGTTAGGATCTCAATCGTATGGGAGTGTCGTGCCCCCAAGATGCGAGGATGAAGTTTACTGTACTTTATCTAGCCTTCGAAACCCCCAACCAAACGACGTGCCCGGCAGAATTCCAAGCCATCATATTGAGCGGAGGTGTTTGTCAACCATAGTTCACGGTTGTTTGCGATGACTTGGTGCAGCCATTTGTGTTACACACGCGCAAAACCAATCCTTACTCCATTCGTTCCTTCTGTTTCTAAGACTGTTTTTGTATACATCCAAAGTTTACCAAGTTGCTGAAATTTGCGACTGAAAAAAGTCAGAGTAGCCAACGGGATGCAACGCACAACTTCACTTACCGTTCGTACATCGGTCACTGAGTACGCATGTCCAAGGATCAGACCATAGGGCCCCTCGGATTCAACTTGTTCTGGTGTGGCATCGATCGAGCAGGCCATCAAAGAGGATCGGCAATGCGCTCGTTCCATGATACGAAAGAGATCTGGCGGCGCCTTTGCACCCAAATCCAACAACTCGGTGAGTCCGCCAGTGAAATCCTCCATTGCCTCGGCGGTATTTCCACCTTTCATTGCTTCATAAGTTCCAAGTAGCCTATAGATTGAAAAAAGAATATGTTGCTGACGGACATGTCGGACAAGGCATGAGTCAGCTGACCTCTGAAAGAAGTAGAACCAGGAATCGGTTCTCCGGCAGTTACACGGACGTTATGTAGGCACATCAAAGAAGAAACGAATATGCTCAGACTTAGATCCCGCAAGTAAGTAGACTTGCCAGAAACCTGGTGGAAAGAAGTCCCCAACTAGACCCTTTCTTTCACACTAGCGTTCCTGAAGAAGGAAACCTTCACGGAGAAGCAGAAGAAACAAGCTCGGAGATAAAGATTTGATTGAAGGACTCCAGACTGATCAGATCAGGGCTGGAACTAGCGAAGGTTTCCCTACATCTTAGCCTAGTTTGTGCTGTTGCGCCGTGAGCTAGGGTTCAGGGCTGTCATGCTCGTTAACGCTGATGGCTTTTGTGCGCTTCGTTTCGTAGAGTTTTTGTTTCTTGCCACTACTGCGCAGCAGAGTGCAACTGGTCACCACCACTAGAAGGCACACAGTAACCTGCGTTAGGACGATTGCTCGGAGCTCGTGTCCTGCTTGTATTGATGTGTGTGCACCAAGGTATATGTTGTCTGGCGTGACAAGGTGATAGCAGACACTTGGAAAAGGTCAGGTGGAATACACAGCTGAATGGCAAGTAGAAGCGGCTCCACTCCCCGCCACCGCGTGCTTATCAGCGACCGTCGGTGCACATTTCTGTGTACTATTGTCGTACTTTGCGATCGTCGATTCGTCTTCCCTATCCTCTTCGTTGGAAGTCAGCTATGAATACATTCTCGAGTGAGATCCAGCAGTAAGACGTTGCACTCTTGATTTCAGCGCTCACAATCCATGGTATCCATCGCATTCCAACACCCCCCCCCTCAATACGGATCCTACAGTACGAGGTCGCGTTCTTTCCTATCCCCACTTCCCTCATCTACCATGTTTCCTCTTTAACACAAGTGTCTGATACGGACAATGATAGAACTCAAGTCCTACTTACTCCTTCTGGAGGATAGGTTTTAGATTTACTCATGACGATGCACGTGCATCAGTGCGTGCACTGATTGTCTTTCTGAATGGTGGCGGCAAGTTTGTAAGCTGATTGCCAAGTTCGGCGAACAGATCAACAAACAAGTAAGCGTCAACCAGATAATTTCTCCACGGAAGCCCTTTCCTTAGGAAATGCCCTGAAATTGGCTAATTTCACTGTTCTGTTGGAAGCCTGATCTCTCCGGAATTACTTGCTTACAGGGCAACACTGTGTTACAAAACTAGTCTAATTTGGCATTAATGAGGCACCATTCCCAAAAGGTATGGCAAAAACACAGTCGATGCACTCGGACCGCACTATATCGATTCACTGCATCCCCCTCTTGTGAAGCTGATTGACCACCTGGTCAGAGACAGACAGTACTCTCTCCCTCCAGAAGGCGGTCCAATTAGTATGTTTGTAACCTGCTATCGTCATCTGAGCAGGTTGGAATCGTCTGTACATCAGTCCTTTTGTAAGCGTTAACTCACCTGTCAACATATCTACTGTTATCCGAATTACACAACGCACGTCTGCAACCGTATCGACTGCGCAGCCACAGATGGTTGACCCCGGCGAATTTGAACACAATGAATCGTGGTATTTTTTGCAACACTGAACGTTAAGGTGCGTGAAGACAAAATTCGTGCAAACAGCCGCGGGATTTATAAAATTTGTATCAACATCACTGTTATTTCAGCAGCCCTCCTTCTGCCTAGCTAAATCATACTGGTCAGTCCACTGCAAAGCAGGGAAGGACTGAACTCGAGTTTGGTTCATATTATCAGGGCTTATCAGTTGTGCACATTCTTGGTCGTGGCGAGGGTTGACGTACAAAGTCAGTCTGTAATCACCACCCCATTCGTTCATATTGAACACCCGGACAGACGATTGTTTGCACGCATGATCAAGGCGACTGGTTCGCCCAACATCTCAAATGGAGACCCACAACCAACAACCATAGTTACATCGACTGATTGACCCGCTTGTCAAAACCGCCCAATCACAGAAGCCTGAAACCTGACGGACGATTTTTCATCGGTATTTTTGATCAGGTAGCATAAGGATTTGTAGGACCTGTGTTCATATGACCCTCGTTTGAACAACCTTCCCGGCTCGGCTAGAAAGGCGCACTGTTAATGAACTCTAACAACAGCGAGACTCATTTTAATGTGTCCTAACCAGAGTGACTACGCTAGAATGGAAAGAAGAGTGATCAAACGAGAGTGATGTGCATCCAAATTCCGTAAATCTCGCAACTATCGCGATAACTGCTAATATTTTGTGGACCAGGTCGAAACAAGAGTGAGCAACGATAGACATCATAAACAGCAATGCACTAGTTTAGGGGATAATTTAAAGGTCAATTTAGGAAGAAAAAACAACATGATTGAGCAGCAGTGAACTGAGTGGTATGCGCCAAGCCCCACCACAATCGACCTCCATAGGCAGACGACTTATCGTCTGACGGGGATTTTAACAACCATATCCTTTTTAAGATAAGTTTGCTGTGCCAGAGAAGCGGCTTGGTGTGCACCACAATCTAGGTTCGCTTGATCAACGATCTCCGAGAGAGCTAATTGGATAGGACATTGGCCAGCGAATTTAAAAAAACGATTCGCGCGTCCAAATACATGAATATTGGGCGATCCATTCACAAAGTGTATAAAGGCATTCACTGGATTTTTCCTCTTTTAGAAGGCCAAGAATGAGTAAGCCACCTTCTGCAGTGTTTGAATTCATCACCTCGGGTGAACCAACCTGAAAAATCCTCATATTCAACTGCCTTTGATATATTTCTGGGAAAAACCAGACGAACTCAATGAGTCATGTTATTCATGCACTTTGTGGGGAGTTTCGTCACACTTCACACTGATAACTACAGAGTATCTCTTAGTTTCCTCACCGCGGTTAAGCCTAACTGATTTATATCAAGGACATTTGTGCCCTGTCTTGAAATTATGTTTCTTGACTGCGTGAGGTGCAAACTTTACCGGACAACATTAACTGCGATGGGAAAAAGGAGTGAACATAAAGTGTCTGATGTGGGAATCCGTACGCGAGAGACGACCATCAGATGAGGAATCGCCGTGCACCCTGCTACCTCAGACACTTACTTGACATAGGCCTTCTCGAGAAGTGCGGACCAAAACTCGTCTCGATCTGAGGAATGCATGAAGCATAACCGTCCACGGCGAGTAGGCAAACGGTCATCGACCACCACATCATACCATTGACCAAAGCGCCAAAATCGGAACCAAAACATACCACAGTAGGGAATTGTCTTATCGTTGTGGGATTCTTGCATGTTGAAGGTCTGACCGCTTGGAACAACCTGGAATTAGAGTGTAAAATTTCATGAATATTAGAGAACATTAGTGGCCTGTTCTCTTGACGTTACCAAAAAGGGAGAAACTATGTCTGAAACATTCAATCCGCATCTCATCAGTTACCCATGTCTCAAAGACACAGACGTTCAACACTGCGATAGTCCTCAGTTACTATTTAGCTTCATCCTCTTCATCCACATTATCGATCAAGCTTGATGAGGATTCAACAGTCCAACAGCGCACGGGGTTTTTGTCGTTTGGGATAACTGACAAGACCACGGAAAGGTAGTAATACTAAAACCCTACTAGCAAGTTGGGCGATACGGTGACCATTCTTATTGGCTGCGGATACATCCTGAATGCATTGCAAACCGAACTCCATATAAGGTAAGAAAGGACATTATGAGAAAAGAGGCATGTCAATCTCTGTCGAAGATAGTCCGTGTTCCGAGGCCTCCTGCATCATGACAGAGAACAACTTTGTGACCTTTTTGGAGAAGTCACACTTGTGAAATCGATGTAGTACGGTGGTCGTTACCATGATGAAACACTCTTGGACCCGGACAAACTGATTCGAATCGTAGATGGATACGCTCTTGGGAGAGACCACCGTATTACCGCTTGGCAAAAAACGACATCTACCAGCCACTCTGTCCGCCAGTCCCACCATACACGAAAACAAACGGATCACTCTTTTCGTTTATTCCACCGGAATCAATAAATTTTGATTGATTAAAGAATGGATTTTGGAAAACCGCGAACTGTGAACTCCAAGTACATAAAATCAGTGACAATGTATCCGGGATGGAAACGGGCTGCCGACATCCTTCCAACTTGAAGGGTACTACAGCGGCCGAGCTACCGGGAACACCATAAAAAACTGGTGTTGGTGGCATGTCATTTAAGGATGTACCGGTAGGCAGAACACGTGTCCGGCGACCAGGTTGTCAAGTGTTCATTTCCACCCAATGAAGTGCTTTTCCATTCATGGTGATCCTCTCAATGAGGGGGTGGTAAACGGCTGATATTGCGATGGCCGTCCTCTGTTTTAACCAACCGAAGATAATGGAAGAGTTTCCAGCAACCTTATGAGTAGTAATTTTACGTCTAAGTAAGATAGTGGAAAATCCGAAATTGTTGACCAATTTCAAAAGGCGTTCTTATGTCAAAGTTTAGGGGTTTACAATCGAAGAGATTCCGGAAAATTAACGCGAGAAAACAACATGACGATTCAGCTTTTCTACTTCAAATCAACCGAAAACGATCAATGTTGGTGTAACGGTAAGTTTTGTCGACTCAAAATCGACCAAACGAATTAACATTCACCTCAGAAACTATCCCCGTCGACCGTCAGCGCCTAAAACGATGTCTGCTCGAGCAGCGATGGGAAGCAAATCGCGGTTTTTTTCGCGCACAATAATGTTCTAAAGGTGGACCACTCTCGGGAAATGAATCGCACAAAGGCTCCTCAACACTTAAAATATACGGGGGGACCAATATTGTGTCGGAATGTAAGGTAATACATCCCTAAAAGTTCCAAACCGTCCTGTCGAAAAAGGTGAGGCATTATTGAGCATCTGGGACAACCGAGATGTCAAGTATGTCCTCGAACTCTCCGGTCAGGAAGTCACACCTTATATGAGAGGCCATGCGAATAGCATCGATGGCGGTGAGTGTGTAACTCAACAGCCAAGAAAACCGACGTTGGCCACCAGGGTACTTAAATCTACTTCAAACCTTCCGATGAAAAAAAAACGATTCATGGTGCTACAACGAAACGACAGATGATTCGAATATCCTCAGGGTCAAGCAGAACCCACGGTCTGTTACCTACTTGGACCGGCCCCTTGGCGATTACCGGTAGAAGAAAAAGGAAACATACCTGATCAAGTAGTTTGGGATGGATGGACAAACTGGATAAGGCAGCCAGGAACCAACAGTCACCTGCAAAACAACAAACATGTCTATTTAGTGTGTGCCATTAAGAACAGATTGGGTTAGACAAGATATAAACGTATCACTAGTCTCTGAAAAAGAGGATAAGAATTGTATTTTGCGCGACATTTTGGAGGCCGTTATGTTTCAAATTCTTGTTTGCACTGCTTCGACTTTAGACCGCAGAAGATTCGTCGAACAAAGCGATCGAATCTTCCTTCGGAATAGAGGTGGTGCTATTCAGGTTGTGCGCAAATCGATGCAAGGTGAATTTTAAACCGGAGTTCACTATTACGAACGTGATGACACTTTGTCAATGCTCATGAAGATGACGAAGATTGCGAACATGATGCGAGAGAGACCGTGCCAGACGACCAAATAATAACAGTACCCATGTTTAAGTGGTAATCCAAACGAATGAAGTAACTGCAAACTTTCTAGCATCAGTGATTGTTGTTCTACGTCAGCAGACGAAAAAGGGGAATTTCAACAAGGTAGAAACGGAATGGACCACAAATTCACAATCCCTCAGACGTGAGTGCTGCGTCCGAGTGCAGACAACCATCAATTCCGGCGTTCCTTGACTCTAAAGGTATGCTCAATTCTGTTGACGGGTCACTGTTTGTAACACCAGCTGCTCAACAGGAGGTATCTCAGAAATTTGTGCACGTTGATTCGACGACTAATGACAAGTGTTCTCCCTGTGCGTCGTACGGGGTGGAGAGCGTATGAATGGGGGAAAAACGTATGAATAAGGTTACTGAAAGTTTGGGTGTTCTCGGTGCGGTCCACCTTCCAGTATGGAGTCCTCGTGACTCCATTTTCACTTGGGCAGAGAGGTTGCAAGATATGGCGGCTAATCGATATCAGTGTCAGTCGTGCTGTCAGTTCCCGTGCAGTGTCTGACTGACAATTCTGAGGTGCAAGCACTTCAGAATGATTGTGGTAGGCACCGGGTCCCTTCATTGTTGTTGTACAAGACCGAGGCATCAGTTTCAACTTATCCGCTTGTGATGATGAGTAGGTAGATGACGACGATGGTGACGACGCTCGTGACGATAAATAACAAATAAATAATGGTTCAACTGTGGCCCCCATTCGGTGCCTAGCTGCCATGCCACCCGAAGGAAGCACGACGGCCGAGATACTGCCAGGTTACCCAAGCCTAGACGGGAGCAGTCGAGATGCATAGGTCGGGTTGGAACCACAGACCTTCCGGCCAGTAAGACGCACCTTAACCAGTAAGCCATCTCTAGTTGGCGATGATGTGGCTATTAGTACAAAGCTTCTACATGTATCCTCCCTGAGGATAACCTTCGTATTGAAGATTAATCCTCAATAGAAGCCGCAAGACACTTCTAGTTCTCTTCACTACAGCAACCAGTAACTATGAAGGAAGCCTTAGAAGACCAAACAGACAGAAAAGCCCCCTCAGAGGAACTTCAAAGCTAGCATGTGCGGCGAAGACACAGGAAAAACTGTCACTATTAAAAATGACGATTTTAAAGTAATACAAACTGAATATGCCGGTTGAAACAGCCCACCCTTTCGGTGTCCAAATCCCATGCCACCCGAAGAAAGCATGAGGGCTGGTATACTGGCGGCTGAGGCTGCCAGCGAAGTCAGTCTAAACGGATACGGCTCCTCCGACAACAGTGGATTTGAAACAGCTTGAGGTGCAAAGTAATGGATCAATCTAAAAATGCCCCGCATGTGGTCTATGCACGAAGACCGGTTAAAATGCCCTTCTTCTATTCATGTACTAGAATTCAGTACCGCGACTCACAGCCCGTATGTGAAAATTCAATGACCCGTCTTCTCACAAGTAGGGTTTTGAAAGGTCGCACTGACCGTAATGTGGTCGATCCCTCCTTCTACGTCTTTCGCGTCACTCAGCTGTTCGGCAGTGCGCGAAAATACAAGTAGACCGTGTGTTAATTTCTTCGCAGCAGTTGGATTACCTGAGTTTCATTACCAAAAAAGAGGAAATCGTGCGCAGATGGTTCTGCTTCCTAGTCCACGTGCATCCGGTTGGAGTGCTGCGACTGGTCAAACCGAGTTGTCGTCGCCCTCACTTGATTGGTCCACCCGGAGTTGTAGGCGGCCAAATACCATCTGGATGATCTTTCTATCAGGGGTAACTAATCTTGTGATCTTATTTGTGGACTTCAGTAGCATGGTGCGTTTCGAACGATTGATGGGCTTACTCTCGACAGAACGTCTTTGGTCCATGTCTTCCGTTACCTTCTGAGTTTCTGACTGGACGTCAGTCTCCTGCAAGCATCTTCACTTAGTACGTCTTGCATTCTGGTCAGCCAGTTGGAGTACATTCCAGATAGCAAGCCATCCATTTGTTTCATGGTCCACGACCCTGCGCCCGTACTGGTTGTCCCTTGCCTTCGACATGAGCGTCGATAACCGATCTCAATGGCTACGGGCTTTTTTTGTCATTGTTCTATTGACTGGTATCCGGCAGGTTTTGAGAAGCAGCCGTTTTCTGCTTCCTTTATTCATAGGAGCTGGTGGACTGGATAGGCTTCGATGTGCGGGTCGATTCATGCCCCGACGAACTCCTGTTCTCGTCTTGTTATTGTTTGGAAATTACCTGGGTACTTTCCCAATTACACTGATGTCCTTTTCTGTCTCCGTGACTCGAAACAAGTGGCATTGCGTTTCCTGTTCGCAGGTTTGTGCTCGTGCACTCTGATGGCGTTCTCCTATATTGGTCAACCAACTGTTGTCACGGCGATTCCGATGTAGTTCGTAACAAATTTTTGGTTTCTTTGTCAGTACAACCCAGTTTTGCCATTGGTTTTGCAGTCTTTCTCAACGTGGTGGCACTTTGTGGATGATCGCTAAATGATGTTGCGAGCGTCTTGGAGTCCTGCCGGTGATTTTATTGATATGTAAAGCCGTAATTCCTTCGTATTCTGATCGTGTTGACGTAACTGACTGACCACGAGCTTCGTGAGAATTACAAGATTAGGTAGACGTTATTTTGGAATACCAACTAAAGAAGTCATTCTCCTTTGGTCCTAGAATTTGTCGAGTTTTCGAGCATCCCAATGTGTTCGAATAACGTGCAAACGTAATTCGCTTGTGACAACTAAAATCAGCAAGTTTGATTCATGGAATAGAGCAGGACATCACCACCCCTACAGTGTATTGTGAGATCCAGTGAAGTCCTCTCAGGCCTTGATAAGAACAGGTTGAAAGTTAGAATCGATCTGTGACTGCAAACCGGTCGGGTTTGTCCAAACATCTCGAGCTCGCGAAAACCGTGAATAGTTTTTAAGAATAAAACAGGTTAGAAAGTATCAAACGGCACACATATACAGGCATGTCTTACCTATTTCACCCTGTTTAACATCGAATCGACTGATTCCGTCGATGATAAATTTAGGGTCCCTGGTCACCTCCTGGGAATCGGAATGGAGAAAATTGAACGGAGTAGATAAAACAGTGTGGTTTAAAATAATTTTACAACACACCATTAGTCGCAAGAGAAAGGTCAAGTGTGCAGATCTAACTGTGTTCTCGGCAACGCAGCAATAGACTAATGGGCCGCAGTCAAGGATACTCAGTTGAGAAGTCGCACGAGACGTCAACCACATGCTGGCTGACTACTTTGGATAGCAACATCAGCCCGGATACCTAGTATTGAACTAGGATGGAAGAAAATCAGTTTTTCGAATAAAGATGAAATGATTGGGGCTCATGGGACCCAGCACATATGAAGAACAAGCGGTACCCTTCGGGATCAATTGTTCCGTCAATTGCTGAGGGTTATCACCTGGACATGGAATCAAAACGGTTGACATATTTGAGCCGAACAGTAGCGCCGGACACATATTGCCACTAGGCCAGTCTCTATATGGGTTTTTCGGTTTCCTTTTGTTACTCAACAAACAGTTTTCTTGCCAGCATGTTGATCGGTGGAAGAGTTGATGAAACTAACGCTCATGCAGTCAGCCTCTCACATCATCATCATCATCAACATCATCATCATCATCATCACTGACAGCTTCACTGCCGTATGGTCATGTCAACTTACTTGAATGAAGCCTTATAATGAAAAGAAGAAAGCAATGGGGAAACAGGGAGACATTAGGCTATCTGACGTGCCTACACTTCCAATACTCAGTCAAACAATGTGGATAGAAACTGACAGCATACACGCCGCTGACATGAACGTCTACAAACACATAAATCTGGCAATTGTCACATACGGACATATCTTGCTCATGGGTTTCGGAACCACCCTAACAACGGAGATATTCCGGAAGTTAAAGCCTACAGTTGTGTCAGAAGTGACGTTTTATGATCACTGTTGTACAGACAAAACCGATTGTTAGGTGGCACTGAAAAGCCATATGTGTATCTCAGGCGCATCTTACTACGAATGCGGACAACCGGGCCACCCCGCACAAACACTGAGGGGTTCAATCGTTGAGTTGTTCCCCAAATAAATTGAAAATTGTGGCCGTCGATCTGGAATCCTGATGGCCTCAGGACTGTCCCCTACTACTCACCGTGCGGTCTTGTTTCTTCAGGTTTAAACCAGCTAAAAGGCGTTCAGCTGACATTATTTGTTGCGTCAGTAGGTCCATCAGCACCATCCTATGTGACGAAAGCAACAGAAGCCAGCCCATTAGGTTGTGGAACAAGCGATAAAATCAATCCATCAAAGATGACCCAATTAGTGCGTAGACAACGGAAACGAACGATTACGCCTCAAGGATTAAACATTCCAAACAGGTCTACTCGTTTGCTCTACAGTCAATCCGTACAAGAGACCAGTCGCAACGTTTGTACAGCATAGCGATCAAGGGTGAAGGTCAGATATGTGTGTAAACAGCACGCCAAGTACAGCTATCCTATTCTGGAGGATCCGTACAATGAACGTTAGCACACAAATGATTGACTGAGTTTTCACCCTGTGTGACTGTTTTAGAAACAAACGCCAGAAGGTAACTCTAGCCAAAGATAATTAGCATCGGGATTTGATCGATCCATGTGATGACCGATCAATTTTTTTTCAGTTCAGTTGACCGAACACATTTTCAAAACACAGTATTTTTCACTGAATACAAAGTGGGTTTAAACTGATGGTCGTCATTTTTCTGTTCAAGTTAACCGTCAACAGTGTGATTTCGATTGTCCAGTCCATGAAAGTAGGGATAGAGAAAAGCCGCAATATGGCTGCGGTCAAAATCAGCCACAAACTTTGGTCATCAGTCATCATTATCATCACCAGTATGACTACAATGGAACTTAAGTGCCGCAGAACCAAAATGCGGAAGGCCTAGTACTCGCCTACTCACCAACACGCATTCACTGGGACAATCTACGTAGAAAACAACCACGCGAACGTCATCGATACCACTTGGTAGCCATGTTTTGAAGTGTCCCTCGGCGAAACACAGAGACCACGTATACCCGACTCTAGAGGGCGTACAATACTGACAACAATTTTTCACAATCCCCTTTCTTCCCTTTTCCGAGGTCGAACTACGCGCCACTGTAGAATTGGCGCGTAGCTACTCGAAAACTCCAAGTAACATAATCAATTTATTTTGTGAATGGTTGCGGGATCCGTAGAATTTGCATTCACACCACTCTCGTGTGAATAGTCATCCCAATTATTTGAGAGAGGGCAGCAGTGGACTCGAGTTTCGCTCTTATTAGCAGCAATGTATATACTTGGTCGTGCCGAGATTTGGACCCCGGATGCCCGACATGCGAGGCGGCCGTGTCACGACTAAACCACCAGCGAATGCTGGACGTTAATCGTGTACCTGAATTATCATGTCTGAACAGGCAAACGTGTTCAAAATCTCAAACGACGACCCAGTAAATATACTGCAGGTACCGATTGACTAACTAGCCCGGTATGACTTCCTCATCAAGTAGCGCCATGGACGTTAGAAACCTGCCGGACAACTTTGAATTAGATGAAGATGGTTGCGGGATTTACGAAATTTAGCAGGATCAGCAAGAACTCCAACAGCCGAAGATTCTCATCTGTTTAACAAAAAATGCGCCAGTTTCATTGTGTTTTTCTTGCCCGGTATCTTCCTTGTTCTCCAAGTTGTACCCTATTCAACAATGACTGATACATGCCACGTCCTCAGACTTCGGATCTGTGCCCCCTACCCCTAAGAGCTCTATCCAGTCACGGGTCCGAGTAGCTGTCGTGATTCACCGTTTCAACCACAAGCTGATAATCGATTGTCGTATGTCGGTGAAACTTGGTGCATCACACGTTACTCAACCATCGAAATTAGGTGAACATGAGTGAAACAAAAATCAGCTACTTCAGGGGGATGGTGGCTGCAAGCAGTGCGTGCTGTAGACATGTATCACTGTACTCAGCAGTCGCTCGCAGAGCAAGACATCTCCCATGTTTATTACCTGGATAATATACAGTGATGTTCCTTAGCAGCCAGGAGAAGAGACCAAATGCCACTTTTCCCCAGTTGCCTCTTCTGGTCAGCTATAACACTAGGCTTCATCAGCGCGCGTCCACCTAACGGTACAATACGTTCCCATTTGGTAGTCTTCCGTTACACTCTTCAAAGAAAATGTGTCCTACGTGGATTCAAGTAAAGTGGCGACTCACATGAGGTCGCAGCCAGTCATACCCAGAACAACCGGGTTTCCCACCACGTCTGATACTGCTGTCATCTGCTGGAAAGAATGGATCCTCAAACAAACGACCTTCTCCTCGTTGTGCAGCGACCTCTTGCACATACCAGCGTCGACTCTGCTCAAGCGATTCGGATTTGTGAAGTTTGTTTCGAGTGACTGCACGGTCATCCTTTAGGCGTCGCAGATAACTTCGAGCCGTCTCATTTCCACGCAGCCTGACGGGGACTGTACGCGGTGGTGGACTTCTGAGCTGGAAACGAAAATAGAGACACCTGATCAGGATAGTGACAAGGTAGACAAGTGAGTGGGTCGGAATGGGATATCGACAGATAGCAAGTTTCGGAACAGCGTGTTGCGCAACAGTCATACCACTGGCTTGTTGTATATAAGTAGCAAACACCTACAAAACTAATGTAAAAACAAGCTGCATCCAGGTATAAACGACAAGCAACAACCTTAAATATGTTACAGTACTTGTTACGGTTCCCTTCACCCTAACCAAGAGATACGGTTGAAAAAGACATTAAGTAGATATTTTTCGTGAAGCACAGTAATTCTTGAATTTTTCACCAGAAGTACGAAGCGAAGGCATGAAGTTCTGTACAATCATTCCATACTTGTTTGAAGTGATAACCAGTGCTCAGATAGAAAAACTTCCAAAAGTTATGCGTTCCTTTCCACGAGAGGTTGTCATCCGAGGAATCGGACAGTGTTGGACCACGTGATGTGAACTGGATAATGGAAGAGTAGGTGACACATTGTACTGTCTGCTATCTGTCCATATTACTATTTCAGAGGAGCCAGATTCGCACATCTGAATATCTTGAGACGTGCGCTTCAGGTGAGCCAAACGTCCCCGGCACCTGACTTGACAGATCAAGAGGTAAGCGGGAGGTCGCATTTCGTGCCTTTTCGTTCATATTGTGTGTACAAGGGCTCGCGTCCTTAGTATAAGTCGGCTGTCTTGAAGTACGAGATTTTGCACTTAGTACTTAATAAATAGCAAAATATGGATTGAGCAATCATTCTGGTCTCCACAGGGAATGATCCCATATGGAAGAGAACAGCGTAGCAATGTGCTCCGAATGGTAAGTTTGGAAAAACGCCCCACTAGTAGAATAATGATTTGTACAAATGATTTGTACAAAAATGATTTTGTACAGATTCTATCTCAGCGTTAGAGGTTGAATTCCAAGCTCAAGGATACCAGATTCTTACTGAGAGTTCATAACAATGCAGACTAAACAAGCTGACCATTCACTAAGATTCAATTCGTCCGAATGCGTCAGCATCTTGACAGATGCACAGACACACACCAGATCGATAAGCTGTTTATTATGGCGGTGGGGGTTGTAAACGGATGCACAATCATCGAGATTCCGTTGTTGATGTAGATAGCTAAAGCTTCCGCTGATGCCTACTGCCGTCGGACAGGATACAGTTCCATTACTTCGGTTGCTTTTTCGTCAGTGTTTCCGCTCTGAGTGTATTAGCTCACTGGGTTATATTGTACACAGCGATGGGGCGATATCACCGCGATTGTGAACACACCAAAATGATCACTTTCGTAGGGAGGCCACAAAGGCATTCCTCGTCAGCCAAGATCCAATGCGAAAATCTCCCAAGGAGAGGCCGAGACGCATTTCCTCATAATGTCCTGTCTTCCAAAGGGCCATAAGTAGTGCAAGCCACTGATCCGATGTTAACAAGATGAAAGGCGATCCGTTATTAAACACAAAAGAGTTTTCTCAGAACCATCAGCCTGTCTGAGCTTGATAACGTGGCAGAGAACACCAACGTTAGTTCCCCTACATAAAAAAACCTCTGCAGTCTCTCGTTCATCTCCTCGTGTTCCGGCGAGATATCGCACTGTCCCTGAACGAATTACCGTCTTCTGAAAGGTGTCCATCACCGCGTCCTTAAGGTGTTAATGAAGAGTAGGGTGGAAAACCAGTAGTTGAATGTCATCGTGCAGTAGAACAGCAGGGGGAAGCACGTGTGGAATAGCAAGAATAGCAGGTTTGTAATCGACAAACCACTGGTGCGCTGATGACTGCTAAACCCGATTCTACCAAGGCATTTGCGCCCACAAGCTGCACAGGTCTATGTGACTGTCGTTGTACTCGACAAAGTACGACTTTTTTAATGATCTGTTTGCGTTAGAGCGTTAAATTGCCCCGCATTTCCGGGTTCCTCAAGCCTGCATGGATAGCACTTTGCTGGGCAGCCTTATCGAGCGCCAGATTTCCTCAAGACGAAAATTAAGCTGTTTCAGATTTGTCTGAAGTATTTGGTTTTAACGGGTGACTCAACCGAATCCCCGCTGGGTCCCCCGTCTATGATATTCATTAACTGAATTCGCTGCATAAAAGCCGTCCCATGTCCAACTTAGGACGACACCGAGATTTCGTAGTATATTATCTTGAAGGAAAACTACTCATAGGTTTATTGAAAACTCTTCGCAACTCGCGACCGGTTCAAAGACAAAACTATTTTCAACCGGTCCCTCCACCCCAGTCTGATTGCAATAATTCGCCGCCCCTCTACAACAAACCTGAAAATTGGGCAGACAATAGCGCCTTTTACGCTCTACTGTCAATTACCAGTGACAATTCTACAAAGGACTTCCAATGTATCAAGCCAACAGGCTGAGTTAGCAGTCTTTCTTTTTTGCTGACCATATATAGAGAACAAACGCGCGGGTGCTATAAACGCGACCTAGTTATTCAAATACGAACAAACAGAATGAGCAACCACTCTACGGAATAAACGAATATAAATATCTTCCAACCAGAAAATATATTCCCTAGTTCCAGCAACTGGCAGGTTCCAGTGCGCTTCCTGAAGGGTCGGTTATCGACCGACACATCCAGAAAACCTATTGGGTCGTAGTCCAAGGAGTGGAGCAAAATGACGTACCAATCAACCGTGAACATGCTTCTCAGACTTAACAGTTTGGGTGTGTTGACTGTGTGCGGGTGAGGTCTTGCTAAACCACGCATATTTCCAACGTCACATAACCGAAGTTCAAATCCTGGAGATAGTATGCTGATAAGCACTAGAAAGAGTCAAAGCTGAGTCTAATATATTATTGTTTTGGTGTGGAATAACCAGAATAAGTGCACCAAAACAGATGGAGAACTCTTCCGGCTTTCCCCTTATTTAATTATTTGGTTAACGTACGAATATTGTGTAGTTCTTCTTCCAGGGACTACACCGCCGGCGTGTAGTGTCCCATGGAAGGAAAAGTTCCCCTTCTGCTGTATTTTTGGTTAACTAAGGAAAACCTAACCAAGCGGCGATTCAAGGCGTAAAAACAACGCAGTACGATAGCCTGGGAGCACAAAAATTGTATTCCGACTGCTCTAGCCTGACCATCAGGCGCTGCAGTCACGTGAGTATTAGGCTTGGTGCAAGTCATTCAACTTGGCTGAAAATGCATGACCGAACGATTGGTCAAAGAAGTCACGTGATTGTATCATTTATGTATCGACTTGTGGCGATCACACTCACCACTGCTTCAATTGCTTCCCGAACACGGGATGAACATATTTTGTGCATTTTCGACTCATTTTCGGTCACTGAGTGTTTGATACACCTCTAGTTGAAATCACCAGAGCAACTTCTACCAGAATGCTCGCAATTGTGGACGGCGGAATTTTCAACCGCGCCACTGTCTGAAATTGACGGTTAGTCCGTCTGGCCGGGAATTTTGACCATAATTTCTGGGGAAAAAGAGGCAGGCCACATGCCAGTGACCAGATTCGAGGGGCATGACCACGGAATGTGACGAAGTCCCGTTGATATGCCATTTGGACATTCAGAGAGAAGTTTCTAGCGTAAACAACACCCACAAGGCTTTCAACAAAAATTGAGGGAATTTCCCTAGGAAATGAAGTTCGAAATACAAATGAACCCTATGTGCGTAATAGTGTATGGTGGAGGAGTGCATTTCTGTTGCTTTGTGTTGACCAGATCCATCTTACCTAGAAAATTCAGAAGCAGAATCGAACATCGGTTGTGCTTGCTCACGGAAACACTTGTCAGTTCCACAATGCACTTCTGCCACGCCTGTCAAGGAAATACGCCTTAGAGACTATTCACGATCTTTGCTGCGACCAACTCCTACAAAACGATGAGTCAGTTGTGTTCACGCCACCATGCACGGTCCCCACCTGTGCTGACTGGCGTCAAAGTGCATGCATTTTTCGTAAGTTGCGATGCAGCTGTGACACAAATCATCGTTTTCCTCTTGATGTTCGAGTAAAACCTTTGCTCATTATGGGTCATAGCATCTTTGGACTCAGTTGAACGGTGATATTTCATTGCAGTACAAGGATTTCGTCAAGATGCACCCCCTGTGAAACCCCTCTCATGAAAATGCCGTTCAAATTGCGGTAACCATGGGAGGCATTTCCCTCTAAAGCGGGAGTCATAAAACCCTGGTCTGTAGAGGTATTCTATCCACTTACTCAACTGTGTGAAGTATGGACAGCACTCATCTTAATTTTTCCCTGTCATCTTCAGTTCTTTGCAGACAGCGATGCAATCGAGACCGGTTCATACGAGATCAGTTGATACGTCGTATTTTCCATTGCATTTTCTCACGTGTACCAGTTCACTAACAGAGAAGCTGCACTGAACAAGCGTTGCTTATCAAACACTGGAGTTGCGGTTACAACGTCGGCAAAGTGAACTGCTTGTTGTCAATGTTTGCTCAGAAATTAGCAGCTTGTGTCCGTGTCAGTTAGCAGTCATCTCTTCACTTAACTCCCGTCCTCCATATGATTCAAGAAAATCGATTTCAGGCGCTACCGACCATTTTGTAGTAGGCTTTATGGAGAGATTCGATAGATTCTGGTCATCCATACCAGTTTGTGCCTCGCAACAGCAAGAGAAACTGCATAATATCGGTTAGTGGAATCGAGCAGCTGTTAGAATGTGATGCGAACATTTTCCAAGGAGAATTATTTTCCACTGAAATCGAGGATAAATAATTTGGAAAGCGCGCGGAACGCCAGAAGAATACCTGAGCTATGTGAACACGTTCGTGGAATAATAGGCGTTCGGCTGTGACACCCTTTCGGTGCCTAGCTGCCATGCCACGGGAAGGAAGCAAGAGGGTTGAGATACTGCCAAACTGTCCAAGCCTAGATAAGAGCGGCCGAGATGTTCAGATTGACTTCAAATCGCGGAGCCTCGGGTCAGCATGTCCTCCCCTTAACCACTGAGCTATCTCGAGCTCAAATTCAAAAACTGCGCCGGGTAATACGTGCGGTCAACCAAAAATACACCAACACTCGCTAGTACGATGAATTTTGTTCATCTAAACTCATCCTGATTCCTGACAAAATAGTAGAAAGTCAAACAACTGTTCTGTAGTATTTTGAAGCAATCACGTGACATTTTGCGCTGAGAAAAACAAAATGTTTACGGGTGCTGTGTAAAAGAAAATACGAGCAGTTATCAGAAATTCAGCGCAACCATTTTCGTTTCAAACATGTTAACGTCC
Source organism: Opisthorchis felineus (assembly GCA_004794785.1). Classification (NCBI taxonomy): domain Eukaryota; kingdom Metazoa; phylum Platyhelminthes; class Trematoda; order Opisthorchiida; family Opisthorchiidae; genus Opisthorchis; species Opisthorchis felineus. The sequence goes on from SJOL01007024.1 coordinate 505,616, forward strand.
TAAATCGACTTTGAGCACGAATCCAAGCAATAGAAATATCTGGATCATCGCGCATTTTTTTCGAAAGAATCTGAAGCTTTCGTACAACCACCGAATTGAAGCATCTACAGTAGGTTTGATATCGTCAACACGCTGAGGAACAAACGAGGCCGTTGTATTTGGACGTATTGGAATTTCCACGTACAGTTCGCAGCATATACCCAGTTTGAGTCTCGTTCAGATAGACTGTGCGACACTGAAATTGCTGAGGGTAAACCTAATGAAGGAAGTATACCATTATTCCGACTTTCCTCTTCTCTAGTTTCAACTGTTAAGTGCTGCCGAAGAAAATCGATTTAATGCGATCAGCAGGACTTCGGACCGATACGTCTGCTTTGTAATAGACACTAGAAATGAAGGTGGTCCGATACACAATTTCTGTCTAGTGAACCGGGAGTTTTCACGAAGGTTTCGTGATTATGCGGTGCCGACGAACACCCAGCATCATCTACTGCGGTGGCTTAGCCATGCTCTACGCACACCGAAACATCGTCTACCGAGATGAGTATTGTTTCCGGTGCCTCATCCAGAATAGCGCAAACCGCGAGGGGGTTAACGTGTGACTTGGGAGACGGGTGTGAAAGAGACTGCGAAGAGTTTGGGTGTTGTTGGCGCCTTACATGATAGGATCCCCGTAACCCCCGCTCCGAGCTTGGCTCGAGATATTGCAGGAAACGGCGACTGATCAGTGCCAGTGGCGTTCGGGCCGTCGCTGCCTCACCTGATTGTCTGATTGAGCGCTTGGAGGTGAAGGTACCTGAGAATGCTTGCGATAGACCAGCACCAGGTTCCTCCCTCATTCGCACTTTTATCTTCTTTTCACTTAAAGGCTTTGAAAATAATGAGCTGAATTTTTTTGTTGTACTGCAGTGAAGCATCAATGTCAACACTGATGTTGCTGCGTCCGATGATGATGATGAGAGTGATGAAATCAACCAGGTTGCGTGACAATTAGGCACCAGTGTTCCACAATGACGCTACATATGGTAAAGAACAACCCTAGGAGTAGGAAGCAAAGATGGGAATACGGTGTAGTCAGTACTTCTCCTTCGCTCTTGCTAACAATAATGTCGGTTAGCGCTGTTGCGCCTTTTGCGGACAGGATGGAACGTAAATTGCCTGAGCCTGATGCCCGTCGGCGCTTAAAGAGTATTTCGAGGTTTGTTCCATCTACTGCATCCATCTACTATATCCAACTTGACTGCATCCATCGTCTCTAAACATCGTGATGCAGGAGGCCAGCTGAACTCCCCCTCAAACTGCTCGATCCACTTCTCCGGATGACGTTTTCCAAGTAGACTACTATGCCTTCTCTCATTGACTGTGCCACTGAAAGCAGTCTTGCTGTGGCCGACCCATCAAATCAGCTGAAGCCGAGTAGAAGTATTTGCGGTGAAGATGTTTTGTTCCACCTTCTGGCCCTCTGCTATTCACCAGCACTCGCTGCCGTTCTTCGGATCATTCCTTAGTAATCTTGCAATCACCATGTGCACTTCATAGTCTGCACACGATGTAAAACGCGAAGTTTCATGCGCACGGTCAGTGCAACCAGCACGTCCGGATCCAAGCTTCGCCCGATTTTCCGAAACGGCGTGTAACATCATCATCATCAGCTGTAAGAACCGCGTACTTGCATTACAGTGGTTCTAGCTGCCGCAGTTCCTTTCACTGATGATTTAGGGAGATGGGGTAGATTTCTGCGCACTGGAGGCGGTAGCTGATATAATTGGTGCGTAAAGCAGGGTTATCAGTGGACATCAGAGCTGACACAGATGGTTCACTGCCGTACAACCATAAAGTTTCCTTAATTACACTGAAAGCCTCAAATTGAACAGGAAAGGTACGGAGAACAACATCCTCCTTGGTAGACGGTGTTTCGGCAAGCGTATCACTTAGTCAAGCCACCGCAGTCGATTGTGCGGGATATTTTTCACGACTGAAGTACCTGCTACACAACCAAATACCTGTTTTCTAACTACCTCTTTACCAACTCGTTGACGCCTTCTGACACCAAAATTTGATGTCAGGCATCAATGATCAGAAATCCGAGGATGCTTCACAGTACCTGTCCGCAGAAGCCATGTCGCGCAACAGTACACCTACACAGCCCTTACCGTAGCCTAGTACACATGACCCTTAAGACCCAGTGATATGCCTTCTTGACGTCACAAGTGACACAAATTAGCGAACGTGATTCTGGCCCCTGAGATTCGTGCACTGACTTCACCAGACGCTTCTGCCATAGCTAGAGGTATGTAAAATTCTCTACCACCTCCAGTGGTTCTCCTTGAACTGTTGAGGGCATTCTCAGGGACTCCACTTTATGGAGCATGACTTTGCACTTTGAAGGTGCTAGGTGCATACCGTAGGATGGTATATTGGTGGTCAGTTTATTCACGGGAGCATGCGCTGCGCTTTTGTCTTCAAAAATGAGGGTGATGTCATCTGCATGCTCCAGAGCAACAAGGTTCTCACTGGCAAAGATTTAAACAATGAGGTTTGGAAGGCCTTCCAGCGTTCTTCTCATCATTTCACCAAAGGTTAAATCAAACAAGAACGGAGCCAGTGAACTTTCTTGTAGGACACTACTTCTTGTAGGGAAGCTTTCATAGTGCTCACTATGCACTTTCATACTGGATAGCTGAAACTATAGCCGAATCATATTTTACATCACCTTTACACCTGCATATACTACTCAAAGCGATCTGACAACAGCTCAAATCTCGCGTTCCACTTGGTTGCGTGACAGCTATGCATCGAAGGGGCAACAAAGCTCAATGCTCATGTATTTATTTGTTTTCATTATTATGTGATTGTTTCAGAAGGCGGAAAAAAGGAGGCAGCAAAGAAATTTTGTAATATCCGCGGCTGTTTCAGTTGTTTCATGCAAGAGGTCCTCGGAAATCTCCAAGAGGTCCAGATGGTAGAAGACCACAATTACCGCTTTATTATAAGACAAAAGCATAAACGTTTGGACCGAACAATTTTAGAAAAGTTCAGCCGTACACCTGTTGTATTATATCTGAACTATCCGTCCGTATCATGGACCTTCAGCTTACAAAACAAACTAGTATATCCCCTTATGCAACCTTCATAGAGACTCTTGTCCCGATGAACTTCTACGTGTTCTGCTTACATACGACAGCTAATTCCTCACTCACTGTCTGACCTCCTCATGTGAGTCCACGTAGGAGGTCAATAGTGACTCCCATTTTTTAAAGGGAGCGTATATACCATAGGCGTTATCCTGACTCCTGTTGTAACAACAGTTTCAGCGTCACAGACCATCATCTTGGTTCACAGGTACGCAAAACTCTAAGCGGCGAGCAACAAACGAGAGATACCGCACCGACCACAACTTCACACCCCGTGGGATTTTGGAGCAACACAGTTTGTGTAGGTGACCAATACTCCCAGTATTTCTTCACTTGGAGGGCGTGTTGTATTTTGTGGACCAGTCGAAGCTGTTAGCCATTCCTGCTCGACATAGAAATTCATGAGAACTAGCCGACCTTTAGACCCAAGAATTTCTGGAAGAAACGTCCGAGTGTATGGTTGACAACCCTGAGGTCCATTTGACCCCGGAAGTATGAATCGCTGTCCTTAAGCACGCTGGGTACACAGCTGTTTCGGTGATGACTACAACAGTCTGCCGCAGTTACTCAAACGCACCGGCAATTATGTCAAAATGAACTACACTTCAGCTGAAAGCTCCTGTCGTCATTAAGCAGAGATTTTAAAAAGTACCCATTTTTAATTACATTGATTCAACTATAACAATTTTTTGGCTTCTCCTCCACAGTTGTGAGATTCGGCCCCCAATAAGTGAAGTTAGGGCTTTCCTTTCACTGGATTATGTGAAGGATCTAGTGGTGCCTGGATCGTTACTGGCGATTACTTCGTTACTTCCTGGTGCGGCTGCATCTCTAACGAAGCGATACGCTGATTTCTAGGCGGTGCAGAAAGGCTGGGCAGAGTAATCCAAAATCACCGACTCCGATAGTTTAGACACCTACAAAATTAATCCTTAGAACTTACAGAGATCCGCTGGGTTCTGACTGAATTCTTTGATCTGGTGGATAAGTCAAAACGGGATAAGCTCAGCCACAGCTATTGTCGATAAAGTGGGTCTCTACCACCTCCACAGCGTGCGTCTGTATACAAAGATTAAATCCAAATATGGGCTAATTTTGCTATTGGTCGCCATGACTGGGCTACTGCGATCCGAAACACCACTAGGTCCCCCTCACTGGCAAGCGGGGAACAACCACCGCAAAACGAAAGTAAAACAAAGATGTTGTTCTCATCTTCCAGGTCTAACGCAAAACGTAGATACTACTAGATAAACGGACCTTCTTCATATCGTCATCTGGTATGCGCCTCTAGGACACAAAGTGTATTCACGCTTCAAAATGTGCAGCCTAACAGCATGCCTCTAGGAAACTAAAACGAAGCAGAGAGTTCCACGTGCGTTGATAGCTGCGTCAGCTCTGACGGAATTGTGAGTAGTAAACTCAGTGTATGAACCTCAGAGGACAGAACCACGCCGAAATGTACCTCGTCGGACCTTAGAAGCCACGAACACCAAGCTGTGTTATTGTACAACTTCGAAACTTTCTCTACGCAGGTGGACGACCTTAGTCTTCTTGGGTTCGTTTGCAACATCGTCAGAACCTTTTACTCGCTTTTTTTGCTGATGAACGATATGTAATGAACAGAGCTAGTGTTAACTGGCATTACCGGACCATCGAATGGTTCTACTACACTACTTTACTTTGCTTTACGACAACCCTCTCCTGAAGAAGGATGGATCGGGTCCATGGATATCTCAAATCGCTGCTGTCCACGCAGCACGATAAGCAACAAGGACCACACACTACGTTAGCCAGTTCCTGTTTCACGGTTTGACCCCACAGGCCAGCTTCGGACCAACTAGTTCCACGTCGGTCATAAGTGTAGACAGTCATGTTTCCAACTATCTTCTGGTCCGATGGTGCCAGCGTGAGTAGGGCGGCGGCGAATGGATGAGGCTGGGTAGTTCAGAGTCTTGATTGTGGAGTATTTGTCCCAGCGACTGTAGTTTGCATCGCTGGGGCGGTGTGGGAGGCAGAGTATTGTAATAGTTGCCCCTGAACCACCACTGAATATCCCGTAGTTCCGAAGTACTTTGAGTAGTATCCTTAGGCGCTATTTCGAGTCTTTGAGGGTCAGCAGTTCAGAGGGAACAAATCTTACAGACGTCTGTTAATATGGACCGAACGATCGCGTAGTGCACACAGCTTCGTTGAAAGGCTGATTTCCGATGGTATCATAGATACTCAAGGCCAATGATCCGATTGGTAGTGCTAATTGATACTCCGGAAAATCCACTGAGGGCGTGTGATAGTATCCAGCCAGTCACGACATTGAAACGCACTAGCGAAAGTTGCTAGCCTTACTGAACACTGAAGGTTAAAGCAAACGCCATAGTCTCTTCCACATATACATGGATGTAGACTTCTGTGCTTGCTAGAAAGTACCACACTTCCCCAGAATTCCTTAATTGCTTTGTGTCCTCATGCTCCAAAATTCAGCAGCTTACCTGGAGCATCATCAAGTTTTAGGACGGACCAGTAGCATTCCCTACTCAGCGAGTCCAATGCTGCACAGGAGTCAATGAAGCAAACGACGGTTGGTTAGTGGGACCTGTAGCGGTATTCCAGAACGGCGCAGCGTGAAAAATTGGTCGACACAACTACTTACAGAACGCAAGTATCCCGGATCCGCGACCTCCTCAGTACTCTGAGGTGACATTGCAGCGATACGGCGAATATTTTGGCTGCAATATCTACAAGGCTGATACCCTTGTGGTTCTCACACGCCGTTCTACCGCCCTTTGGGTATCGCTTAACACACGTACACATGATGCGCATCAGGTACTTCACTTGCAAAAAACATCAAGCACCGTAGTCTGAGATGAATAGGCCATGTGCTAAGCGTGTCAAACTAGGGTCCACCTAAATTGGCACAAACTGCTTGCGGAGGAGGGCGACATGGTAGAAGGATATAAAGAGTACAAAGACCTCGAGAGCCGAATACACAGTCTTCCAGGACGGGATCATCATGTTTCTTCACGCGCTTGGTTGGAGAAGATGCGGGATATGGCAATGGTTTCCTGCTATGAGCTTCTATTTGATTGTCAGATTGGACGTCGTAAACTACGCAAGCACCAGACCTGACTACCATTCACTCTATATTACAGCTTATAAAACACCTTTCGTTCTCTACTGAGGCAGCAAAGCTTCAGCATCAACACCAGTACCGCTGACTTTGATGGCAGTAAACATGACGAGTCCGTGAGTCTCGGAAAACTCAAGCAATAATCACATGCCGCGGCAATCGTAATCACTGAATGCATGAATCCGTTAAAGATGGTAACATAAGCTTGCATGGCTTAGCCTGGAGACATTCTACTAATACACAAACTGCTACAGTTTTCAGTACCACTTGATTGCGGTGGACACTAGTTCCAGATTCCATGCCGACAATAACAGTGATACCAGAAAGATCGGTTGTGATGTATAACCAATCGGACTTATTTACATAAAGCTCTGTGGTGACAAAGAAAGAACCGGAAGAGGTGCCTAGCGAAAGCCTATCACGAGGACTCAATCTTCCTACAACAAAACTCAGTCAGGAGGAGCCAATAGCATCTGATAACCCGCTTCATCGCTTTCAAAGTTCAAGGTTGTCCACGTTCACCACGCATCTGTGACAGCCCTCAGATTCGACTGTCTGCTTGAAAGTCATTTCCCTTAAGCACAAAGATTTTTATATAAATCATTATTAGAGGAGGGTATTAGTTTTCAACTTTGCTAGTTGGCTGAGCGATCAATGACTTCAAATCAAAAATATTTGGGCCATTGAAAAGCGCAGTATAATCATCTTGCTGCGCTAATGCCTCCAGTCACACCTTGAATTCATTTGTGATCGTAATAGTTCTGTAGTTTTTTTCATTTTATAGCCCATACCCAGTAAGATCTCTGATGAAGACTCCACGACACTTTTAAACGTCAGGTCTCCTTCTCCAGAGTGGATCCTAGAATGTGGGCTCACATATGAGACCATTATCTTCGCAAAACAGAAAAAAGACCAGTCCGTTTATGGCCTCCTGGTCTGTTCTGGTTGTATATGCTGCTCCAGAGGAGCAGTAGTCAGTGCCCTTCAAGGTCGAAATTTTGCTCAGCGTCGTACTGAATGTGGTGGCCTCTAGCATGTTGGTATGAGTTTATTCAAGGTTTGATTCATGTCACCTTGCAGGGCTTCATCATGCACAGTCGCTAATACTATTTTTCCATCCGTGACTGCAACGTCTTTTGTGTCACCGTCATGTCCCAGGGGGGATCTGCCGTCAAACGACTAGCTGGCCGCTCCAGAAGCACTACCTCGGTCTTATTGTTTGTCGCGACGTGTTTTCCTGTTCATTAGTTGTTGGTTGCTCTCCGTGACTTTCCTGGTTTGACTTCCAAAGCGTGTTAGCCCGTATATGACCGGTTGGTCACTTTTTGACTTCCCTGGCGTCCGGTCATCTGGCCTTACTCCATCTCACTTCTACTGGCCCCCTCAGAAGAACCGCTTGACAAGTGTTAAATGGGTTGATTGCGTCGGCCTACATATGGTTCACAATAACGCTGCACACACACTGGCTCGTCCGCTGCGGTTAAGCAGTCGGAGTCGTTCGTTAATTTCGTCGTTCCGATTTTTTAATACACCGTCGATAATATGTGGTAAGACATGTCGGACTTCGCCAGATAGACCGTCAGGCAGACATCGGCATCATCACCTACATCAGTTTACCAGTAGATGTACTAGACTTCTGACTGCCATACAACCTTGAAGAATGCTCTAGCCAAGAGGAAAGGAAGGAAAATTGGGAACAAATGAAAAAGGCCCTGTTTTCATGGAAAGCAATCAAGGACAAGATGTCTCCCGTCTGGAACAGTAAAGTGACAAACCAATCTGAGCATAACATCGGAGTAAGCTGTTGCGAATTGGGGTTAACCAACGGTCGCAGCAAGCTTTGGCCGACAAAAGCTTACCATGTAACGCCAGACAAACTTCAGCTAAAAAAAACAGGGCTAAACAGCAACAATATAAACAATATTTTGATCGGTTAAGTCCCCTTTCATTAGGAATTTCATGTCCGAGGATCATGTGTACCCCGTCCACGAAGGTGCAAAAACTTGAAGTCAACCAGACTGATTGTATTCGCTTTTACTTTACTCTTCTCGAACCTTCCGCCAGCAAGGGTTCGAAGTAAAAGCAGCACCCCTTTGTAGAAGGTAGTTTCACATGAGTATTAGTTGCCCCAACTGCCCAAGCATGCTGGCGCAATGATTTTGCTTCGTTTTCAAGTACCCGCCTGTGCACAATTTCCCTGCATACACGCTGCAACCACCTGGCTCCTGCGATGCTGCGAAGGGATTGGAATCGAAAGTTTGGAAGCATTCAAATTCTTCAGGCAAAGTTTCACAACTATAGAATAAGACTGATCTTACGATCACCTTAGAGACACAGCCCTTCAACTTCAGTGCAATTCGTTTTTTACGTTATGCATGTCGTAGGTTTGCGAACATTTCTCGAGGCGTTTCATCGTGTGCATCAACTTTATTTGTTACACTGCACTTGCGACTCACGCAGCTGCCATGATAGATAGACAATCAACAGCCCAAAGCTCTTCACTTTAAAGTCACAAAGGGGCACAAGATGAGTGAAAATCCCGAGGAATGAAAGTTGAAAAAGGCATGCTCAATCAGAAGACCACTTCTGGAATGTTATTTAGGGTATCTTATTGTGTGGTTGCAGGATTCTACAGACCATGCAGCATGCGGTTGGACAGATGGCTGCATATAGTTGTAGTAGTGCGCTGGTAGTATTTTGGTGTTCGTGTGTGCCTGATACCTAGCAGAAAGGTGACACGCCATATTTGTGTCTTCCCAGATTGTTTTACACGAATTTGTGATTCCTCGTGTGTTGATTAAAAACTGCTCTTGTCCGTCAGAACAAATATGGTACACCGGCTGCTGACTGGGGCATAATAGGACCAAATGGGACTCCATTCGTTGTATTTACTAAGGGCTCGTTCCTAAATTTCCGATATGGTTAGAGTCCTCCAGGCCAAAATCTTGATCTGCAATACCGCGCCAATCAGTGCTGTCCTTCACTGAATACTTTCCCATATCGTTCCGCCAGGTAACTTCTAAAGGAAAAAGGCACCGTCCGACCAATTGGGTTGTGTCAATAGTGATGCTCATTTACAAAACGGGTGTATGCAGGAAGTGCGGCAATCACTGAGAAATTACCTTGACCCCGCTGTAACCATACTCTTTGCGTCGCTTATTCTGCGTCCTCTTACAAATGCTAGTGAGAACGGCACCCGAGAACAGCAAGCAGGATTGCGGCCGGGCATAGTATGTGTCGGTCACAGTTTCACACTCCGTCAAGTGTTGGAGCAACAACATGCGTATAGACGCTCTAAAATCTTGGTGTTCCTTGACTTCAAGAGTGCGTTCGATTCGGCTAATTCCCTTCAAAATGTTTGCACAGCACGGTATGCGAAGGATTTTCATAACTAACATACGTTGTTTTTATTTACATACTTGTGGGCACGCAAGAGTAGATGGGGTGCTCTCCAAAAAGCTTTTCTACAAGCAGTGGTGTCTAAAAAGGATTACCACTTCCCCGGTTTTGTTTTGGTGTGATTTTTTGTTATTGATGATATAATGAGGCGAACATTAAAAGGCCACTAAAATCCTGTTGTTCACATCTCACTGGCAGATAAACTTGTCGACATGGAATGTGCAGACAACATGGTTCTCATTTTTTAAAAGTGCAAGAAGCATAAAGACCACTAGAAAAAGCGACCAAGGTCATTCAGTGTGTGCATGTGCTTTGCCCGACAAAGCTCAAAGCCATGCTGCGGGACGTACGAAATTTGAACGTACCCCTAATAATTCGAGAAGTGACATTCGAAGTTGCGGAACACTACACATATCTCGGAAGTTGCATTAGCTATAAGAGTGGTGTGACAGACCAGATAAACGCGCAAATCTCAAAGGCGTTTACCAATTTGCGCTGCTTGTGACATCAAGAAGGTATATTACAAAATTCCAAAGGGTGCGCACATCGGATTACAGAGCGGGCGGTGGAACATCTGATATATCCTTAGGCATGTGATCACTTAGGACTATAGAAGAAATAGGCTGGGACCAGCGAATTTGCAATGAGGTGATCTTTGGTGAAGTAGACGGTATTCCACTCAACTAATACATCCGTTACCGCAACCTAACGTGGCTAGGTCATGTTTCGCCGTGCTTAATTTGGAGTGGCGAAAGCCATTTGAAATGTCAGAGGGAAATGAGTGGCGTTACAAAAACGTTTGGGTGTCGTTGGAACTGTTTGCTCTCCAGAATGGGGTTCACGTAACGTTCCCTGTGCTTCGCTGGAGACACCGAACAAAATGGTGGCTAGCCGATGCGAATGATCCTTGCTGTCATATCTTATCCAGATTGTCTAACTGAGTGTTGGAGGGTTAGGCGTTTTAGATGGTTTTTAGGCTAGCCTTAGGTACCTTCTTCTCTCTCCCTTTTCTTCCTCTTTCTAATATAAGGCTTTATTCAAGTGAATTGACATGGGTGTACGGCATCGAATCACGAGTTCTCATCTGGCGTAGTCGTCAGTGGTGTTGGTACGGCTCGATATGCTCATAGGCGCTCAATGTTCAATGTTCGGACATTTCGTATTTCAAGCCCTTAGAATTCATAACAACAATTACGTTGCCCTTGTCTGCTTTGGTGGTGTGGATCGGCCAGCCTTTCTTCCGTGAATTCAGTGCGCGGTTCCGTCGGTCTTTGGGGATACTGCATGTGGGTAACCTGGATCCTTCCGATTCCTCCGGAAGCCTCGATGGGGAGGTAGCGGATTTCGGATGGAGTTGAAGTTGAAGCCTGTTTTAAAAAGTACGTCTCGAGATGTATCACAACGATCGTTGAGGTAGGCTTATGTTGTTCAGGATTCTCAAGTGGGCAACAATGCGTGGGTTTTAAACGATTGCCGGTTAAACTGAAGGCTCGCCGGAGATTTTTCAGGAAGTGATTCATCCAAAATCCCCAAGTTGGGATGGGGTTAGGAAAAGGCGTACTTGATGTTCGATAGAAACCCGTTGAGGAGAACAGAGCTATCTTGTAAGCAACAGACAATGGCCACAAAAAATCACTTATAATGTCGTATGAGTTTAGAGAATGATGCATTTTTTTGTAGTTAAGATTCCCCTAGGCACAGATCAAGTTTGCAGTGATACACCACCGCCGCCAGCAATCCATCTGGTCTGATGACAGATAGTAGTGGATAGGTGAGGACAATCTCGGCTGGATATTTGTGAGTTCACAGAAAACGTGCGCAATACTTACAACCTCTAAATATACAGCATCGGCAATTGCATGAGTGGCCAGCAGTAGATTCATTAGAACAGCCCTTTCGCTTTCAATCAAGCGTACTTACGGAGTGATGCACATAAAATTAGGTTGAGGCAAGTCAAATGCAATACAGTGAACGAGAAACTCACGCCTACAAGCGCGGCCATCACGAACAGGACTTCAACTACCGCCTGTGTAACCACCGCCTAATTTAAGTATTGCGATACGTTTAAACACATTGGAACATATTGCCAACAATAGGGCCGATCACAACGAACTCAACTTTAAGGAAATTAAAAGATTTATAGAAATGTTGTTGTCCTGCGGATTGGGTTAATTTAAACCCACTCGTCTGAACGCTCTATCTCTAGAGCCTGGTTCGAATTTTTTACGAATCCCTAGACTGAGAAATCGCGCAGGATCTCTTGGTGATTTCCATTCTCGTTCCATTTATTAGCTTTCACGGATTCACGGATTGATACACAGGATCGAAGCTTTCGCACAATTTCCCCCGGGTCGGTTTTGTTCTTGTCGTTCAGTGGCTGCCGTTCACCTGAAAGGCACAAGCGAAAAAAGGGTGTAGCACTGCTCTTTAAGTTCTCAGCACGGGACAGTAGGTTTCCCAGCACGAGGACATGCACAAAAAATGTCTAACAGGGCTTTGAACTGGGTTCTAGGAGGAGCGTGAACAACCGTCGGAGGAGGGCTCTTTCACGCAGCAAATACTCGAAATAAGAAAAAAATTACCAAAAAAATGTGCGCTCTGAGCTTGAAAATTTTTTTATCATGTCACCGCCGTGTGTTTGCTGGCTCAACGCTGAAAAACCTGTTGGTCAAACCTCGTTCAAACAGGGCATAAGTAGGAATTAGGTCTCCTCGGAGGCGACGACACTCGGGGGGAAAGAGGTCAAGCACCGCGAGACGCGTAGAGTAGTCCACAGATTTGAGGCCGGCAACCATTTCCGTAGCAGCTCGTTGGACGCGCCCAATGAGGGTTACGTCCCTCTTGTGTCCTGAATAGACAACTTGGTTAGCATATTCAAGAAGCGGTCTGACGTAGGCCCCATAGAGTATTTGGAAGTCCGTGCGAGTAATACGGTAGAAAGTGCGCCGAATCATCCGTAGAACGGCGAATGCATTTTTGGCCGATTTTTCATGGTGCAGTAAGAAGGTCCAGAAGATGTCTTCTGGACCGTTGTTACCATGCACGACATAGGCGTTTGCTCATTTTCCTCCAGATGACATATGGACGCACTTTTAGTCATTCAGAGGAAGGTGCCAGTCCAGCGAGCACTGTTTTGCAGCGTCCACATTCATTTGGAGGGCACTGGCATTGGAACTCCAGGATTTGAAGTCGTCCGCAAAAGGTAGACATGGAATTGAAAGAATATCTGGAGGGTTGTTGACGTAGATCAGAAACAGCAGTGGTCCCAGAACGGAGCCTTGAAGGACTCCAATGGAGACCGGTGCCGGAGAGGAGTAGGTCAAGCCAACCCAGTTTCACTCGGAATTTTCTGTCCCACAGGAACGCCTTGATCTAGAATAGGATCTTCCCTTGATGCTTTGCTTACATGCTGCACGCACAAGTACTATATATTTGTCATTTGTGTGCTCATGTAACGCTTTCTCAAGTTCCATGAAGNTATGGGAGTAATCCGTGTTGAACTGGAGATATGACGTTATTGGAAGTAAGGTGGTCTAGGATGGCTCACTTCAGAATGCGTTCCATCACCTTTCACGGCACGCTATCGAGGCTTATAGACCTCAAACGAACAAACTTTCGCGATTATGCGTCAGTCGAGCGCCAGTGTCCTCGTTTGCTTTTTCTGTCTACGACGGATGTGATGATAATAATCAGGCAATCACTTATTGTTAGTGGAAAAACAATCAACTTTTGCATCTTTGAATAAGGTTTCTCCCTTCCTTAGTAGAAGTTGCCGTAATAGGCTGAACCATGAGGGACTTATTGGCTACAATAACGACAAAGCCGAATACCTTCATGGGGGCCAATCCTCCCAATGGAGATTTGCACTTGAAGACGAAAGTCTGTCATCCGTTTTTTTACTGCCCTTCAGTTGTTTCCATATCGCGCCCTCCGTGGTTGTGAACTTACGTGCATAGATGCAACGTAAGATGTTCACGTAATTTTCCAGAACACCTCATGATGAATGTATCCACGACCATCGAGTGGTTCCACTCTGCCACAGTGGTAGAATATGCGTAGCCATACTCTTGCACGCGCCAACTCACTTCGCCGGAACCTCTTCTTATGGCAAGGCTATGGCTGCCAGTCTTGCTTACTTGTTTTTAGAAGCACCGCTAGAATTTCCGGTTTTATCTGTTACGTTGTCATTCCGTCCACTGGTAATATGCAGCCAAAGTCAGGTGGGGGAGGAAAAGTTTCGTTGATTAATGCGGCTAGCCTTCTGTGTCTGTCAGGTAATGATTTAGACGAACAATGTTTATGTAGACTCTCAGCAGGAGGGTGTCGTTAGCCATATGTTACATATGTCATATGGGGCTGGGGAGCTTTCCGATGGATTTACATGCTTAAAGCTACCACAGCATACCTTTATCCGGTCACTGAAACCTACATGCTGTAACTTATAGTTGACTCTCTTTGGGCAGCCCACTGAAAACAGATAGCAGAGGGAAACCAGTTAAGCACGAATCACCCGCTGTTTACTGTGCCGCCTCTATGACTGACTCAGTGAGCCGTATCGTATCTAAAATAATGACCGGGAATGCTTCACAAAAAGTGTGTTCTACACGCGCCGGCGTAATAATGGTAATAGGTTTATTTCCCCATTTGTAGAGAACATGCCAACTGATGCATGATGGGGTCACTACAACCGGGATGCGGCAGGCAAAACACAACGGGAGGAAGGTACAAACAACGAGACATGCTTATTACGTGAAAATTCAGCGCGGTTGTGGGAACCAGAAGAACGAGGACAATGGGCATGAGGTACGATTAGTTCAATGATAAAGCCGCTTGAAATTAACTAAAACTGAAAATCATTGCTGGCCAGTAGTGACCTTGGGCGGTTGAGTAAATGGCCAGGTTCAAACGGCAAAATGGAGCTGGATATGGAAGAATTCAAAGTGGAGACAAATGACAAGTTTTGCGTCAGCTAATGGGCTTTCGAAGTTGCGAATTTTATGGTGAACTAGTCTCGTTCATTTGCACGTTTCGGTGATATGCTGCTCATAGCATTTTATTTAGGTGAGCGAAATTTCAAGGTCATCGACAACCACCGATTCCCATTTTACTACCAGTATACAGTATAAAATACGAAATAAAACTTTAGCGTCGTTTAGCGCTCCATGATTTTCTTTAAAATTGAAATAATACCTACAGAATATCCAATGCAACGTTTACCTAGGTAAATAAGTGAATTAATTTTGTGTGCCCTATACTTCGCAGAGGTAACAAACGAGCTGATTTTGTTCAGCGAACTTCGACACAGCACAATTTTTAGGAAGCTCGCTTTCGATTCAGTATAACAATGGAAGACAACTTGATGCATTGTGCAGTAGTGATGAGAGTGTCATCCCTGTGGATGATCCCCATTCGCAGGTATGCACTAGTCAGTAGATAAAGTAGCGTTATGAATTACCAACACAACGACATCTTTCACGTTAGAAATAATCACTCTCCTTAGCTGAAATACGTCAAAAAGCCAAAGGATGTTGACGGAAAATAGCGCCAACTATTGCCGGCATCATGATAATTGTACGCGCTGTCGGCTCACTTGGCTACTTATCGTAGCTCCTGTGCCCCTATCAACGTGCAAGGTGTTGCCACCTTTGTCATAGTTGGGGTTGCACCACCCCTTCACTTCCACTTCATCAGCCTGACATAACGCACACGTTCGTCCCTCTTGTTCCCTGAAGTGATCATGTACATATAAAATGCAAAGGCTTTATTGTTACCTGAATACCATCAGTCATGGTTAGCACCTGTTGACTGTTTTTGCAATGCACCATTCGTTTCTTGGAGCTGACAGCAGTGACTCAGTGACTGGCGCCCCATACTCTCACCTCACTGTTAAGTACACGTAGTAAATTCCAGTTTATCTATAATCCTTATCTATTATCTCGGAAGCTGTGGCTCAAACGTTTATTAATTGTCTGCTTTCCCTGTTCACATTAACCCCCTCTTTGCGCAACAGAAGCCCTGCGGTTGTATTCTTTAGCTGAGCTGAAAACTACCGCCGTCCCCTGTCCAACTTATCATGTAGTCGCATGTTAAAATTGGTCCAACGGCTAGCCTCCTTGCTCGCTACCTCGGTGGTTAAGCCCACAACTTCCCAAAATTAAGCACTTCCCCCCGCACTGACCGTAGCCCTCTGATCGACTGACGCTTAGTGCAAAAACGAGACACAACTCTTGCCACCAATGATAGTCTCTGGCGTCGCCATCAGAAGGTATTGCGTACATGCCGAGTAGAAGCCCACTAATAATGATTTCTTGTGTCCTCATAATTCATCGTCAACCATAGCTAGTCCGTAGTCGCTAGGTCAGCCAACAAAAATCCATCCTTTCATAGATTCATTTTGCTTGCTGTCATCCCATTTTATATTTTTTTTCCATTGAACACTATTTTATCTGAGGCCCCCCGGAACCCACCAGACGCTACTGCTCTCATTCTATTCCTTCCTCTCATCCTACTACTTCTTCACTCCCTTCACTTCCCAAGGTTTAATCTTCGGCTTTAGTTGTTAGAAACGCCCCGTATAGTCGCCATTCATTCAGGTCAGCCGGCTTTATCTTTGAACTAATCATACCTCATGCCCATTGCCCTAGTCTTTACGGTTCCCACAACTGCAGTTCCTTTTCACGTTATAAGCACGTCCCGTCGTTTTTACCTTCTTTCCCGTTGTGTTGTTGCCTGCCGTATTCAGGTTGTAACACCCGATCATACCTCAATGGGCATGTTCCCTACAAGTTGGGAAATATACTTATCATTATTAATTTCGGTTCACTTCTAGCGAGTGTCCAATTTCCATATCGGAACCGTGTGTGGCATCACTTCATCCTTGTGAACGTCGAGTAATGCTGACCTGACATCCCAGGCAACAACCAAAGTTCAGTTGGGAAAACGGGTGTGCGATCCGCACAAAAGCCAAAATTCTGATTGGCTGATCTACCTACAAGTAAGAAGGCGCACGCGTTCAAATGGGTTCTACCCGCAAGCCAAGATATACCGCTCAGTCTTCGCCGAATGGAACCGATTTCTCAAAAACGGCGGTGTTTTCAAGGTTGAAAACGTCTATGTCTAGAAAGTTGTCCTACGAACTCTGTATCGGTGGCTTGTTTAAATAAGTGAATTTTCAAGGTCATCTATCACTTCGGCTCGGAAAATAGGGATATAATAGTAGTAAGATTTCGCAACTTAGGTAAAACATGAATCCCTCACAATGGGTGAAATTAGTAAGTAGTTCTGCAGCTGTAATGTTATGAAATTTGGTAGAGCCCATATTGCACTGGTGAACTCCTGTAACTAAATTTGCCCTTGTATCTAACGCTCGACTAGACGGACGACGAATCATGTTTTTCGACCCCATGAATTGTCGTTCCGAGTAATAACCGCTACAGACGCATTTTTTATATCCGGAAATCTCGTACTAGATATCAAGAACACAAGGCTGCAGATGGTTATCAACCCTGGCCAAAGGTTGTGTAATCTAGTGCATGACTTGATATCATCGCGGAAGTAATAATATCCACAATGCCTAATCAACTGGCCGATAGGTGCTTATCCACCACGAGCGGGAAATGTCGATTGTCCAGATTGCATGAGATCAAAAGGTGAATTTCATTGGCCGTTTTGATTAGTAAATACGTCCTTCCGTAAGGCGTACGGCCTTCTCGGTGCGCAGCTTTCATTGAGGTATCGACGCCACGAAATGAGAGGAAGATATGTTAGGTTATCGAAATATCACTATGAGGCAGGCGGCTGGCAAGCTGGGAGTAATAATTACTATATGAAAGGAGCGCTTCAACGGCGACGATCTCGTGGAGGCTTTTCTACATAATGCCATTTTCAACGGCCAATTCGTATTGCGTTGTCTTGTAGTTTGGTGCCTACTGACTATTAGGCCCCAAGCAATACGAGATCTGCTCGAAATGCATGATGTCTCATTAACGAACGAGCAGCCTGAACTGAGGGAACTTGCATAAGTCACACGAACTCATCGTCGCCTTTCCTTTAGCTGGCTCTCAACGGCATCGGTAACAATATAATGCTATAAACTCACGGCTGTGGTTTGGCTCCTTCTTAAAGCGAAAAATACGGAAGCACACAAACTTCCGGGACAAACTGTGCTGGGAATCTGTGCTTTTTTCCAGGTCAATATCATAAGACGCCTTCTTTGTGAATCGTTGAGCAAGCACACCCGTGCGAGCCCTGGACGAGCCATGTGCTAGCTACCGAAAATAAATTTATCATCTGCGGACGCACCTTTGTGACAAGTTTGAAGAGCGGCACCGCACAGCGGGCAAGGTTCACCATCACAAAAATCGACGTGATATGATACGTGATATGCTGCACACCGGTGGTCACTACTGTTGGCCGGCCGGTCAAAAAGCACACAAAAGCTTCATTCTGTGTCCCGAGACCGCCATCTGAGTTGAGGTGCAGTGTCCTTGACCACCGACGGCAGGTCGTCAGTCGCAGACGTCTAGCCTTGGCGCAGCTTTGTTACGACTATGGCCCCAGCTCATGAAGTTTATCCACAAGTCGGTTAAGTTGTTTACGCAGATCGTCAAATGTTGGCGGCAGTGGCCTAAGAATACGTGTAATCGGTACACATTGTCCCGGTAGTCTTGGTGGGTGGAGCGGAAACCCAAGAAATCATCGATAACTAATATTTTCTTGCTGCTTGGAATAGATTGGTCTCTTAACACGGGAAAAAATGGATTCAGGGGAGCCACAACGTCTGGTAGAATGGACACGTGTATTTACCGGCACAGGTGCCAACCGTCTAGGAGGCACTCGTTGTTTGCACAGGGAGCTATAAGTTAGTTAACGTCGATTGACCTCACCTTGTTAGTACCAGCACGATGATAGTGCAGTCTCTGGGGCCGCGGTTCGAAGTGCCTCAAAATGAGGGAACACGTATACGTAGTCACTTGAGGGGCAACGTTCAGAACGTTGCCGTTTCCCTTTAGGATATCCCGTCGGCCACAGTGGTACGATGTCTTCCCAAGCTTAGAACTTCGACCATATCAGGTATGAACCACCTGGTTGGCTGTTATCCACTCCACCTGGCCCAATGAATCTATACCCACAGGGATCCCAAATTGAACCGAAAAAAATCCTAAAAGATCCCGCTGCTCAGAGAATTGCACATCATAGCACAATGACCTTTTGTGTGACGTCCGTTTTGGGGCTGTCCGAAAACCGAAGTATGTCAGGCCAATGATGGCACGGCACTGCCATACCCAGTTTGATAGCATACCCGCAACTATTCCCTTCCAATTCTCGACTGTACCCTCCCACCCACTCGTTCTATTAACTGCAAATACGAATAAGCTCCCCACCTG